>JAEQBH010007896.1:0-76288 GCA_016808115.1 Tetrastigma voinierianum | reverse complement strand
ATGTCAGGTCATATAGTGGTTAGAAGGAATTAAAAGAGATGAACAAGAAAAAAACACAATCTTTTTTTGAGGGTTGAAGTTATGATAGCTCACAGGCATGAAGGTTGCTGCAAATATTCTATGACCATTTGATCAGTGCCCTTAAATCCACCACCATATTGCCCACCAGAGAACTGGAAAGGTAAAAAGACAGAAAACCCGCAAACAAATCAATCAGGAGATTACCATTTATTCAATTCTAAGAGTTAAGTCTCTTACTTGATTTGGCGGAGCAGCTTGGTAACCCTTTAAAGGGGTACCAATGGCTGGATTTGTAACCTGGGACTGAGTAGGGCCACCACCTTGTACCTTCTATCAGCATAAACACAAAACCATTGGCAAACCAGAAAGGCTATGAATATGCAAATTAGAGCACATTGATGATAGTTCAAAACTGATACCCGTGATTTAGTGTTGTAGGTATGCACATAGATACACTCGATCAAGTGGCTTGCAATCTCATTAAAGTCCGTTACAGGCCTGAAAACCACAGCTAAGTTTGAGGGTTAGATACTATGATTTAGAATCATCACAAAAAACTTGGATGAGCTGTTGACATGGTTTTAGGAGAGCAAATATAGAATAGGCTAATATGTCTAGAACAGCAACCACCCCACACCCCAAAACCTCCACATGTCTTATGGGTATCAACATCACTCATTTTTATATACATATGTAAGTGTACATCTCATATGCAAACATAGAAATTTACACATCATGAAAATTTCTTGAGATTGCCATTGTCATAACCAACTAATTCCAACTAATGCAATTAAATACTTATCTTTACCCATAAAAAAAAAAAAAGATATGAATTGCCAAGAAACAAGTATATTTTATTTCTTTAAGTGGTATAGGACTAGAAGGCAGTTCTAGTTCTAAGCTTTCATGTGGGCAATTTCTAATGTCATAAGAATCCATAAGAAGAAAGAGAAAAGAAGAGGAAACTAAGTAGTAGACAACCCTAGGAATGTGAATTCCATTGCCTTCCTTGCTTCAGATCTCTCTCTCTCTCTCTCTCTCTCTCTCTCTCTCTCTCTCTATATATATATATATATATATATATGTATATGCTATGTATGTATGTATTGCGATGCGCAACATGGAAGTGAACCAATCATTCTACGATGAAAATGCAAAAACATTTTAATTCCTTCATGGTTCAACTTCATACATGCAATCGAGCGGGATGTAACATGGTTTAATTTAGAATCAGTCTTCACGAAGTAGTTCATGGATTTTTCTAACAGCTTCTAACATATCTCAATCAAGCGAAATGGCGTGGCGTGGAATTTCTTTGTTTGGTGGTTGTCTACAACCATACATGGTAAGCTATAGCGAACTATGCGGTTTTATCATATCCATGTAATGTAGCCAACAAAGAAATCTAGGAACCTTTTAATGAACAACTTTGCCCATTGCAGTGCTTCATAGCTGTCGTGAGTTCATTAACACCACAGATCCTTCAAATAAATCAACTGCAACTATGGACTACGATCACGGGCCGACGTGACTTCGCTTTTATATGAAAGAAAATGTGGAGTTTGATTTTCGAGTTTTGGAAAATCCGTCCCCGGAGGAAGCGGTTTCTTTGGAGTTGCTACTTACTTTTTATTTTTTGTTATTTTATAAGGGAAAAATCAGAAAGGCAAAAGCCTAAGGGACTCGGGTATGAAAAAAAAAAGGTATCACAGCAGATTAAGACAGGATCAAATTACCTATCGGGAAGGTACCTCATATGAAGTGCACCTCACAGGCCGAACTTCGGTCTCTACTAGTGAGTGGGTATGTGGGAGCATATGGGTGAAAAGACGGAATGTGAGTCTCCCAGAGCTAAACATGCAACTTTGATCACACCCGACCTAATTGGTATCTGGCATGGCAAGAACACTTTCGACCAAAGGGCGTGCTTGTGGTCCACGGCTCGTGCTTTACATCAAGGTTGTGACAAACATAGCAAGCATTCATGACACTTAAACCGCAAAAGCGATGTGTGAAATTCATTACCCGACATTAAAGCACATACGTGTTTCCTAGCTAATCTTTGTAGAGTAGTCGCACATTTAGACATGCGTTCTGAGTAAATATCGAAAACAAAAGCAAACCGAGGAGAAATCATACATTGCATCTGACCACTCATTGATGCTACAACGCGTCATTGCAAACACGTCTGTTCATCTCAAAGAATCGGTCTCGACGAAACGGAGCTACTATTGCTTAACTAACCACCCGGTATTGTTGGCGTAGATTTTTAATTCTTACGAAGATCAAAATGGAACCACATTAACAGACTAACCCCGTAATGGATTACGTGGCCTACATTGTCTGGGCGAATGGGTTGGACTCCTGAGTCACGGGCTTCAACGGGTGAAAGCGTCGAGCGACCTGGCTTAGACAAAGCGGTGATCCGGTTCCCGACGATTGATCCGGTTGAGGGGCAATTCTAAGAAATTTGTCATAACATTCCTTACAGGAGTAAAGAAACCAAAAAAAACAAGCGGTGTACAATTCGAGCACGAGCGAATGAGATCTAACGAAACAATGCAAAGTACCCTAGCGTTATTTCTAAAAAAGAACCTAATGAGCCGTGAGTCCGGTTTTCCAACGTCTGACCCGATTGGGAAGTTCTCAAAATTTGCGAACCTTCCTTACATAGTGGGGAATCGACAAAACAAGCAGTGCAATTTGAAACTCCCGAATGACGGCAGACACAAACAAAGCAAGTACCCAAGCGTTGTTAGGCAAATAGAACCCGATGAGCGGTGTGTTCGGTTTCCCCAGTCCAGCTGGTTTGAGAAAGATCTGGCTTTTCAAAACCTTCCCTCACAGTCTCGGGAATCGACAAAACAAATGGGTGAAATTCGGGCTTTGAATGACCAAGCAGCACAAACAGCTGTATGCCAATTTGATTCAAACTGACGATTGATGAGAGGCTGTGGATTGATTCCGACATGGATAGGCGGGTGAAAGATCACCAACGTGAGAGTACCTTCCTCCGCAAATTCGGGAATCGACAAAACAAGCGGTATTTGATTCTCGTTTCGGTTGATGGCTTAAATCAAGCTGGCAGTGCCCTACTTCTTTGTTCTATAAAACTAAGCTTCATGAACCAACTGATCGGTTTCCTAACGGTTGAGGCGATTGGGAACCATTCTCAAAATTAGTGAGAACCTTCCTCGAAGTCGGGAATCTAACAAAACAAAGCGGTGATTGATTCTGATTCGGATGAGTGAGAATCGATCCAGACAAAAAACAAAGTGCCCAACTCTTTGTTCTAGAGTGGAACTTCATGAACCAAGCCGTCGGTTTCCCCTGGCCAGTTGAACGATTAGAACAATTACGAAAAATTAGTCAAAACCTTCCCTCGAGAAGTGGGAATCAAACAAAGCAACGATGATTGATTCGCTTCGGATGGTGAGGCAAACCCGAAACAATCCGGCATTTCAAAAAATCGGGGCCCCTTGTGGCTATTGAAGGCAAGCTCTCACGTATGAACATGAAAACGATTAAATGGTTGAGAAAAACCTAAAATTTGGTCGAATATCCTTTTTCAAGAATAGGGGAAACTAACAACAACCTTGATGCGTGATTCTCATCTCGGATGAGTACAAAGAACCAACAGCTCATCCCATTGTTTTCTAAAACTAAAGGCCCTTGACAAAGCGTTGAAGCCAGAGCTCTCACATATGTGAAAACCGAGTTCAAATGGTTGAGGAAAAAACCTCGAAATTTGGTCGACACATCCCATAAAGAATAGAGTGGAGCAAGTGCATTTCTTACCTCTTCCTGGCAATCAAAAGCTAACATGTCTAAAAAATCACCAAATGTGCATCAGAGCTGAAAAGTGCCAGGCCCCTTCCCGCCCGATCTTTCTCTCCTTTTATCTTGATTCTCCTCCTCGACCTGCGAGCTACAGTTTTCTCTCGGCTAGCTTTGGAAAGAGCCCGATCGGTCTGAATCGACTTCCCCATTAACTTCCCTCCTCATTTTCCAGCAAGTGACTATCCTAAGTTTCGACACTTCACCACTAAGTATCCACATGGATTCATGGTGGGTTGCATGTAACTTAAGCAAAGCCTAAAATGGACCCAATCTTGCTTTCGAAGCCGTCTGGGCATATGGGCTAATCCCATATGGGATTTGGGCTCCAAAATCACAAAAATCAGTGCTCCACACAAGTTGGCTAGATGAACCGGTTGAACCGGATGCCAACCAATTGGGCCGGTTGAGGAAAATTATGAAATTTTGACATAATGTTCCCTGAAAAATAGGGAGACCAACAAAAAAACGGTGCACAATTCCAAATTCAGATGAGGGAGATATGATCGAAACAAGGAGGAGTGCTTGCCAAAATCACGCAAAAAACAGTGTTGTATATGTCTTTGCCTCGGCGAACTAGTCAAGCCCGAATGGTCCAAGCAGGTTGACAAAAATTATGAATTTTAACGAGAAACCTCCTTGGCGAATAAGAGGAATCCAACAAAACATGATTTTACGATTCGAGTTCGAGACAGGGGGCTAGTGAAACAAGCTCAAGTGCTCGAATTTGACATACTCGATAAACTCAGATTGAGCCAAAACCTCGGAAATTTATTTGTCTATGGCGCGTTGCCAATAACTAAAAAAAGAAGCCACAATATTTTCTAAGAAGTGAACTATATACTTTCGATGGACCAAATACAAGCACTTGAGGCTGGAAGGAGGCAGACTAAACTAAAGGGCCACAATGGTGTTATCTGATGCTGATATGGGTGATGTGACACCCATAAGATAAATAAGAATCTTCGAGGACAAGTGAGGTCTGGCAACCTTAAGAATGTCTTTGCAACCCTGACGAATAAGCAAACCGTTTGACCTTATCTAAATTTCCTCTGACATCAATCACTGTCTAATGCCTCATACCCCAAGAAAATCATAACTGAAAGTTTAGAGTTCTTTCATTGAAGAAAAAAGCATCTCCCTTGAGCCCTAACACCTCCACCTTCGAAGAAAAATTAAATGAGCAGGGACATACCTGAAATAGCCTTAAATTCCATTTCACATCATTCGAAAGTCATTCTACATTGAAAATGCTATGACAAATGCTCTCAATTGTGTTATGTATTGGTCTGAAACTTCCCTTCATAGCCCAAAAAACCAACAAAATCATTCACTTGTATTAGTGATTCAAAATTTAATGGCACTCTTTCTCAGCATTTTCAAATGAAAAGAAATGAAGCATTCTAACCGAAGGGTTTGATCAATATTCAGTTGACAATCTCTCCAAAATCCATATCAAACTGACACTGCCCATCTTTATTGATTCAATCTATAAAATGAAATTTCACACTGAAACCACAGGAATGCAGAACACTAATGAAAGCATTTGTGAGAAACATTCACGCTTCAATAATAATTTATAATGAAACTTGTTACATTTTCCTTTAACTGGAAACTAAATCTCTGCGGTGGCCAAGCTGGATTATCGACCTGAGAGAAAGAAATACTCGATCTGAAACTTTCTAACCAATAACATAAACCCATTAAATAAAACTAAACTGCTGCACAAATCACAGACAAAAAAGATTGGAAAAACATTAAAGAAAGAAAAACATGAACCCATGTTAAGAGTGATATGAAGTAGAAAATTTTCAATTCAAGAACAAAGAAAGTACCCAATCTCAAAACAATCAACACCAATTAAAATTCGAAAAATTAAATAAATTAATTTATACCTAACAGAGAAGGCATTTAAATGCCTTTTACCCTGAAAACCCTTCAAGTGTCCATGAACTCGAACATACATGCCGTCTCTAAGATAAAGGAAAAAACAAATAGACAAATGAGAACCATCATAATAGTTAAAAAAGATTCCTTAGAAGGAAATTTAAGGAACATAATGTATAGGTTACAATAACAAGCAAATAACAGCAACTAAAGCATGTTGGGAACATACAGAATTCCTTCCATTTCCTTGCTATCTACAGCTTCATTGACCCTAATTGCAATAAAATACGCAAAATTAGAGCGGAATCACAAGCAATTAAACTAAACAGACACCAATTTAAGTCACAATTATGATTAATAGAGGAAGATTTTACCATCTGTTACAGTCGATACGGCCCGTGCCATCATCCAGCATAAAAGCAACATCAGTAACCCTTTCAGCTTTGTTGAATACCATCCCCACAAGTGTAACCTAAACACTTCCCAAACTCAGAAACCAAAATTGAAGAAAAAAAGAGCCAGAAAAAAGATCAAATTGCAAGAACTCTACATTGTTCACTTCAACACCGTCAATGAGAAAATTGGATTTATCATCACTTGAGAGAAAAGCTTCGCTTATCTGCTTCACAGTCAGAGGAAGCAAAGCTTGTGTATCTCGATTCTGCAATCAAATACAAGAAAAGCCTCAAACAGTGGTAGGGGAGAAATGGTAGGAAAACCACAATCTAACCAACATGAACAACAAAATAAGCTAAATTTTCCAGAACGTAATTTTCTATCTTTTTCCTCTGTATTCCGTCAATTCCATTTGATCTATGAGAATAATGAAAGACGACAACCTAAACTTATTCACACCAGTTATTTTTCTTTTATTATAAACAAAAACGACAGAGAACATGGATTTTCAGAACTCGTTACTTTTTCAGCTCCTTTTTTTCTCGGGAACCTAACATGGCTTAGGTGAGAGGCAGCGAAAGGAAAAAAAGAGAGTAAAACGACCTGAAACAACGCCGTCTGGTTACGTGAAATTGTGTGAAAAATTAACATCCTAACGAAACCGAGCCTACACAACTATCCGACCTCATGCCCTCCCTTTATTTTTCCCTCTTCTTTAATATAGGTTTCAAATTGTCGCTTCCTTTCTACTCCGCGTTTTTTTTCTTACCAGGAACCAAACAGAGAGTAAAAGAAACAAAAACCCTAAATAGAGGAGGATGATGATAAGAAACATACTCTGGCGGGAGAGAAAGCAGGTTCAGCAGTCTGAGTGGCCTGTGAGGGCATGAATCCGCCGCCAGAGAAGGCGGCGTTGCCGTCGAACTGACTGTGGGAATACATCTGTAATGGGCACAATATCAAATTCCGATGAATCGGTGTTGCCGCGATCGCAAATATTAATGGTTCCCGCCAAATTTCCCTTTCCCCCCTCCCCCTGTTTGGCGCCTAGGAAAATTAGAAAAAGAAAGAGGGGATTCGAAGAAAAAAAATGAGTCAGATGTTATTAGAAGGGCATTTTTGGACGAGCCTTCAATTGCCGGATGTTGTCCCGGCCCGTACGCCCCTCTTATTTTTACTCCATGCATTGTAGGTAATAATTTTTAAAATACTGTTCTAGAAAACAATTATATAATTATTCAAAAAATAAAATAAATAAATAAAAGGAAACAATTATATAATGAAATATAAAATGTGAACCTTAAATCTTAATCATAAAATAATATATTAGAAGTCTTGTATTGAGATAATCTAGTAGAAGAAATGAGACCTCGAGTCGAAGTGCATAAGCCGGGTTGTGAGTCAACCGAAGATGGGTTGGGCTAGGCTTTAAGGCCCCACGGGCACTATGTAGGCATTGTATTATAATTAAAACCATTTTTTTTTTAAGCCCTTCCTCTACCTTAAAATTTAATACATCAACTAAACCAAACTTTTATATGACTTATATAATAAACTTTTAACAAAAATATATATTATAAATAAAGTTATCTTTCCTATTTGTCTCTCGTCTTCTTCTCTTCTAGTCATTTTCCACAAGCAATAAGAGGTCATTTTTTTGGCAATTTTGGTCTAAAATCATCCATATACATCTTCTTCTTTAATTTTCATACACAATAAAATGATTTTTTCATATAAATCTTTTTTTTTTTCATTGCCATCATATTACGGCATGTTGTTTTGTGTTGCCTTTTATCGGCTTACTACAACTGTATTAGTGTTTTAGGGCGATTCAGACGGCAAAACATATTTGATAAGACAGAGACATTTATTTAAATAAGGGTCGCCAGTATGTTATATAATTTGAATATTATGAAGATTAGTCACCATAGAGTTTTCAAATATACATGCTTTATGCCGAGTTATTATGTGAGTTTTATTAACCTAGATATTACAACATCCTTTAGTATTTTCAGCGAAATTTGATTATGTGTCTCAATCGGATGTATTATTAGTTTGAATAAATAAAATTTATATTTAAGAAAAAAAAAATAGTTATATTATGTATTTCCCATGTTTGGCACCTAGGAAAATTACAAAAAGAAAATGAACGTAACTGTTATGGATGGTAATGAGTCGAATTTAGGTAGGATTTAAGATTTATCATATCCATTTCCTTTTTTTACTTATATCTTCGTCTCCTTTAGATTTGTTATCCATATTCTCATATCTATAAGATGCTCATGTACTCATACCCTATCCCACATTTTGAAATTAATTGGTTTTAAAAATCACTGAATATTATAAATAATTTATCATATAATAGTAATAAGAATTATTGTGACGTGAACTCAATTCTTACTTTAAGTATGTGAGTGATGCGTTTTCATAGAATTAATTTGAGAGTGCTAGAATCGTTGGTAGGTCATTGGCTACGAGACGTTAATTTCTACGTAAAAACAAAAGGATCGTGGGGCTCACCAGTTGCCTCTCAGTCTAAGTCGATTATTCACGATGAAGAAAATATCAAGCTAGCAGAGTGAACTGGCATTAGTGGGTAGTGCGGTATTTATAATGGAGGATTTTCCCAATTTGATAGTGATAAGGACTTTCTCTTATTGGATGAGATATTTTATTTAATTGTGTCCCGGATTATTAATGAGGATAGCTTAGCCGAGTTATTATAAATTATCCTACTTCTCTTATTGATGGAGATTTGATTTGATTTGATTTATAGGATATAGAACTTGGGTTTTTCTGTTTATCGTGCAGGATGGATGAGCGGGAGGCTCAGTTTGGCAGACCTATGGGCGGGAACTTTTTGCGGGGCGCAGCATAAGTATTTTTTGATTATCTCCTTAGGCTTGGAGAATGGGCGCGTGCGTCCTTTTAAGCGTCAGTATATATATCATATATTATATAATATTGTATATTTAATATAAATAAATATAAATAATCGAGTGTTCGAGTCGATGACAATTGACAAGCAGGATATACTCAAATCCATATTTATCTCTGAATCAAAAAATCTTCAAACTCAGTTATATAAATATTTAATTGAGTATAAAATATTCCACCATTCGAATCGGGTATTATGTTATCGGATTGTTCATCGGGTTGAAAGGAAATTTCCACCCCTTTACGGACCGATTGGAACTTAAAATCTAGAAGGGCATTTTCGGACTAGCGATTAAAAATCTGATTTCATTAGTAAAAATTGAAAAGCATTTTAATAAAAACTTCCCATTTTTCCCTCTTTTCTTACTTCGCCTTCTCTCCCGACGCTGTTGCTGCTTCTCCCTTAAACCCTAATCCCGTCATTTCCCTACTCGTTTCAACACATTGTCTCCATCTACTCACAAAAGGTTTGTTTTTTTTCTTTCATTTAATGTTTTATTTTTCATTATTTATCATTTTGAAAGCATAAAAACATTTTTTGTGTTTCAGTAAACAAGATTGTGATGGGTATTATTTGTGTTTGTAGCATTGAAAATGCCATTTCGTGCATCCGTTTCAGTATATTTTCCTAAATGCACATGATCGAAGTATTGCCAAAACTGGATTGTCCACACTCTATTCCCTTTCTGCGATACTTTCTGTAATTTTTTTATTTTTCCATATCCTTTTTATTACTTTCTAAGAGAATTTTGATGAATGTTAAAATTTTAGGACCTGTTTGTTTATAGTTTTCGGAAATTGTTTTTTGTTCTGAAAAAACAAGGAAAACACTAAAATGGTGTTCTCTGTGTTTTAAAAACACGTTCTCAGAACAGTTTTTAGAAACAGAAATCAAACAGCTCTTAGTATGTGTCTCATATACAGGTAGGAAATCATAAAACTATATCTTCTAGTCACTAGTTCGATATCCAGGAAGTAACATAAAAATCTATTTTGACATAATGAATTAATAAAAAGACAAAAAAAAACAATAAAATTGTTGGATTCTCAAAAGTCAAAATATCAAAGAAAATATAAGGACAGAAAATGAAAAATAACAATAAAAATAAATGAAGAAAATGAATTTAGAGATAATTAGTAAGCTCTTGTTTTATTTCTATATGTAGATTTAGTGATTTAAAAGTTTATAAATTTTTATTTAATTTTAGTCATATTTTTAAACATAAAAAATCCATAAATTTCTCATCGTGTTGCTGATTTAAAAAAAAAAAAATCAAATGGGTTCTTTTATCATGAAAATATGTTATCATGATCATTTTTATATTAATATATATAAGTAATTTTGTTTTATTATATATATAATTGATTGTTTGTTTAGTAAGCTTATTAATGACATTTTATTATTGTATGTGAAGGCATTATGACTGATTCCATGGTGGGGGAGAGTAATGTGTTTTTTGGAATGGAAAAAGTTTGAGGACAGAAAGCAGTTTGAGATATATCGGAAATGATGTATGGAGATTGAGCACATTGATGTCCGTTCAAGCGACACATTTGTGCGGTTGTTGAAATATGGTATATGATATTATTGGTGTTGACAAGCAATCTCAATTAATCTTAAAATATCGTTGCTCCGGTGGAGTGAACAAATTTCAACCAGTAGTTGTTAGAAATGATCGTACCGTGGCATGTATGCTAGCAATGCCGTCGAAGTTTGAAATGTCTTCAGTTGAATTATTCATAGAGCATGCTCCTAATCATCCTCCTTTGAATAATGAGCGGCCATTTTCTGCAGTCGTCTACAAATGGTATTGGCGTCGATAGGAAATTGAGAGGGAATAAGGAGAAGATGACATGCATGATGTTGTTCCAACTAATGAGTTTGTTTTGTATCGAATGATGAAAATTGTGGTCCTGAGAGAAAGCGTGATTTGATTACAGTCCAACAAGTTACGGAATTTGAAAGTACAAGATATGTGAACCTTGAAGTTGGTGACAGATACAATGATCTCGATGTCGAGGTGAAGGTGGAAAACACATTATCGGTTGTCTCCCCACATGACACCCAAGTTAATATCTCCAATGATAATGATCGGGCACTTGCACCTATTTTATATTATATGCCATTTACGCCACAATTTTTGAGTATAGATGGGATAAGTAATTGTGTTGTAAGTGATTGGACTCTATGGAAAAAACAAACTTCGAGAAATATCGATGGAGAGTTGTCAATTGGCCAAATATTTCCCTCAAAGGCGGATTTGCAACATGCTGTGAAGTTGTATTCCATGAGGTCACATTTTGAGTTTAATGTTTATAGTTCAAATGCAAGTGTATTGGTCCTCAAATGTAAAAAAGTACTAGATTGTCAATGACGACTAAGGCGTGATCGTGAATACATCCATGTGTTTAAAATCCACGAGAGTATACGAGGATAATCTTAAACGTAGAGGAATGACTTTCGCTAACAGATGTTTTATGTGTGAGGAGGGCTGGGAAGTATAGGCCATTCTTGATGCATTGCAAAAGTCGCAAATGTTGTGGGACTTGTTTATGTCAATGGTGGGGATTAGTTGGGTGTTCCCAAAGTGGGTCCTTGCTTTGCACCAGCTTGGCAGGTCGCGGTGGGAAAGAAGCGGAAAAAAAATATGAACGTGACGGCTCCTGGTATGTTTTTTGGACTCTCTGGCGTCTTGAAGCAGGATGGCGTTAACGAGGCTACCGACCCGGAGGATTAAAATTAACTTTATCTACAATTTATGGACTTGGGCTAACACACGTATAGCAGCAGCTAATACAAAATCATTTAGATTTCCTCCTTGGTTGGGGTGTAGGTAGGTTTTGTTTGCCTTGTTTGGCTTTGCAGTTGTCCGTCTTGTGTACTCTAGGAATTTTTCCTTTTATAATACTTGATTTTTCTTGATAAAAAAAAAAAATCTGAGTCTTCTACATGTGTGATCCATGTACTAATCGGGATCATTCGCAATTGGATTCTAACTTTGTATCTAAGTTAGTTGAAACATTGGTAAAGACACAAATGACCATTACGGTTGCTGTAATTCAAGCTGCTGTTGTATAACAATTTGGTTACCATATTTCATATCAAAAAGCAATGAAAGCAAAAATGAAAGCAATGACTCGGTTATTTGGTGATTGGTACAAGTCTTAGGCAGAGTTGCCTCGTTTTTTCTTGCTGGGCAATCAATTGTGTGTGTACTCCAAAAGCAGTTCTGAGGCTCAACCCCCAGCGAAACAATTTTCAACGTTTTTGGGCGTTCTCTCCGTGATTAAAAGGAGTTCCTCATTGTAAACACACTTTTAGTATTGATAGGACACATATAAATGGAAAATATAACGACACTTTGATGATTGCTTTGGGATGTGATGGTAACAACCAATTGTTTCCACTTGCTTTTGCAATTACAGAAGGTGAAAATACAAATAGTTGGAGATGGTTTTTTACATGTATCCGGGTGGGTGACCCAGAAGGAAGGATTATGTTGTTGATGTCGATCATCATTCGACATCATAGGCATTGTAAATGGCATCGATTAAGGTGGGTAAATGCTTATCATAGATTTTGTATGCGTCGTGCTTGATAAATTCAACACGAGATTAAAAAATAAGATGTTAAAGGATCTCATGTGTAAAGCTGCAATGGAGAGCAAAGTTAAAAAGTTTTGTGCTCACATGGATACAATTGGACGGATAAATTCTGAAGCTAAAAATTAGATGGAGCATATTCCTTTGGAAAAATGGGCTCTCTCACATGATGGTGGAAGGAGATACGGGATCATGACAACTAACATGTTTGAAGCTTTTAATTGTGTCCTTAAAGGTGCTCGTGACTTAGCAATAGCAACTTTGGTCCAATTAACTTTTTATCGGGTTAATAACTATGTCTACGATCGGGACGAGGAGCTTTGGTGCAAGTGGAAGCTGCGGTACAGTGAAAAATTCCTCCATATATTGATACCAAAATAAAGCTAAGGTTAAATAGCGGGTTCATGAGGTGCTTTTGTACCGTCAGCCATGCGAAAACTTTCATGTTAAAACTAGAAGCTTTGTTGGAAGCAACAATAAGCAGATGCACATATCATAATTGACCTTCAAACATGGTCTTGCACATGTACCAGCTCTTTGTTAGGATTCCATGTTCACATTCTTGTTGTTTGTCATCGTCGTTCGATTGATTTTCGACAATTCGTGCAAGTTATTATACCACACGGGCTTATCCATCGACATGGGCTCCCTTATTTTATCCCATATTTGATAAGAGTGATTGGCCTCAATATGATGGACCGGTAATTGTACCGTTTGATACAATGAAGCGTGTAACTTACGTGGACGAAATCAAATTAGACTTCATAATGAGATGGATGCAAAAGGAACTCAACAAACATGTGGACTTTGCAAGCAATTTGGTCACAATCGACATTCTTGTCCTAATAGAGAACGAAATGATAGCAGTTGATGCACTCTATTGAACATTTCATTATATTGTTATTGATGATGCCTTTTTTCAATCGGAACTGGGCTGGAGCGTGTGGGGGTCGTTGGGTTGGACCCGGATTGTTTGTGAAGAATTTGAATCAGTGTCTTGATTGGCTGAAATTTGACGGGATCGCGTGCTTGTTGATCTATGACTCTGGGCCGTAGCACTCCTCGCAAAAACAAAGAAGGGGTCGGCGGTGTCGTGGCAAAGCCGATGCCTAAGTCAGTTTGCTTTTGAGAAAAGGCGCAGGGGCGGAATGTGTGTTGCATATGAGTATCGACCACAGAATGGGTGTGTAGAATGCGTATGAGTATTGGCGTACCTTCCGCCGTGGGATGAACCGTGACTATAATAGATGTTGACGGTTGGATGGTGAATTAGGAGTCCCACTTCTGGATGAGATATTTCTTATTATAGTCCATATCGGATTTGGTACAGGATATAGAAAGAACAGTTTATTTGGGATAATCTTCCTTCCTTATTGGGGGATGTCAGCGGTGAT
The DNA here is from genome assembly GCA_016808115.1 of Tetrastigma voinierianum. NCBI lineage: Eukaryota > Viridiplantae > Streptophyta > Magnoliopsida > Vitales > Vitaceae > Tetrastigma > Tetrastigma voinierianum. The sequence goes on along the minus strand of JAEQBH010007896.1, from coordinate 62,213 downwards.
CTATTCTTTCTTTCCTTTTAATGGGATTTGATTGGATCAGTTAGCATGTGATTAGAGTGGATTATTTTTACGTATGTGGGGAATCTTCATGTCGCTAAACACATCTTGGCTTGGTTGCGTAGATCATGGGGCTGGCTGGGTTATCAAAATTGATCTCTGCGCGGAGTGGGCCTTCAACACAGGCCATCGTAAAATGATGCAGTACTCAAATGGGTATGTCCGGTAGTTGGGCCTTCCACCTCGAGTTGATGTCTCTCTTGGAGCTTTAGCGAGTGGGCTGCTTGGCGCTATTTTCAAACCACATCGGTTGCCCCGACCCTTAGTGCGGTTATGCGCCAGGCAAGAAGGGCTGTGTCGTTCTGCATCGGATGCAATTTCCACGCATTATACGCGAAATTTGGATTAGTTAGGGCTTATTAAGCGCGTCATTTTGTCTTGTGATAATGATGACTTTTGGGTTTCGCTTGTTTCCCTATTTCTTCTTGTTCTTCATAAACCTCCTACATCTGTGCCACACGATTATCATTTCTGCGATCTATGCTTTATTGGCCTCGAGTTACCATCGACCCTTTTTATTGTAAGAGTCTTTAAAGCATTCTTCTGGATAGCTTCTTCCATCTTATTCTTGGGATCCCTTTGCGTCTCTAACTTTTTTGTTTTTCTTCCACATTAACAGCCAGGTGCTAGGGTTAAGTGATTGGGTTTCGTTTCTTTGATGCTTTGATTGGGTAGAGTGGTTCTGCTGCGTGGCGCGATGACTCTTCAGCGTTGCCGGTTACGAGCGGGTTAGGGATGCTCAAGGCCGTTCGGCGCAGTTGTTCTAGCTTGACTCACAGGGGCTCCTCTTCTTCCCGAATAAGGATAAAGGGAAATCGCCCTAATTAAATATCTGGGGTTCGGATTACCTCAAATTTCTTAGTTCAACATCTTTTGTGGCGTGGGACCTAGCAAGGTCGGTCCTTAGTATGGGGCTACCTTTCTTGGCGTTACATTGACCTCCCACGGCGTCAGAGTATAGTTCAGCGTCGACTTTTTATGTAACCTCAGTGCAGGATGAGTATGTTTCTTTAAGTCATTTTTAGCCAGTGGTCTTCGTTTCCGCATCCCTTTAGGAAGGGTTGCAGCATTTCAGCGTTTGTCCTTCCCAGCTCGCTCCCAGCGGTTGGGCATTGATGGAGCTATTGGCATTTAGGAGGAGTGTGAGGGTTTGCGTCCCTAGTGTGGCTCTGCTCCTCATCTTTTAGTCCCAGGAGACACAGGCTTCACCCCATTTCTCAGAGCGTTCGAGCTCCTCGGTGATCTACGATCTTCGCCTTATAGGTCATAGAAGGGACGCTATTTCTTTATCGGTTTCAGTGGAATACAATCCTTGGCGAGGGGCGACACTGCAGCAGATTCGAGGCTTGGAGCGCCCACGATGTCTTAGTGAGTATTTGCTTGTTTTTCGGCATGACTTGTCTAAAGGTGATTGAATGTTTCTGATTTTATATTATCTTCATGTTTCCCAGGTGCTCGTCTTGACCTTAGCGTAGAAGATAATGTCATAGCTCTGGCGTTGGCGGAGTGTCCTGCTCGTCCTTACGCGGAGTTGATAAAGTCGGACATTCCTGGCCCATCTAATTTGAAGTGCACTGCGTTCCTACTGGCCCGAGGCCTTCGCACTCCTTCACCATGGGAGTCTCCTCCGTTGGGCTTCTTGGCGCCACTCTACCCGGGGAGAGATTTTTGGCTCATTTGGGGCGTGTCTAAGGAAGCCGGGAGTGCGAAAAGGAAAAATCAAGCTCGGCGGGGACCGGCGGATTCAGGCCAAGGTTCGCGATTGGGCGTCTCAGGCTTCTCTGCGAGAAGCCTTGGAGCCGGGCGTAGTGCCTTGCTTGAGCTCCGTGGTTTTGAGCCCCCCCCCGCCTCCTTCCCAGCTTGTGCAGCTAGGGGCAAAAGTCTCTTGGTGCGACCGTCGAAGCGCGGCGGGTTGGCGGCTATGCCTATAACCATCGGAATCGCCTTCGAATGCGAGTCACCTCCTCGAAGGGCGGCGGAGCTAAAGAGAAAGAAAGCAGAAACCAAAAGTTGGCCAACATGGACTCTTTGCTCTCTAGTCTTAGAGACTCGCGGCGGTGCGATCTCATCCATCCTCGAGATTACGACCTTGGGAGATCGAGCGTTACGGTGAGGCTCGCTGTCCCAGCCCGGGGGTTACGTCGATGGTTCAGATTTCCCAGTGTACTTCACTCCATGTGGTCAGTGTTGGCGGTCTTCATGTTTGATATCACGGGTATACCACTCGTTTGAGAACTGTAGAAAAGGCCAAACTAAATGGCATGAAATTGCGGTTACTAAAGCGGCTGACGCCTCCGCGTCTGTGGCCGGCTGCGAGGAGCGGCGCGGATATGAATGAAGAAGTGGGCGACAATCGATCTAAAACATACCATCATTTCGGCTCGAGCGAAAGTAGAAGATGAGGTCGAGTAGCTGGCGACCGGCGAGCCGAGGTTAGGATCGCGCGCTCGGGCCGCGCAAAATGATTTGATTGAGGGCAGGTGATCTGCCGGTGTGAGCTTCGATGGTTGGGGAGGAGCTCATCACATCCGAGGCGGCGGATCTTCAAGTGGGCTTCTGGCGGCGGCGATGGTGATCTGACGATAAGGAAACACAGCCGGCTGACGCGTCAGCGAAGCTTCGGTCAGATCTTTCGCGAGGCCCGCTCGTTGTGGTCTCAGAAGCGCGAGCCGGCGGAGGCGGTGGAATGAGTGTGGCGGATTGCGCTGGCGGATCTTCATCGTGAGGTTGGATTTGGTTGCTTTCGAGAGATGAGGTTGTGGAACCAGCGGGGGTTCAAGCCCGGTGCTCAATGGGCCTCTGGGTGGCTCGCTTTTTCAACGAGAAGAATTGTTCACTTTCGTGCCGGATGCGGACTTCAACCGACCTCCCAGCTGGCGAGCGGAGGAATCTCTGGAATATTCTGAGGATGCGGTACTCCTGTTTGAGCCCATTTCCATCATAAGTCGTGAATTCCCTCCTGTGAACTCTATGTCATCTACGTTTTGCGATGTCGACATATATATATATATCCTTATATACCTCTCTCTCTCTATCTCTCTCATATATATATATATCTCTCTCCTCACCTCTCTCTCCTCTCCTATCATCATATATTATTTATTATTTATTTATTTATTTATTTTATCATAGTTCACTTTTATGGCGTGGAACACAAATTTATCACAGCCTCATAATAAATACTCATTTTTAAGATTTGCGTTCTCTTGGGATATTTTACTTTTCTCCCTTGAACCATATAACTCAGGTGGGGATTAGAGCAATCGGGCTCGTCAAGCGAAGTCATTGAGGCCTCGGTTGCTATTTTTGCTCGAGAGTGGCCCTGCAGATGATCGGTGTGGGTGGAGCTGTTCAGGTGAGCTCCAGCCTCGTCGGTACATCCCGGCATGATTAACGGTTCTTAGGCACACGTCTGTTTACGGCGTTTGGTCGTCAATCGCGGTAGGTGGGTAAGCTTCGTCAATGTGAATGGTGGCGAGGCTGGGCCATGAATTGAGGAGAAGAGCTGCGTGAGTGGGCGGTTAGTGGGGCTTCGTCGAGTGGGCGTGGGAAGAGCTGATCAGTGGCACCGATTGGTGAGCTTCGTCAGGAGTGAGGCCCGATGGGAAAATTGTCGGAGTGAATAGTTGAGTAGAGCTCGTCAGTGAGCGGGAGGAAGAGCTCGTCGGGTGTGGTTGGCAGAGCTCGTCAGTGAGCGATGGGAAGAAGCTTCGTCGTCACAACGTTGAAGCGACTCGTCCATGGCCTAACTGGGAAGAGCTTATCAGTCTGGCGCGGTTGAGTTGACCAAATCAAATACCAAAAGCCCGATGGGAAGGCTTTCGTCCAGTGTGAATATAGTGGCGAGCTGCGTCCTTAATGACTGATGGGAAGAACTCGTCGTCTGTGAAAACGATTGGGCGAGCTTCGTCCATGTGAGCTTCTTTGGGGAGAGCTCGTCGATGCGGGTGTTGGGCAGGCTCGTCGGAAAATGAGTTATTGGGCTCCGTTGGTGAGTTGTCCTAAGCGGGAAGTAGCTCCTTGGCGCGTGGCGCGTGCGGAGTAAAACGGCTCGTCGAAGTGGCTGGCGAAGCTCGAACCTTTGTGGCCGTAGAAATGGCGATGGCCAGTGGCGATGTAGCCCAGTGATGGCGATGTGGTAGAGTGGCTATGTGGTGAGTGGCGATGTCAGCGGGTGGCGATGCGGTGGCGATGTGGCGGTGTAATGTAACTGGTAGTCGATCTGAGGCGGCGTAGCGCGTCGCGGTAAGTGAGGCTTCGTCAGTGAGCAGCGGGCTCTGGCGTGTGGCGCTGGTGGCGTTCTGTAGAATGGCGTGTAGCGGTGATCGACTCTGAAGCGGCGTGCTTTGTCGCAGTAGATGAGCTCGTCGAGTGAGCAAGCGGGCTCACGGCATTGTGGCCTTGGTGGCGTTGAGCGAATGGCGATGTAACTGTTTGGTCGACTCAGGGCGTGGCACGTGCGAGTAGATGGGCCGTCAAAGTGAGCAGCTGACACTGGTTGTGACCTTGATGGCGTTGGCGGCCAGGAATGGTGATGTAGCATTTGGTGCGGCTTCTGAGCGGCGTGGCGCATGCGAAGTAGATAGGCTCGTCAAAGTGAGCAAATGGCTCACAGTGACCTGGTGGCTGTTCAAGCCAGAATGGCGATGTAACTGGTAGTCGACTCGAGGCGGCGTGGCTGTCTTGATAGATGAGCTACGTCAAAGTGGTACTTCAGGCTCTGACGGCGTGGCCTTCTTGGTTGTCACGCCACTTTGGATCTGGGATCGACAGGTCGTGAATCCGACAGAAGTGAGGCTGCGAGACTATCTATATACTATATCTTATGGGACTCTTATTGACACATTCTTTCTGGTATCTTGTATTACTGTAGTATACAAACAATTTCTGTAATAACAAAAATAATTTACATATCTAAGCTATCAAGTAGTGAGTATCCGTAAAAAATCTATACACATATATAAAGTCCATTTACTTATACATGTACCATTTCTATTATTTGAGCTGCAGACGTGTGGGGTGACACCTCTCTACGGGTGGCGCTGCTTTTCTTGATGTGCGTGTCACGTCCTCTAGCCTCCTCTTTGGTACCTACGGATTGAACACCGTCTTCAGCTTTGCGTAGTGGAACATACTTCCTGTGGTGACCGTCTGAAAGCTTATACATATGCATATTCATATAACTGTAGTACTTATCTATCACATATACTTTGCCTATTGCATGTCAATCTCTTTTGGTACATATTCTATGTCTTTGGCATATCTTTTATCTATACTTTTACTGTATTCCAATACTTATTCTGTAACTTATTACTATTCTTGTTCTATTACATATTCTTTCATCTACTTTTGTACCTTTATATACTTTCATTCCTTTTCATGTGTTCATTGTTATTATAAGTTATTGCTTTTGATTATGTGAATTTCTATCACATCTTTCATATCTCCCGCAGAGTTGAGCTTATACTTTACTATTATATCATCTACTATCATATGTTTTTCACTATGCTTTCATGTTTTTATATACTATACTTTTCTATACCTCTCTTTTATCTCTAACTACGTACTACTTTACATTCATTTCAGCACGTACTATACTTTGTACTTTCTATACCCTTTATATTCATGTCTTGTTCATTTCCTATCTTTGTTTTCATGTTATACTTTTCATATGGCTTTCTCTTTTATGTACTTACATATGTTGTCATATATTTTGATATTCATATACTATGCTTTAAATATGCTATGCTTTTCACTTATCTTGTCATCTTGTGCTTTACTTCTTGTTTTTGTAGCATGCATACTTTATCGCATATGATTATGCTTCTCATATCTATCATATATTCTATACATATCATTTCCTTTTAGTTTCATGTGTAATACCTTAGAAAGCGGATCTGAGGAAATAAGCTGTAGCTGTTTGAAATTACTATCATACGAAACGATGATCTCTATCTGTACCCAGAAGATATTATCAGCATGCAGGGCAGTGATCTCTATGTTGCCTGCAGTGTCTAAATCAGCATGTGAGACAGGTGACCTATGCCATGTGCTATGTAGTGACCCTTTTGGGACACTTAGTGATCAAACGGGATCTATGTCATCGACCCAAACGGGGCGATATCTGTATCGCATGCGTATGCATCCCTATAGGTATGCATACATCCCTCTACCGGGTTCTAAATGGAATAATCGGCTTTATTACATTTACGTACACATATCTCATAAGCATGAATAACTATTGTTATCATAATCGCTTATGCAATATATACTATTATTACTTTATTATGTATTTGTTCTCATATTTGTAGATTCATATTACGGTTCTCATATATCTATATAATACATATATTCATTTCTATCATTTAGTTTTATCTTCGTATCATATATGTAAGTCTATCATATACCATGAATGCATCTATGCACTCTTGTATTCATATATTCATATATATCTTTCTATATTCATATCCTTTATATCATTTAGCCATTTCCTCATGATTTATCTATTCTTGTACTTTCTATAGCTTCTATCATGTAATACTTTACTTATTCATATATTCATATATGTACCTATCATTCATGTACACTCATTCTTATCTTTAATAAATGCTAGCTTTGTCTACATCGTTCTTATCGTTTATGCCTTTCCTATGTGTTCCTAGCATGTTCCATCTTGCCCTTTTCATTTGTCATCATATATTCATATCGTTTACATATTCTGTCATGTCTTTATCTATTCATATATACTTTCTATATTTCCATCATGTTCCATCTATTGGTTTATGTATGACAATCATATGTTCACATCATATAATCTTATATTCATGTTCTTCCTATCATTCATACTTTAGACTATCATATCTTATGACATATCATCATATCTTATTATATCTTATGACTTATACCTATCATATCATATCGTTCATTCACATGTCCCTTTTCCTTATGCCTTTCCATTTACTTTTATGTTCATGTTCATATTTCAATTGATTTTCATGTTTCATATCATAATTATGTTTCTTGTACCTACATACATATTGCGTTTTTATGTTTTACCATTTGTTTCTGGCTATTACATATAGAACTTCATATACTTGTAAGTATGATGTCCTGAAATCACACCTCATTCATATATTCTTATTCTCTATGAATCTAATTTACTTAGGAATTGGAATCAATCGATCGGATCATCAATAAAGTTATGGCATGTTCGTATCGGTAGTCATTTAGATTTTAACATTGGGGACAGTTTGTATTACTCGAATTTCCCTGGGTCTTAACTTCATATTTGACACTAGGTCTTTGTGCTCATTTAAGCTAAGGTGCTAAGGGTTCTATTCAAGCTGGAATCCTTAATTGAACACAGGAACTCAAGATCGTCCAAGAAGCAAGCCGAACTACTCTATATTCAGCTGATGCAGGGTGACTTGAACATGGCATGGCCCACTTTGAGTGACTTTGGGCCATAGGGGGGGGGGGGGGGCGGGGGAGGGGGAGAGTTAGAGATGACAATGTCTGATTTCTTTATGTTTGATTCTCCTTGAAGTCTATTTTAATTGACCACTTGAATCGCTCTCAATCGGATAAGAAATGAGAAAGTATGGCCAAAATACGAAAACTGATTCGAAGTGGGAAATAACGAGGTGTCTGCAGGTACACTAACATTGAATGCGTACTTTGGGTTGGAAGGGTGTGCGGTACACATTGTGTTACCGGTACACATGACCCGAAAATGCCCAGAATGTGTATTTTCTCTCATTTTTCCATATTTTTGATCCCCAATTCAACTCTATACTTATCTTACACCTCAAAACCATTTCCTATGCATCTTGTAATCTCTTTTCTATTCAATTCCTCTTTCAATACTTATCTTTACTTCACAAATCTTTCATGAATTTCTCCCAAACAACTCTAATATGGGTTATGACCCATACACAAACCAAAACATGAAGATTAGTTAGGGTTTGTTCTAAACCCTAACTCAATTACTTTCATTGAACTATGAATCCATCCTCAAAGAGAGGATTTCATATGCTTCTTGTACTCTTTATGGTTTTATCCACTTTACTTTCTATAATTATTGGGTTAGGATGAAACCCTAGCAAAAACCCTAGGTTGAGGCAACTAACATACAATTGCATGGAAAACCATTCAAAGCTTTAAAAGCCTATGTAGTTCCATACCTTAGCTTGATCTTGGCTTCTCTTCCTCTTCCTCTTCTTCTTCTCTTTCTCTTCCTCTTCTTCTCCTTTTTGGCCTTCACGTTTTTCTTCCTCTCCTTGGAGACGTTGTCTTAAATCAACTTTTAGTTAAGGCCATGTTTGGCAGAGACTAAGAAAAAAACCACGTTTTTGTTTAAGTCTTCATATTGCATTTGGGTCCTTGAACTCCTTTTCTTTTTTTGCAAGGCAACTTATGACATATTCTAATTTTGCCCTCATCTTTTCTCAAATCCATAATTACATATAATCTTATTGATTTATGCCTCTCATATCCTCAAGTGGTAAAATTACATATTTACCTTGGCTCTATTAATCAGGGTCTTTTGTTTTTATTTTCGAAAAATTCATATTTGTAGCTTTTAATATACCACTAAACAAGTCAGCGCTAGGGTATATTTGAGTATTGGTTGAAACTTGGTATCTTGAAACGCTTCGTGTTGCTGGTTAACTTTCAATTCTTGGGAAGAGGCGAGCGTCTTTAATGCGGGTTTATGGAGAATTTGGAACGATTGCGCGAATTTTCGAGTGCTTTGGCCTTCTTATAAATGGTGGTTCTGTTGTATGTATCCTACGGCTTTTGAAGGTCGCCTTTTATGGTGGGTGAATGAGTTTGCATGGATGGATGTTGAAGCTTCGTCTTCTTGGGGTTCCTACGACTTACGGATCGGCACACTACCCGGATCTGCACATTGGGGTTGTGTTTTCCACTAGTCTCCCCTTTATGGGGTCATGTTATTCCTAGCTTTCGACTGAGGGTGCGCGGAAGGCGGTGCATCTCTTACAGCACTCTACCAATTTTATTCTCTTCCTCTTTCTTTCTCCCTACCCTCTTCTTTTCTCCCTCTCTCTTTCTCTTTTCTCCTTACTCCTTCTCCTTCTTTTTCATCTCTTTCCTTTCTTTCTTTTTCCCTTCATTCTGTCTTTCTCCTTTGTCTTTTGCTTCCTTCTCCTTTTTTTTTTTTTTTTAAGGGAAGCGCATGCGTATTGCTTTCAAGATGTAGGAGATGATCTGTGATTGTAACCAGATTGTAATCAATTGTAATAAAGAGACTTTTCTTTTCATGTCTATGAACCTTCTTATTATGCCTTTTACCGATTTTGGTATATACGACGTATGAGATGTCGACAACGTAATCAACAAATACTCGACTACGCCATCCCTAATAGTTAACAAGGCTATATTGTAAACCAACACTTATTGGTAAAAAATACTTAAGATTGTTCCGCATTCCATGTATCTTTCCCTCTTACGTTTGAGTTCATAATTGCTGGTCGGCGACTTTCGGGATATGATGTAAGGACCTTCCCAGTTGGGGCCTAGTTTTCCATACGTTGGATTCTTCCTCGCTGGCAGGAGCTTCTTTAAGACTAAATCGCCCGGCATGTAGCTCCTGGGTTTGACTTTTTGATTATAGTACCTTGCTGTTTTCCTTTGATATTCTCCCCTCAGATGCGCCTTTGAACTTTGCTCGCTTTCTCCGGGAGTTCTAAGTTTAGGCAGAAGAGGCTCGTCATTATGCTCCTCCGATGCCCAACTTCGATCACGGGGCTTTGGCCCCGACTCCACGAAGTTCTTGCCTGGAGTGCAAAACTAGAGGCAAGCGGGGTTTCCCAGTGTTCAGCGACTTAATACTGTAGGCCCATAGTACCTCGGGGAAGTATTCTCCCCCCATTTACTGGTCTTTAACTTGGTCTTCAAGGCGGCTTTAAGGGTTATTAGTGACTTGACTGTCCATTTTGATTGCGGGTGTCTTGGGGGCCAGTAATTTTAATTAGAGCTGGCCTTGCAAATCCCGAATTTAGCGTTGTCGGCGTTTTAGTTGGCCCAATACGATACCCGGGGGCTCTTGGGATGCGAACTGCGTATGATGGCTCGCCAGAGGTATTATCTTTCATGGTGGCTGAGGCGCCGGCCTTACGCCCGCGGTGAAGTAATCCACTCGACGATTGTAATTTACGACGCTTTACCCGATAGGCGGGGTCCCAACTATCCCATTGCACGCATTGTTTGGAAAAGCGAGGACTTGTGATGATATTGAGGGCTACCACGGCGGGGCGTGAGATCTTGGCGTGCTCTTTGGCGAGATCTGCATTCTTGACTAAATTAGTTTGCATCGCTTAGTATGGTTGCTTGATGATATCCATGCCTTAGACTTTCACTGCTAATGCAGAGCTCAGATATGATTCGCATACCCTCGTGTGGCCACTCTCTCGGCACGTGCCCGGTGTGTCCTCTCCCATGATACATTCTGGAAGGTGTGAAAAATCTGAGGCTTCCTTTATGATTAGTGAACTGGGCGACCTCGCCCGCTTATTTTGGCTGTAACTAACTGGTGCGTCTGGTAGAGGAATTTAGTGCGATATATAATTCAAATGGGGATCGTCGACGACCTGAACTCTCTGGGCGACGTACTATAAGGATCAATAGAGATTCCTTGAAGTATTCAACGGCGTCGACTGTAGGGTCTTCTGTGAAATTTGTGGCTAACCGCCAAGGCATACGCTCAGAATTCTACGCTGCAGGGGACATGTTTGACTGAACCAACACAAATTTCTTTAATAAATGTGGACCTTTGGAGGTATAAGATCATCCTTTCACTTTTATTTTTCATGGTGTCTTATTTGTCGACCACCGGTTGGGAGATCCTTTGTGAACCTCAGTGATAGACCTCTAATGAATGTACAGGCGAGGTTGAGGCACTATGCAGGCCTCATGCGGCTTAAGTTGTTAGATGTATGGAATCCAAAATCTGAGTGCATACTCGATATCTACATTCCTTCGGGAGGGTTAGGATCAGGCCACAGCTGGCTCTTGGCATTAGAGGCTCCATCGTAGAGGTTTCCAAGTGGAGAGGTCGGTCGTGGCTTAGGCATCTGGGTTCCGGTGATGTAAACTCCATGGCTGAGTGAGACCTACCCTTTATTGCGGTTTTGGCACGTATACGATATCAATTTCGCTTCATTCTATGCCACAGCTACTGATCTGTAAATTAACTTTGTGGTTTCTCATAATACTTACTTCATTAGATTTTCTGTTGGGACTTATGGTATGAGCTTGGAAAATACGGGCGAGCTTAAAGGCTGAGTAGTGGGCCAGGAATTAATTTTTCTATTCTTGGGTGCCTACCATCTTGCTCCTCTTAGAGCTCGGTTTCTTGATATCGTGGATGTTGAACTCGTTCTTTATCTCGGCGAGGGCGTGTTGGTTAGAAAAGTCCGAATCTGTATTTCGTGTATTTCCATGAGCTGGGAGCTTACTAGAATGGAGGGAACTCAGAAATATGTTTGTGTGCCGTGATACTTCTTAGCACTTTAGGTCTAGGTATGAAAGACTTTCTTGAGAACTTAAAAGAAAGGGTGGCATTTATCCTTGCTGGATCGAGAAGCAGGCTTAAGTTGCGATCTCGCTCTGTTGGTCGCTGGACCATATACTAATCCTAATGGTGATGGCATGTCGAAACCTTGCCTTTATTTGTCTGGATTGCCTCATTCCACAATGGTTGACTGTGACATTTTCCATTGTTTGTAGAAGGCTGTTGGTGGGTTAGGTTCATGTTGTAAATTCATAGGATCTGCAGGCGCCTCGAGAGATGGCGATCTGGAGTCGGTGTGGTGGACCCACACCGACATGTCGTCTCACGTGTCACCTATCGTCAGCCGCCTATCTGCCCACACGGAACATCAGGTTTGCTAACCTACGGTAGGTCAGCTCTGGCGTTCTTGGAATCAACGGCATTACAGATAATAGGTTCCATCTTGTGGCGAACGAGGTCTTTTCTTGATCATCGGGGTCATGATGATACGGTTGTAACGAGGAAAATGCGTCGCCTCGCCCGAGAAGTTAGGTAGCTGCGGTGGCGTCCGATGAGGAATGGTCTTAGAAAGGGAAGGCGTCGCCGAGCGCCGTTTTTCTTCCATGAGGACAATTGTGGTCCATACCCTCTGGTGGGCCAGACTACGCCGGCACCTTGGGGAATGTCGTGGCGTGTCTTCCTTCGCGGGGGAATGTTGCGACCTTCTGGAGTGCAATCGTCAGTGGATCTTGCATTTGTCGATGTTGTTCTAACTCTTCTGTTGGTTGACGAGTAGTGCTTCCAGCGCTTAGTTCGTGATGACTGCATTACTTCGTCGAGGCCTCATTCTTTCCTCGCACGGTGGATCCATCCTTAATTGGATTAGGCGTTGCTCATAACGTGTTAGAGTCGATACCATCGATGTGTCGGTTATATTTGTAAAGGCTATCGTTCCAGCGGTAATAGTGATGATGCCTTTTTCAAAATGGGCCAGTGCGGAGCGTGTGGGGGTCGAAATTTGGACCAATTGTTTGTGAATTTGGGATGCGGGTGTGCGGATTATGCAGGTGAGGCGGGATCGCGCCCTGTTGATGCGGGCTACGGGCGTAGCCTCCTCAAAAACAAAGAAGGGGTCGGCGAGGCGGTGCGTGGCCTCGATGCCTAAGTCGGTTCTTTTTGAGAGAGAAAAGAGGCGCAGAGAGGCGAAATGTGTTGCGTATGAGTATCGTCCCAGAGTGCGTGTGTGTAGGAATGCGTATGGTATTGGTACCTTCCACCGATGGGGTGGCTTAAGTATTTATAGTAGATATTCGCCAGGTTGGATGGTAATTAAGTCCCTTCCCATTGGATGGATGTTATTCTGCCCAATATAGTCGTATCGGATTTAGTGCAGAGTTATAGAAAACGATTTATTTGGGATAATCTTCTTGCTGTGGGGGATGTCTAGCAAGGCGGTGATCTATTATTCTTTCTTATTTTAATGGGATTTGGTTGGATGGATAGCATGTGATTGGGGATGGATTACGTTTTGTATATGGGGTCTTCCCATAATCGCTACGGCCTATCTTGGCTTAGTTAGTGGATCTCGTAGGTGCGTTGGGTTATCAAAACGGAATCTCTAGCGAGATTGGGCATGACATCAGGGCCGTCGTAAAGTAGTCGGAGTACTCAGTGGGTATGTCCGACGGGTTGGATTAGCCGCCTCGAGTTGAGTGTCTCTCTCTTGGGCCTAGCGAGGTGAGCGCAGCGCATTTTGGCCTGTCATTTGATTATTATTGTCTTATTATTTTACGCTAACTATATGTATTGACATCTTATTGAACACCTTACTTGATGTTTGTTTGTTAAAAGTTGTTGTTTGTTGATAATTTATTCCTACTTGTTTAAATCAGATTGCCCAACTTTGGAATCTCTGATATTTAGGGTGATGCTGTTGAAATGTAGATTTTTTTTGTGTTTGGAAATTGTTATTTGTTCATAATTTATTCATACTTCAAGATTTGGGGTTTCAAAAGGTCTTTTAATCAAATCATTCAAATTTTTTTTTATATTTTAAAATAAATTCTTATGTTGATAAAATAATTTAATATGTGATAATAATTGTTAGTGAAGTCTTGTGAAAATAATGTGAAAGCAGAAATTATATTTTTAGTTGTTAAAAAAATTACTTTTAGAATCCATTAATAAAAATATAAATTTAAAATTACAACCATATTTAAAACGACTAAATTTGTATTTTAGAAACTGGATTGTGTATAAAAAGTTTCAAGGTAAAAATGAGAAAGTGAATTCATCGTTTTAAAAAAAAAATAAAAAAGTGAATACATCATTTAAAAAAGACGTATTTAGTACAAAAAATAAAAAATAATAATGAAAAGTGTGATTTTTTGTATTTATTTTTTAATTAATTGCATTACTATTAAAAAAAAAAAAAAGGCAGCCTAAAAAAATTCCCCTTTTTTAAGCCTATTAATCGAAGTGGTCTTTAGTTTCCACATAAGATTTTACTTTCAAATGCTTTACAAATTATTTGTGGGGAAAAGATTAAATCCTTTTATAAGATTTTACTCTAAATGAAGTGATATTAATTCTGAAGGAAATTTTTTAAGGCCATAAGATTTTAATCTTTCAGTGTGGATCAAAATAATTTTATGAAGCAAATACAAACAAATTACTTTTTCTTTCAAAAAAAAAAAAGAGATACGAGCTTCAATGCTTCAATCTTTTTTCTTTTTCAATCAATTAATGCTCAACACAGAAATTGACTAAAATTTTCTTAGATTAAATCATTTTTTCTCTTATAGCGATTTTATATAAATCTAAGTGATAAGCAGTTTTTCAAAATTTAATGAAACTTGACTAATCTTTTTTCTTTTTATAAATGTGTTGTCCAAGAATTAAAATTGCGCTTACTTACACTAATTTCATAGGGTCTGAGTGCTGTGATAGAATAAGTCTCTAATGAAACTTTAAGGGGGGCTGAGTGATGACTATTGGGTTAAACTCCAAATCCTTATATCAGTTGAACTATCCCTCAATGTTTTTAAAAATATTAGATTTATTTGATTCATTTTTTTTAAATCGTTTTCTTTTTTTAAAAACAAAAATAACAGGAAAATACATTTAATTTCTTTTCTTTTTTTTTTAAGAAAAACATAAAAAACACTAAATTTAGATAAATAAAAACGGTTTTCAAATAACACAAAAAGTAATCTTTGTATTGTTATGGGGCATGGTCAAAGCATTAGGCAGAAAATCAGTGTCATTGAATCATTTCTAACAAATGTGAATTCTTAAGTGCCTTAAATCAAGTTGTGAACTTGCAAGATTTTACTATCACCAAAAATAGTTTTCCAAGGTAAATACTATCTGCAAATACAGATCTGGGAACAAATAGCTAGGAAAATGTTAATTCATGTAAAAAAAAGAAAGTCATGATGTAATAAGGCAAAAAAACATATTAAAAAATGGTCAATATTGGGAAATATTGAACCCATTTTAATGGAGAAGTCAACTATTCTCTAAATATGATATGTTGGGTTCAATGGACAAATGTATGTAAGGTATGGAGGAGGCAGGTCGGTCGGTGGACACGTCACTCCATGCAAGAATTAAAATGATGAATCGGTGGCAGGGGGCACATCATCTAAAAGGAATGCATAGTGGTATTTGTCAACTGCGGACCAAATCAGGCTACATGGCAAAAAACCCTGATGATAGAAATTTGGGTATATAAAAGATGAATGTAGATGGTGCGATGGATCAAACGGTCCTTAATAGGGGTGTGGAAGTATATTATGATGGGGAGATTTCATATTTGCACGTGCTACCTGCCGTCCAAATAAGTTTGTCGTCGAATAAAGCGGCGATGAGTATCGAAATATGCGGCCAAACATAGCTGCAATTGCCTCGGGTGATAGTAGGATGGATTCACATAGTGGTATATAAAGCTCTCAAGTCACACTTCCTTATATATACTTCCCTTTTTGCAATGCTTGTGCAGAGGCCCATCCAAGGATTAGTGTCAAGCATGGTTAATTTAAAACTTTCTTTTGTGAAAAGATGCGAATTCGAGTTCCCTTTCCGCTCGTAGTTGCGAGCATCGTGTTCTATGTCGAATCACTGCTTGCATGGATGTCATAACGCCATCGTTTCCTAAAATAACTTCATAATAATAATAATAATAATAACTTCATAGTTTCCTAAAAAAATAATAATAATAATAATAATAATGAGTGGAGAGCGGATCATGGAGACTGGGTACTTCCCTTTATACGTCTCGTTTGGTGGATGGTGGACCATCCATGTTACCTATTTATCCAACGGGGCGGGCTTAGTTCCCAACCGGGACTCACGCCTTAGAAGTGATCGGGATGTCGTCACGGGCTGAGCTCTCACGCTGGGCTAGCTTCCAAGCCTACCCCCTAAGCCCACCTTAAGCCTTGTTGGTGGTTTGTCTCTTGGGTCTGCGTTATGGGCCCATACGCATGTTTTTTAGGCATCATCAGTTGCCCCCGACTCTTGGCGGCGAGCTTTACGAGGCTGTCGTTTGCCTGAATCAGTGTGGATTCCATGGCCTAATCAAGGAAGTGATCGGGGGCTTTATCGCGAGTCAAACGTTAAATGATGATGGCTTTTCTCGATTTTTCACGCCGGTGGCGTTCGGTGTTTTTAAGCACCACGATTATTTAACGTATTCCCTGCTGCTAAACCTATTTTCTCGGTCTCAGTTTTCTTTCTCGAAACTTCTTTGATCATCGCTCAAGCCTGCTCTTGGTGGTTTGTTGTTACATCTGCGCTTGGGGTCGTCTCTTTTGTTCTCTTCCCACAGTTTGTCGTCTTTTCTTCTTCTTCAATGTTTATTTTCTTGTTCTTTGAATTACGTGGGTCAATTGGTCATTGTTTGTCTCGTCTTCCTCGCTTTTGGGTTTGGAGTGTCGACGTTTTAGTTGTTGGAGTGTGTTTCTAACTTTAGGGTTATTAGGGCTTGTTTGGATGGGATTCCACCTCTTTATCATTTGTTGGACCTCCCTTATACTTGCCCAATCATGCGTACTTCCTTTGGGCCTAATCGTTCTTCACGGTCTCACATAAGGGGAAGGCCTTTCGTTGAGTCCCAGTCCGAGCGGGACGGTGGATCAGTAGTCTTGTGAGTGGTGAGTGAGCCTCAGCGGATCATCCATCCTCGTCGGCAAAGCAAGGGAAAGATTAGTGAGATTAGGCCTTACTAGTGGTTTGAATATTTGAAGGCTACCATGAAGTATCACGGGCGAGTGGGTCTAGTAGTCGAGCCTTTATGAAACCTTGTTTTGTATAGACCCTTAGCGTTGAGTGCAGTGCGATCTTCTCACCTCCGTCGTCCGGGTTCCCAGATGGTTTGCTTCTTTGAAGCTGACCTTCGGCGTCTCCGCTTTCCTCTGCTGTTTGTCAAAGAACATCTTCTGACACTTCAGCGTTTGCGAGATCACAACTTTCTCATGGGGTGTTTAGTCGACCTTAGTCGTTTTTAGGGACAAGGGCCTCGGGGTTCCCAGCATAGCTATATTGTTAGACTTCTTTAGTGTGAAAGAGGTCGTAAAGGGATTTTTGTACATTTCCAAACGTACCAATGCCAAGTTGATCATCTCGAATCTTCCGTCCTCCCACAAACACTGGAAGGAACGTTATTTTTTCGTCAGTGGTTGTAATTGAGAGTATAATCTTGCTAACCGAGAAGATACGCTCGGCATTGAGCCATTTAGTTGCCAGAGAACTGCGTGAGCTTAGTTCGCGTTAATTGGGTTTAACCGAAAGTCATAAGGTGTTTCTTTGCTTTGGTTATGCGCCTTGGTATCCGTCCCGACCTCGATTAGGGATAGGAGGTGAAACGGCTTGATTGGCTAAGTGTCTCTCGCGGGTGTACTTTTAGCTGATTAGATCATATATTCGGACGCCGGTGTGAACCTGTAAAGCCCCACACTTTGAAGAGGCCCTCTGCATGGTATGAAGCGTCCTCGTGAGAGCCTTGTTTAATGAAACCTACTTGGGAGGAAGGAGCTTCAAGCTAGAGTTGAGTCGTTGGCAAAGAAGAAGAGAGAAGCATTGGCGCAAGCTCGAGCTCCCAGAGTAGCCTCGCCGGTCGGTGGGAATCTGGGTTGGGAGCATGCCTGGTCGTAGGCCCGCGAGACGGAAGTCGTCTGTCTGGGAGATCCGGTGAGGGTTAGGCGCCTCACTTCCATCTTTAAGGTGTCTAAGGGTGGGTGGTCAGAAAAATCGCCGAGGAGAGCCCGTCGAGCCTCCTGCGGAAGTCAACCCATTTCGATTTGAGTCCCTCGGTATGAACGCCAAGCTTCCTCTGCGACGGAGGTGAGGAAGGGATTGCTTTGATGAGGGGATGAGGGATCTTGCTTACTAACTCGGAGGAGCTCGCCGCCGAGCTGTATCGTCCGTCTACGGGACTCGTATCGAGGGCATATGCCATGTCCTTTGGGAGGCTCGGCCTTATCGACCGGAGCGGCCCTTGTTGTGTCGGGACACCCTTATTTGTTCGTTCCACCGTTGTTTCAAACTGTCCATTAATTTTATCTTGTTTCTACAGATGGCTATCTATAAGAAAAGCCTGGCGAGGAGGGCCAACTTTGCCGAGGGCTCTGCTAGAGCAGTAAAAGAGTATAAAGCCAAGGTTGCCTCCTTGACCTCCGAGAAGGTCGGCCTTGAGCTGGATGCAGCGCCTTAGGGATGCCATGGTATGAATCGACACAGGCCTGGGTGAAGATAAAAGCTCGGCGGCGAGGTTGAGACGGCTGCGGTGGTTAGGGACGAGTTACGGTGGCGGACGGTTTACCGTGGTCAGAGTGACTTTGCCATCAAAGCCGTGATATTAAGCCGAGTCGGTAAAGGGCTTCGGGGCCGTGATACGTGGGCGTAGCTGGCGAGAATGCCATGGGCTTGGCGAATCTTCAGAGGCAGGAGGCCTTGGTTAGTTAGAAGGAAGGGTGATTCTTGGGGCTTAGAGACGGGCACGTGCGCTGTGGGCCTCCCGGGTGGCTTGCACCGATCTGGCGCTACACTCGAGTTTAGTTTTGGCTTTCAAGTTCTGGCGGGGGGAGCGGGAAGAATGCGACTCCGACGACGAGCGAGACCCCGTGGTGTTTTCGGATGCTGACTCTTGTTCCTTTCCACTGGAGAACACTGAGATTGAGGGCTCTGTATAGGCAAACTCTCCTACCTTGGTGGGTTGGGAACACCTTCGACTTATATGGTTTGGAGGTTAGGATAAGCGAAACGCAGGAGTCTGCGAACCATTGTAGGCTTTTTCCTGTAGTTTACGCGATACCTTAACGGGCTCGAGCCTTGGACTTAAGTAATGTTGATACGTTTTTGTCGTACAACGGATATTTTCCTTTATACCCTTTGGACCTTAGTCTTCTTTACCATCTTATTTTACAGCTTTGGGAGTGAAACTAGGACTGTTCGACTCTTTTAATAGCCGAGTTGTTGTGCGGCAGCGTCGAGGCTACGTGGCTCTTGGCCCGAGCTACGTGGCTCTTAAAACTACTTAACTGCGGGCTCTTATTGAGACGAGCTGGCTCTTGGCGAGATTAGACTGCGTGGCTCTTAACAAATTGAGCTACTAGGCTCTTATTGAATTGAGCTACGTGGCTCTTAACAAACTGAGCTACTGGGCTCTTATTGAACTGAGCTATGTGGCTCTTAACGAACTGAGCTACATGGCTCTTAACAAACTGAGCTGCTGGGCTCTTATTGAACTGAGTTACGTGGCTCTTAACAAACTGAGTTACTTGGCTCTTATTGAACTAAGCTAGTTGATATTTACAAAATGAGTTACTAGGCTCTTATTGAACTGAGCTCCATGGCTCTTTTGAATTGAGCTACGTGGCTCTTAACAAACTAAGCTACTAGGCTCTTATTGAACTGAGCTACGCGGCTCTTTAATATCCGAGCTCCTGGGCTTTTAGGTCTTCCTTCCCTTGAGGGAAGATAAGCATAATTTTAATGCTGGTCTATGGAGAATCGAACGAGACCGTGACTTCCCAGGTGTCGGACTTCTTTATAGATGCTTTGCCTTCGCGAGGTGTATGTTATACTCTGCTCCCGTTTTCCTTCCTACCTTCGCCGATTATCGGGTTTGGACATGATATGAGCACACACACAGGGTTTGATTGCCCCTTCTTGAGTTTGTTTGGTGGTCATAGGTCGACGTTTGGTTTCGTTGTTCTGCCATTTGTTGGAGTTGTGTTATTCCCTAGTCCTGCTATTTGATGGAGTGGGGTCAGGGAACACGTTCGGAGGGGGCGACGTGTTTAGAGGGAATGCTTCAAGTCCTGCTTCTTATGTTATACCTCTCCTCCCCTATTTTCTCTTTTTCCGGCTTCCTTTTTCTCTTTCTTGTGGTTTTTGCCTTTAGTGGTTGTTTGCTGATTGTAATTTTCTAAGATGTGGAGAACGGTTTTGCTGATTGTAATTTTATGAGATGTAGAGAGCGGTTTTGTTGATTGTAATTTTCTGAGATGTAGAGAGCGGTATTGCTTGTGTATTTTACGGAATAAATCCTGATCTTTTGGAAATTTCAAATATACTGTCGATGTTTTCATATAACACTCCCACGGCCCTTCAGGCGTGGTTATGATAAACGAGCTCCACGGTTCTTTCTTTATGATTTCTGAAAGTGGCGGAGCCAAAATATTGAATAAGAAAGTAAAAGCTGGCACTTTTATTAATAGATACAATATGGGGTTTGGGTAAAACCGCTCGAGGTGCTAGATTCGGGGTGATGCAAGGTCTTTCTCTTCCGTTTGAAGCTCATAGTTGCGATTCCGGATTATCCATGATACGATATGAGGTCCTCGATTGGGTCCCGAGTTTCGGAAGTGAGTAGGGTCTTTCCTTGTTGGCAGGAGTTTTTTGAGCACTAGGTCGTCGGGCTTAAAACTATTAGGCCTGACCTTTCAATCATAGTACGCTAGCATTTTTCGGTTGTTGATCTAGACACGTTTGAGCCTACTCTAGCACCACTCTTGGGAGATCAAGGTTTAAGCGGAGAGACTCTCATTGTGCTTTCGGCGTTCTGGGCTCCCACCCTAGGTGACTTGAGCTGACCTCAATAAGGGCTGCAGCCTCGGTCTTAAAATGCTAGGCGACGGGTTTCTCGAGTTGCGGGCAACGTGTGGATTACGTACTCCCCATGGTACATCATGGAGTATTCTACCCATTTTCCCTTTAGGTTTGTAGTCTTCAATCTTTGCCTTGATAGTCCTTGCAGTGACTTACGCATGTTGGACTACGGATGAGCTGGGGATGAATAGTAATTTTTGATTCCGAGCTTGGCGCAAAAGTTTTTGAATTTCAGGTTGTCAAACTGCTTTCCATTATCATATACCAATGCTTTTGGGATTCTGAACTTGCATCTTATGGAACTCCAAATGAAGTTACGTACCTTTTGCTCGGTGATTGTTGCTAAACGGCCTCGCCACACTTGGTGAAGATCCCTCTACAATGGTGAACTTGCCTTTGAACCTCCTAACGGTGGGGGCCACTAGTATGTCTAAACCGAATTCTTTGAAGGCGATGAAGAAGCTATGATCGAAGGTGGAGTGGCGCTCGGATGGAGGTGGAAGATCTTAGCATGCTCTTGACAAATTTTGCATTTTTTGACCGATTCAGAGTGGTGTCTTTGAGCATCGTGGACGATAATACCGCCTCGGGGTTTTCACAGCGAGGTCCGAACTCAGAATATGGTTGCCACGGACGCGCCGTGCACCTCTCTAAGTACGTAGCTGGCATCTTCCTTTCTTATACATTTGAGGAGGGGTACAGAAAAACCTCATTTATAAAGGGTCCCCCGCAAAAGAGAGAATCTAGATGACCTTGCTCTTAGTTTAGATGCCTCCTTTGGATCACTTAGCAATGTCCCCTTTAACAAGTAGTCCCAGATTGGGTCCATCCAACTCGGCACAATCATTACTAGGAAAATATTTTTTCGCTGTTGATGTTTATTGAGGGCTTCGGGAGGTGCTCATTAGTATCTGCTATCAGGATCATCTGCGACACCATTGCCCCAACTTTGTCGGGGGCATGCAGCGTGAATTTTACGCCCTTGGGATGTATCGACTGAACTCGTCACCGGGTGGAGTTCACATACCTTTTGGAGTAAGGATCATTTTTCACCGCCGTAGGAATCTTCTATCTACTTCACCCTCAGAGAATGGTTGCATACCTCCTAGTTGATCAACCTCCATGGAGTGGGCGAGGTTAAGCAGGTAAGCTAGCGACTTCATGTCGGCTTCCGTTATTGGAGCTTGAAACCCCGGAAATAGAGTGCATATTCCACGATTGATCACTCCAGGGTCGATCTTTCAGAAATATACCATAATCGTTTCGGCATATTTGGGTTTTTGTAATTTGAATTTTTCGTATTTAAATGCGAGAAACATGGAAGTGAGAAACAAATTTTACAAGACACAAGGACAAATTTATGCATTGTCAAAAAAGATATGGAAGTCATAATAGAAGAAGAGGAACATGTATTGCAGAAAACCGCATAAAGTTACAGTATATCTGGTCAAGAGTTAGAGGACCCTATTGCGATAAAGGAAAATTTTAATATAAAAGAAGATGAGACCAAAAATATCATTTTGGTCTCACATTCAAACTCCAATGTGAAGGCCAGGAGAGAGAAAGAAGAGAGAAAGGAAGAAGAAGAAGAAGAAGAGAGAAGGAGAAATAAAGGTATGTGTGGATTTAAGGTATGGATTTCTATGATTTTTGGTATGGATTCAAAGTATGAATTTATACCAAATATATAATACATGTTTGAGTTGTATAGATTCTTGTAGAAGCTGCCTCTTCTTATATGATATTGGCATAGTTATGATCACTGGTTTTTAGACAGTTTTGGATGGATTTTATGAATTACGAGAAATTGTTTAGGCTGGGTATGGATTTTGGGGTTTCTGTAATTTCCTTTGTGTTCTAAAATATTTGGGTTTGGGGAAAATCAGATTTGTTTAAGATATGTGTCAAAGTCCCTTGAGTTGATTATAGTCCATAAGAAGTGTTTGAAGAATTTTAAGTGAGTTTTAGGATTTTGAATGAAAAACGCAGAAAAGTGGGGAGAAAATGTTGGCTGAGCTTGAGTCTTGTTCACCCGAGCAGATTTTTCTGCTTTTGTCACCTAACCGGACGGTTATAGCCGTCAAGTCTCATGGCCCAGTGTTCTTGGACTCTATGGAAAGCCCCTTTGATCATCACATATATAGCTTGATACAATCTTGAGCTTATAATAAGTCTGAGAAATGACAAGAAATGTCAATTGTTATGTTTGATCTGTTTGCGAGGTGTTGCAAAGGATTCTTGATTTTCTTCACGACTGCAACTTGCATAACTCCTTCATTAGGACTCAGTGTTGAGATCTTGGACTATAAGGAAGCCACTTTGAGTCTAGAATCTATCCATATATAGATTGATATAATATTGAGCTTATAGTACACCCGAAATATTGGCAAGAATCAGTGGTTCTTCTTCCTTTCTTCTTTGCGAATCTTTTGCAAAATTCTTTGATTTTCTTCACGACACCAACTTGCTTAACTCCTTACGTTAGGATAGTTATGGGTATTCTTGGACTATATGGAAATCCCTTTTAGTATAGAATCTATCCATATATATATTGATTTAATATTGAGCTTATAGTACACCCGAAAATGACAAAAGGCGGGTGACTCTTTGCCTTACCTTCAGGTGTTTGAATACTGATTTTCTTTCTGACTTTGCTTATAACTCCTTGTTAAGGTTCTGTTATGAATATTCTTGGATTCTATGATATTGGTCTATAATCTAACCATATGCTGTTACAACGAGAAGAGAAGTTGTACATCTTGTGAAATTGAATCGCTTGGTTGAGGTTAATTAGATACATGATAAGAAAGGATGTAGATATGAGCAGAAAATAGCAATATATGATTTGATATGTAAAAGAGTATAGATAAGAGAAAAATGCCTACGGTATCAAGGAAAAGTTCTACTGTTTATGCTCACAGGAGGCGGACGATCGATAAAGAAAACGTGCAATATAGATTGCAGGTGTAGGTCATAAGATATGATAATTATTAAATTAAAGCACAGAAGATATAAGTTAACAGATATAATATGTTACAGTAGATGACATGATATGAACATGAAGTATGTGATGTGAATATATGATTGTCTTACATAAATGAATAAGATGGAACATGATAGAATACATGTTAAAAGCATAAATCTCATAAAAATATAAAGTACATGAATAGCTAATCATGATAGAAACGCATAAGGATATGATCTTTTAAATGATATGAGGATATGAATAGATAAAGATATATATGAATATATATGAATACAAATTCTTATGAACCATTCATGATATATGATAGGATTACATATGATACGAAAATAAAAAACTAAATGATAGAAAAATATATGAATACCACGTGTTGTAATGATATGAGAACAAAAATACGAGAAGCTAGAAATATGTGGTATTATGGCATATGATAATAATGATTATTCACTTATACGATGAGATATGTCTGAGAAAATGTAATAAAAATGGATTATACCTTAGAACACAGTAGAGGAATAGATGGGCATGCATTGGGGAAAAAACATGCTCTTATCTTTGATCTCAGTTAAACCTATTTTGGGTCATTCTGGCTTAGACTATATAGATGGTCATTGTCTGTCTGATGATAATATCTCAGATTGCTGCCAGTCAGATAATTGTCTATAAATCACGATAACGAGCGCCTTCGGGCCCATATAGACAATTATTTGATAGGTGATCTGTGGGCTATATAGTTTATTTATCCATACAGGTTTATGTGACGTGAAACATAAACTCTAAATAACATGATATGCACATGATTAAAAATGATAAGTACGACATGATATTAGAAGCACTAGCATTGCGCCATATGATATATACAATAACATTGACAAGTATGTGGTGACGAAAATAGAAGAAAAATAAGCGACTTGAAATGACACATGATATGATAAGAAGAAATATAAGGTGCATAGCATGTAAAGCCATATGTATGAAAACTGAAAGTCCAGTTACATGAAGAAGTACAGGATAAGCATACAAAAGTGGTATATGAAAAACCTTAGAATATGAATGAGTATAAAGGCAGTTATAAGATGGTTCTCATAGAAAGTATATGTACACATACGGTATCTGAACATGAAAATGTAGAAACACAAAACTAGCAATCTACGAAAATAATATGAAATAGATCAAAGTATACGATATAAGCAAATGACAATAGGCAAAGTATATGTGATAAATAAGAATGATATGATATATGCACATGTTTAAACCACATAAAGAAGGCATTAGACAAGATGATAATTAAGTCATAAGTATATGATGTATGAGTATAAGAATGTATTGATTAAACTGTGACGAATCTGTCTGTGATGATGTGTATATATTCCCACTAAGCATAAAAGCAGCATAAGGTTTTAAATCCCAAGATGCTTAAGTGAAAGATAGAGAGTGAAGGAGCCTTGCATCGTGTGGCGTAGTAATCTTAGAGATAGGTGCTCGCGCCTTTACATTCGCAATCTCGATTTTCATTGGGCCGGTACCATGTATATAGTTTTGTAATAGTATTGTAATAAATGCAAATAAGGGACTGAAGTATATGTGCCCATAGAATATGTGAATGCCACTATGGTAGTATGTATAATATATATAAGGTACGGCCGCCATTGTGCATATGTGAATGAAGCGATTGCAAGTGTCGACTTTGAGAAAAGAAAAGTTTAAAGTCTGAGTCTGAAGTGACACCTGCTTGGCTGCTGGGTGTCAGTTGGGTGACGGTCGAATCAGCCTTGCACCACTTCCCTTAAGCATTGGCGTCTACGAGACGACCTCGGATGGGAGGTGGACCTTATTTGGGTTGTTTTGGTAGGCTCGGCAGTTGAATTCCATGATGGTACGACTTGTCCTTTAGTTGCAACATTATTGGCACATTACCTAATGTGAAACTCATCATCTCTATGACCATTTGCAGTCTTCCCTTTGAGGTTTATGGTTCTTAAAATGTTGCTGTGGGTGTTATGAATCTTCAAATCGATGACAGAAGTATGGTCCAAGTCTTTAAATGGTGATCTGTGCTAGAACTAGCTTCTCCATCTTGGATACACTTTCTCAGAAAACCTCTCGAGGCTTGGCTGCGATAATAGACCCGACTCTTGCGCTCACATCCGCTCTCCCAGACGGCACTAGTCGAGAAAGTTAAATAGTGGGGTTCCCCCTCGGAGGGGCTTATCGGAGATAGGGGAGCTTAAGTAGGTTTCTTGAAACGCCTCACTTGCAATGGGCATCCAGTGAAGGCCTTTTGAGCAGTGGAAGGAGTGACACTTGTCCTTGGATACGGACACAAAGAGATTTCAATGCGACTGTTTTCTGGTCATGGTTGAATTTCTTTGAAGTGTTTGGGGGTGGTCGCGTAATCGAGCACGCGACTTTATCTTGTCACGGATTTGCCTATGTTGTTTCTTGTTGGACTGTAAACCCAAGGAGACTCACAGAGACACTGAAAAGCACACTTGGTTAAGTTTAACTCCATCTTGTAGTCCTTCAAGACTGAGATAGTTGGCCAGATGGTCCCTAGGAGCAGTGTGGCCCGACTTCACCGGCATGGGGGTCTCCCAGTGAGTACTAATGCGGAGCCCGGGGTAGCACTTTCTTTCCGGAGAATCCCAGTAAGTGGGCGTTTACCGGTTCCAGCTTCTCCCTTCCAATGCCATTTTGTCAAACGCTGATGCGAAGATGATGTCGGTCGAGCTCAGTTATGATCGGGACCTTGTGAACCTTTCACATTGGCCACGACCCATATTACCGGCGGGTCATCATGGGGATGTTGGCGGCCTTCCATGTTAAAGTCAAGAAGTTTGGTGGTATCGACCAAGGGACCCAGACACGACACAATACCTCCGGTGTCTCCCGGTCGATGCTGCCTTCATGGCGGTGGATTCACGCGTGAATCCCTCGGAAATCACATTAAATCTCGAGGTTCTTGATCGCGAGTTGAAATTTGGTAGACGGAGTGGTGGAGAAGGTGTGCGGTTGATCTTCACGGGCCGCCGCGGCGATGTCACGTCGGTTAAATTCGATTTCTTTCTTGATTGAATACAATCATCGATTGATGCCCGTGATCTCCCCATGGAACTTGGTACTTGGTTATGTCTCTCTTTTGTTGGGTCAGTCTTCGTCGAAATGCAAAGCCTTAAGAACTTCTGTCTTGCACCTCGTATGGGACTTGAGACATCTCGAGGGGCGGATTGGGGGGAGTGGCTGAGGTGGGTACACACGCTTATTTGGCTTCAGTAAGGGTGGACAGTGGTCCACTGACGTTACCTGTGCTACTCTTTGAAGATTGATCTGTCTTCTACATTCCTCGGTGGAGATACGTGCCGATCTCTTCGTCTTCAGGACTTGGTCCGTTTTCTCGATCCTTACTTTTCTCCTTTTTCAGAGCTTCCCCACTTAGACATAGGGCTTGCCTCCTCGCGGGTGGTATGTTTTTCTTCATGGCGACACCACTTGTGTACTTGAGGTTCTTGGTGGAGAACATTAGGTCTTTGGACTGTATGCTTAGCTCGGATATAAAGGCGGTGATGGCAAATTTCTCGTCTGGGATGTCTACCTTTAATGATTTCGAGTTGAACCTCTTGATGTAGGATCTTAGATTCTCCTATGGGCTTTGCTTTACGGTCAGCAGGTGGTAGCTCGGCTTCTGCGTGCGAACTAAGGTAGGTGGGATGAGCGATGGAGAGCGAGAGGATGGTGGCGGCGAGCGAACTAGGCTAATGCGAGCCTTTTGTTGTGATGGCAAAGGCTCTACATCGCCTGCAGGTCTTGACATCATACAACTCCTCCCCGAGTCTTGTGGAGTGTTAAGGTGTGGTCCTACGGGATCCTTTGTCCCTTCAAAGGCTCGATCTGACAAATCCCAATTTGTGGAGAAGTGTGCAGGCGAGTGAACGAGGAGTTCGTTTGTTGTACCCGAGGCATCCGTGGAGACTAGGGCTCGACTAGCAGCAGCCTCCTTCAATGGTTGGAGCTCTTGTTGGATCTTGGGCAGTTGCTCTCAAGATTGTTCCCCCTTCCCCTGCTGATAAGGGGTTGGCTCATCACCTCTGTCATTCCTGCCAGGCATGCCCTCATTGCGACCATCTCGGGGTATCTTAGGGATCAACCTCCCAGTATCATTTTCTCTCCTCCATCAACCTCGAGGGGTGTCGAGGGGTGTTCTTTGTTCCTCTTAATGGAATGGTATTAGCGACGGCCTTCACGGGCTGTTGTTGCCTCTTGTGGGCGTTGCCACAACCGCTAAGTTCCGCGACCTTAGCGGCGATTGTGACGGAGTGCCTCGATCTCGTTCTTTGCGGGGCGTCGAAGAGCTGAGAGCGTCTGCGGTTGTCTGCGTGCGTCGTCCTATTGGTCTTGCATCCTCGAGGGGTTAGAGTGACTCCTGCTCATGTTTCGAGTCAATACCATTAGTCGCTTTGTCGATTGATTGTAAAAACGATCGTTCCAACGGCGCTAAAGCGATGGTCTTCGCTTCTGCTCCCGATCTTTGAGTTGGAGCTTGCTAGGATTCTTTGGGTGAATAGTGGGGCGGATGATATCTGACATAGAAAGGGTAGTCGGCGGGAATGTGGCGCTGATGCACGAGTGATTCTTTCTTCACTCGAAAAGGAAAGATTAGCGTTGATGGTTTTGTAAGGTGCATCTTTTTCTTTGATAGGAATTGCTCAACGTGGTGATCATGATTACTTTCCTTGTTAGACTGCGATATGGTTGCTTCCCAATTGAATAGGGAATCCTTTTTTCTTTATCGTCAACTGAATATTAAAGGATAATTGGAAGTGGTGATGGAAGAGATCCTTCACTCCCATAATAGGTGGAGCGGATCATGGGCTTGGGTACTTCCCTTTTATACGTCTCGTTTGGTGGTTGGTGGACCATCCATGTTACTTATTTATCCGACAGGGCAGGCTTAGTTTCCAACCGGGGCTCGCGCCTTAAAAGTGATCGAGATGTCGTCATGGGCCGAGCTCTCACGCTGGGCTCGCTTTCAAGCCCGCCCCCTAAGCCCACCTTAAGCCTTGTTGGTGGTTTGTCTTTTGGGTCTGCGTTCTGGGCCCATACGTATGTTTTTTAGGCATCATCACATATAAGTTTAAAAGACAATAGGAAACTCATAATTAAATAATATTTTGAGAGTTAAAAAAAGTAGAATAAAATTTTAAAAGATAACATTATCGGTTTGGTTCAAGTTTTTTTTTTTTTTTAATATTTTGAAATTAAAATAGACAATCGAACCACAATTGCTCGATTTTAAAATTTTAAAATCGAATTTAAAAATAATAATTTAAAATATTTCAAAATCAGGTCGATTTGGTTCGGTTTGATATTTTTTTTCTTAATCTGTTTTATGCACACCCCTAATAAATAGGTATCACGTCTTGAAACAAAAACACAGAAGATAAGCGTGCAAGCTAGAAGAAAGTGTTTTTGATATCTGCATACATGTTTTGAGGTTATGACTAAACTCTCTTAATGTGGGCATATTTTTTTCTCTTATTGAGTGAGATTGTGGACTTGATGAGTCTAGATTAGAGCTTGCAATATGGGTTGAATCGGCTAACCCATTTTAGCCAGAATTTTTGAAGGGTTAGGTTATAAAATTTAATGTTCGAATAAAATTGGGCAAATTTGATTTGACCCGTTTTGGCCCGGGTTAGCCCGATTAACTAAATTGACCCGAAATTTTTATTTAATTTTTTTAAATAACTAACTTAGTAATTTAGATTTTCAAGGATTTATCTATAAAACTTTATATTTTGATTATCTCTTTTGTAGCATAAGGGTTTTAAAAATTATTATTATTATAATATATGATTAATATATTAAACTTTGTTGTTTTAACTATTTTATTTTCAATTTCTAATTGTATATTTTTAATATAATTTATATGATAATTTAATATTTAAAAAATATTGTATGAAAATTTATGAATGCATTTGAATTAAATAAATTACAGTTTTAATATTGAATATATATTTATTTATGCATTAATCATTATTTTAGAAATATTCTGATTTAAATTTTTTTATTTATCCTTTAAATTTTATTCAACCATGTATGTTTTTTTTGATAAAAATGAAGTTGTCCTAATTTATAAATTTAATTTAATAACTAAATTATCAATATATTTTAAATAATTTTATTACTTAAACTAGTGTTAATAACAAAATAATGTTATTTTAAAAATAATTAACAAAAAGTTGTACACTAATTTATTTCCTAATATGATTATATTTTTAGCAAGATGAATCTTCAAACAAATAGGATATTCGAGTATTATACCGTTGAGATGCATTTTTTAAAAATTTATATTTTTTTATTCCAAACATAAATGAAATTTATGTTGTTAACATTCTAAATTAATTAATAGATGATGATAACTCAACCACCATCAAGGATGTACATACTTCTATCATGGAATCACATGTTATTATTGGATATAATGAGAATGAGGATGAGGATAAAGATTAGAGGTATAAGAGATTTTATTTGATACTTTTGAGTTATTTTTTTCACATATGTTATTTAATTGTTCTGGTACTATTTAGCTAGTTAGTTTGGTATTTTGGTTTATTTATTTATTTAAGTTTGTTTACTATTATTAGATTGTTTAGACTCAATCATTTTATATATTAATTATTATTATATATTAGTATATTTATTTATTTTATTTGAAGAATGACAATTTTGTAAAATTAATTTTAACATTTTTAAAGGTTTTGGTACGCATGGGCTAGGGTGGTCGGCTTAGCCCGAATAGAAATTGGCCCCAGATTAAGCGGCTGTTTGACCCTTGGCTTTGAAATGGGTTGGGTTGACCTGTTTACCAGCTCTCGTTTTCCCTTTTGAATTTTATTTTTCTTTGGAAACATAATGGTTTCCGTCTGTGGTTCCATTCATGACTTAAGACGAGAAAATGTAGTTGGTAAAATAATGAAGAAAGGATCTTGGGCTTTAACATGGTAACTCGACAGGTTCAATTTTCAACAGTTTCATTATGAGATAATTAGGTGAAGACAACGTTAGAGAAAGGGGGAACCTTGTCTCGTATAAGACCAATTGTAACCTAATTAAAAAATAGTGGAATCCTTTTATCACAGGCTACGCCTCTAAATGGAAAGCTAGGCGAACCTGTAACCATCTTTCTATGTCCCATGCCATGTATGATGGTTTATCTCGGTTGATAATGCATACTTCAGACAGATGGTTTGTAACTTGGTACACCAAGTTATCCACTTTATTAGATTGTTGATGCACCAATCGATACACCAAGTCTGTTTATAAACCGTTAATTCTTTCAATATGTATGTTAGACATGGCCGAAACGTAGCCGCGCCCGGCGCAAATTGCGCCCATCTAATGGATGTACGCACTGACTAAAATTTGTTGCTACATCGCATCCACTTAAACAATCCTTTGAGCAACTTGCCCTTCTTTGTCTAACTTTATTTTCTTTCTTTATTCTATGATCTATGGAAATTGAAACAACTCATTCACTCATATAGGCATCTAGCATTAGGGGTGAGTAAAAAAACCTAAGAAACCGAATCGAATAAGAAACCAAACCAAAATATAACCAAAAAATAAGTTAACCAAACCAATTGGCTCGATTATGGTTTTCTTGTTATACAATTCTTGGTTTTGGTTTAGGTTTAGGTTTACAAAATATAAAAATTGTGGTTTCGGTTAACCAACCAAAAAATAAAATAAAAATTAATATTATACTAAAATTATAAAATACAATGTATATAGTATATATATTAAATTTATATATAGATGTACTAAGTGTCATGAGATTGTAAATGAATTGATTACAATTTATTCATTTTATTTGTATTTTAAAAACTAACGTCCAGTTGGGGGATCGAATCGGCCGAGTTCAAGCTAGGTCATCTGGAAGTCGACTAGTGACCTTTCCGGTCTCGATTTAATCTGATTCAACCGTGATTCGATCATCGATTCGACCCCTAAACCATGAATGGATAACTTTTTCGATTTAGTCCAAGTTTGGTTATTAAACCGTTGGTTTTTTTTTATTGGGACAATTATGTATCAGGTAAGCAAGATGAAAATTAATGAAGTAGGTACAAATAATATGAAATTCATTGTTTAGTATATGTGGAAAATAAATAAATGTGTATCAGGAACTAAAGTGGTGATTAGGTAAACACTTCCAAAAATGCCCCTCTTCACTTCCCAACAAATATTACAGCTGGACTTTTGAATGAATAAAACAAAAAAATTTCAAAAACTAAATTGTCGTAACGCCCTCTCTCACATTCTCCCCTTGGATCAAAGCCCTAACTCCCACCTTCACCTTCTCCCCTTCGACCCAATCTCTCTCCTTCCTTTCTCTTCAACCTTTGTCCAGCATAAAGGTGAAAAGAAAAAAACCCTAACTCCCTTCCTCTCTCGTCTTCTTGTCTCGATCCTAAAGGCGAAAGGAAAAAACACTAACTCCATTGTCTTCTTCTATTGATTCTAAAGGCAAAAGAGGAAAAACCTTAAAAGCTCTGTTGATACTCTAAAAAGTGTTTTGTTTACTAGTGAATCAGTCATCGTCGCATTTGGTACTTCATATCATAGGTAAGGGGAAAAATGAGTAATTTGTGTGTCAATTTCTAGAAAATTTGTTTTTTTCTTTAGATGGATGTGTGTTTACATAAAAATGATAGTGTAAAGATTAGTTTGATACTCTGACTTTCGTTTCCATGTAATGTTTGTCCCTTTCGAATTGCCTCATTTATGCGTAAGTACTATTCTAACAAACTTTAGATACTACTTTAATATACTTCAGGTACTACTTTAATGAATGCGAGTACTAATAAACATCTTGGTAATCGTAATGCATGTGTCTTTCTTGACGTACTGATTCTAAATCCCTTTTCTTACGTAGAATCATGAATTATAGTTGCATGAATGTAGAACCAAATTAAGTATATAAAGTGAGATATTAATCAATAGGAAATAAGATATTTCGATGTTGTTGATTGTTTGGTTGTAGGGAAGGGTTAGCGATTTACTTTTGTGGTATGATCTCGGGATGTGTGGTAGAGCTAAGGTGGTAATCAACGAATCGAATGGGAAAAACAAGATGTTGAAAAAGGAGATATGCAAAAATTGAAGGATATGGACTATGAAATACTTAGATCAAGAGTCAGATGTAATTGAAAGGAGTTGAAAAATCTTATGTTTTGTAACCATTTGCTTGTTTTGCCTTTGTTGCACTTAAGCATATGTAAGCTTCGGTGAAAATGTGATGGTACAAATAGAGCAATGGAACGCATAGATTTGACTTTCTGAGATGTAAAATTTAGTTTAATGCTAATTTGTGTACTATGAAGAGTTTGGTGTTTGTGTGGAAAATGAGAGTAATGTAATGTTAAAAAATACTGAAAAATCATTCATATTAAGTCAATGAAATTCTTACAGAAGTCTCAAACACCACAAATTATATTGCCATTGGTTATTATGTTATGATTCAACACTAAGCTCATAAGAACTATGTTACTGATCATGGAAGCGTGGGGTAAAAAGGGAATTAATATTAAAAAATGTAGTACTTGAGACGAAAAAGATAGTACCTAATATATTAAGGTAGTACCCACAGTATGTTAGAGTAGTACCACATGTTGTAAATAACATGTGTTAATTTCGGATTAATATGACTTATGGATGTTTCTCCCCTTGTTATTAAATTAAATGACCTAAATGGTCCTATAATATTAATTATAGATCAAAGAACACATCCTAAGTAATAGTACATCTTATTACAAGAGGTATTGGGGTGTCAATAAAGATGTATAAATATATTTATAATATGTGTTAAGCTAAATCCAATTCTAGGATTTTTTTCTTTTGGCTTTTAGGATTGATAAAGGAAAAAGAGAGTTTATTATTTCTTCTTTCGCCTTTATGCTAGATAAAGGTTAAAGAGAAACAAAAGATAGGACTTATTATCGGAGGGGGGAAGACAAGGGAGAGAGGTCGAAGGGGGAAGGAGAGGGAGGGAGTTAGGATAATATAGTTTTTGAATTTTTTGTTTTATTTTTTCAAAAGTCTAACTGTAATATTTGTCGGAAAGTGAAGAGGGGTATTTTTGAAAGTGTTTGCCCAATCGCCACTTTAATTCCCCGTACACATTTATTTATTTTTTCACATATTTCATTTTCTTTGTATATATTTTGCATTTATTTTCATTTTAATTGCCTATACATAATTGTCATCTTTATATATATATATATATATATATATATATATATATATATATATATATTTATGTTACTATAATTTAAAGACATATATCATATTTCAGAGGAAACCGTGGCTGATTGGATAAATCTCGCAGTTGGAGTGGGAGAAACGCTACACTCTTTCGTCCTCCTCCAACCCTAAGATTCCGGGCGACCACTTCCTCCATGGCAGCAAAAGCTTCAATTTCTCATGTTCTCTTTGACATGGACGGGCTCTTACTCGGTAACAATTCGCACTCTCTCTGTCACGCTTTTTTTTTTTATGCTCCGTTTGGTTGCGTAGAAAATGGAGGAAACGAAATAAAGTAAAAGTTGGAAGCTTTTAACTCGAAATTTTTTTTGTCTGATTCATTTTGAGGAGTGATTGACATTCACAGAGGGATGGCGAGGTTTCAATTGTATGGAGCGTCGATTGCGTCACATATTTGGAGTTTAGCTGGAGTTGTGGTAGAAATGGAATGTTTATGGAAGAAATGATTGGGTTGTTTTACTTGTTACATTCATAGGCATTATGTTTTGGAAGATTCTATTTTTAGAGCCGCTACCCGAAATTCAGTCTCATGTCACCCCAATGGTGTAAAGACATTTCCAGGATCCGAATTAGCGATCAGCATTGCTGCATTGAATTAATGGTGTTGCAGGACAGTAGTGATTGATAATATTGATTGTTATTGGTGGCGTTTTACTTTTGTTGTAGGAGTTTTACCGATTTATGGATAAATTTATGCTGGCTCACTGGTAATCAATGATTTTTCTAGGAAATTTTCATCCGTCGGCCAAATAAGGAAGTTACAACAAGGATGGTACCAATGTGAAAACCTTCTCTTGTTTTCGGTTTAGCATTGTCTCTAGATCATGGAGTTAGTGAGTCATCTTTGATGCTTGGTGGTCTTCCATTTGGTTGAATCATAGAGCTCCTAAGTAATGGATTTAAAGATCGGAAAGTGAATATATGTCAAAAGAAGTGCTGGATTTGAAAGTAGAGTTCTCTTTTCATTGATAACCGAGTCTTGTCCTTAGCCTCATTTGTTTGCATCCTTTTTTCCTTTTTATGTCCATTTTTGAATTCCAGTTAAAATTAACCTCAATAATTAAGATGATCAGGGTGAAAACTTTCTTTGGTTGGATTTGGATGCATTTAGAGGAGGGCAATTACTTAGGTGCAATTTTCTTTTGATAAGCGACTCAGGTCCAATATTGAATGTTCGTGTATTTGTGGGGTCCCAGTGGAACTAGTGTTTGCTAATGCAAATCATACAAAAAGAAAGGTAAATAGCTGGGGAGGTTTCAAGGGATGAAGGTATGTCAAGTGGCGGTAGGTTTTAGTAGGGATGTGACAGGTTCTAGGTTTAATTCTAAAGAAGAAAAATTCCACAAAGATGAAAGGAGGCAAAGGTAAGGTTTACTACAACTGGCAAATTACATTTGGCTAGAAATGGGTGTGTTGCTGATGTCTAGTGACAGAAAGTCATTGGTACCCTTGGAGATCCATCTTCCAAAAACTTCATGAATTTGTTATTCATATTGGATTCAATAAAATGGAGGTGAATACAGAATTTTTTTTTTTGGAGGATTCTTAGTTGGGGGATCAATATGTTGATCACTTCTTTGATTTAACAAATTGCTAGAAACATGATTGTTATATTAGGAAAAAGGGAAATTAGCCTATTCCTCAAGTATCAACCATGGCTCTATCTTCAGCCTGAGGCTCAGTTTTAATTTTTTAATTTTTTTATTTCACATATTTCCAACAAATAATTTATAGAAATGTAGCAAATTTTTCAGCCTTAAAACCCGGCAATTAATCATCTACAATCTTGCCAATATACAATTGATTCCAGTTATGAACCTGTCTGAATCATTGCAAAGAAAAAAAATCTGGACATTATTTTTATGTTGCTTTTTTAGATCGGGATTTGTTTAATTAGGGTGTCTAAAGACCATAGAAAGCTAGCTTATGGAAATTTCTAACAAAGAAACTAAAAGAGCTGATTGGTTTTGATTTCTACTGAGATTACAGAAGTTTTACACTGAGGTCCAAGAAATTATACTTGCTAGGTATAATAAAACTTTTGATTGGTCCCTCAAGGCAAAGATGATGGGAAAGAAGGCCATAGAATCTGCTCGGGTCTTTGTTGAAGAGACTGGAATTAGTGACTCTCTTTCAGCTGAGGACTTTTTAGTGGAAAGAGAGGAAATGCTTCAAAAATTGTTTCCAACAAGTGAGCTCATGCCAGGTATAGGATGTCAGAGCATTATATCCCATGTTTACTTCTCCATTAGCCCTGAGTTGTAATTCATTTCACTTTGTAGTTTCAATCTCACTTTGCTTCAAGTCTTGCAATCTCAAAGAGATTATGATTAAGGCAACGCTAGTTTTTGTTATATTATCTTTTTTGATAACATTGAAAATTGCTTATAACCTATATGTAAAGAAATAATGCCATTTTATTCCCTGTAATGTTGATCATCCAGGAAATAAAATTGACATTGTTGTTGAGCAGCAAGCCAAACAATCTTTTGTGTCATGATTG
This sequence comes from Tetrastigma voinierianum, assembly GCA_016808115.1. Taxonomy (NCBI): domain Eukaryota; kingdom Viridiplantae; phylum Streptophyta; class Magnoliopsida; order Vitales; family Vitaceae; genus Tetrastigma; species Tetrastigma voinierianum. The sequence goes on along the minus strand of JAEQBH010007896.1, from coordinate 25,718 downwards.
TTAGTGTTGTAAATTTTGCAAAATAGTTAACAAGATTGGTAAAAAGACAATATCCCCATTAGTTATGTATTCATTAGATCAATATCTCCATAGGTTTCAATCAATATTTTGCATATTGGATATTAAATTACAAGAGTTATTTTCCTAAAGATGCCTATAAAAAGAAGTTTATTTTATGAAGAGGTAAAAATTATTTTCAAGTATGAACCATGCAGGAAATAACTTATGATGATAATTCAATTTTGAAAAAAAAAATTGGGCTTATTCTTTAATTCTTTTATTCAAAGTTGATAATGCATTTTTGATGATAATTTTGTTTTGAAGATTAATTTGTTCAATAGTGTGTTTTGTGTATTTTCTTAGAAAATAATGCATCTAGTTATCTATCTCTTATTTAGGGCTTTATTATTTATTTAGTTGGACAGGTAATTAACAAAAAATATCAAATGAAAAAGAAATCTGAGTAAAGCTAGAATTCAGGGGTCATATGGTCCAAGTTCTATTTCATTTTTTTCCCACCACAATCTTACCCCTTTCGAGTCTATTATTTCACTTGCAAAATTAGTTGGTGAATGAAGCTTGCACTTTTTAACGGCACATATATTCTGGTCAAATAAAGTGAGAATATTATTGTTACTGGTTTGAAATAATGTATAAGTATAAAATGGCTCTTGACACTCTGAATTATTTTTCCTTTCTATACAAACTTCCCTTTTAGCCGCTTGGTTAACAAGAATATACACATCATCATCAACTACTATACAAGTAGGATGACTAAATCACAGGTCCCGGTTACCTTGCTTTGTTAAATAAGAACTCTCTATTAGTAAAATACAACAATATGCCAATTACCCCCTTGTGTCTAAAATGACAAATTGAAATGACATGAAAATTGGTATTGGTGCTTTCTTTTTGTCGAGAGATAGAAAGAGTGTCTTATTCCCCATGGAAAGAAAACATAGCGCATGTGTAGATTTCTATAAAATAAAACAAAAATGACTAAATTGCCATTTACTTGATATCTACAAATAATTCTTTAAACTCCTGTCCCAATAGGGGCAGGGTGAGTCAGGATAATCAAGTATGGGAAAATTTTGCCATCCCTAGTGCTGAAGGGGAGAATATTCGAGTTGTGAAAGGGAGTCCTACTGTTGATGATCTCTTCAAAGATGCAGCCGTAGATTCCAGGTATTAGAGGCTTTCTCACTCTTCTTCGAGGAACTCTTTTGGCACCCCAGTCTTTTACTCTACCAACACCAGATTTATTATTGCTATTGGGGCATCGTACTTATATTAAAACAATAGGGACTACTGCACTTAACATCAAAACAAGGGATGTTATTATACCTCTAGCACTAACACATGCTTGGAGTATACTTTGCAATACAGTGTAGCTGCCATGTCAATTGGCTCTTAGTCATAGTTTGTTGCAACTGTAATTCATTTGATCAAACAGAGTGAAGTCTCCAAAACCTCTTGAAACTTATTTTTTCTTCTCTCTGTGCATGCTGTTAGAAAGGTTCTGTGAGAAGCATAAAATAGAGACTTGAAGTTCTGCAAGTATCTTATTTCTCTCAAGGAATTTCTTCTGTCTATCAAAAAAATTCTCTCGAGGAATTTCTTCCTCTCCAAACAGAAATTTCACTTACTTGCTTCATAAGGTGCACCCAATCACGTAGACACTCAACAATGCCACACTAAAGTGATTTACTACATTGCCTATATGTACATATATATAGGGTTAGGGACCTGTATAAACTTGCTTAGATAACATGTTGGTTCTGAACTGATATGCACTCGAGAAAGGGGCCTCTTATTCGTCAAGAAAAGAATACAAAGTATATATAGAGATTTTCGCATAATAAAATCAAATGATTAAACTGCTCCCTATCAAATGACTACTAATAAATTTTTAACACTTCTCAATTGGAGCCTTTGGATGGATGCTCCCTCCCTCTGTCATCATCCACTCTTCATGGTGTGGAGAAACCATTATCCAATTCCATGATAGGGTGGGTTTACGTTTATGCATTTAAACAGCAATGATAAAGGTCTGTAGATGCCTACTGTAAGTGTTTTCACAAGCAACCAAGTGGTAGTAAAACTAGAATTTGATGTGGAACTGTGTAAATCAATTTCCATTTAACTAAATCCAACTCATCATTATCTCGGATAAATATTCCATAAGAAGTAACTTTAATTTCCTGAAGTAATAAAGGAGTTCTACTTGCAAGTGGAATTAGGTGTAATGGATGTCCTTCAATCTTGAATTTTCAAGTGTTAAACGACCAACTCTCCTAAAAGCTCAAGCTTGTAGAATTTGGATTTAATATGAATATCATGATTTCACACCCTCTCTCAAGTGCATGCGGCCTCATACCTGCGCACATGGAGAGTCAGAGTCCATTATGGACTTTCAAATCAACAAATGATGATCAACATTCAAATTTGCAAGGAGAAAAATTCGAACCTAGGTCCTCCCCCAAACCAAGCTCTAATACCATGTTAAAAGATCAACTCTTTTAAAAGCTCAAACTTGTAGGATTTGAGTTTAATATGAATATCATGCCTTTAACATCAAGAAACTCTCGAGCTAGTCTTATCGTGTTATGTGGTTTACCTTGATCAGCATTGGCAACCCTTGATATTAAGCAGACAACTAGTTGGTCATGCATGGCGTTCATGAGCTTGTGTCCATTGCAAGAAATCTGAATAAGCTTTAATGTTGGATTGGAAGGGTTCTCTTGTGAAAAGAGATTCACATGTTTATCTTAAATGGTTTTGTTACCAATAAAATACTGAAAGAGATTATGTGTTCTACTTAGGTGATTTTCTTTGAAAATTTTGCTATGCATGTCTTTGGCATTATAAAACACTGCATTGTCTAAAAACTATGCATAATCTCTGAATAAATTGAATGATACAAACATTGGCTTCCTTTGGCTTTTGGTTGTTTTTTCAAGTCCCAAGACAATCTTAACGGAAATCATTGCTATCTTAACTATTACTATATGTTTCTATTATTCTGAAACTATTTTTGTATAACACATTTCTGTAATTGATTCTGTTGTAATATAGGGGCCAGCCGATTGATCAAACATCTTCATGCAAGTGGAATACCCATTTGTGTCGCAACAGGGTAAAGTAATCATTATATTTATCTCATTTTTTTTCTTTTACCTTTGCCCCGTTTCTTGAAAGATTCATGCAATACGCCCTGCCTTTTTTGAAATGTTACTGGTGAAACAATGAAAATTAAAGAATTTCACAAGCATTACTTACCTGAAAAGTTATATTTCCAGTTCTCACAGACGACACTTCGAATTGAAAACACAAAGACATGGTGAAATTTTTTCATTGATGCATCATGTAGTTCTTGGTGATGATCCGGAAGTCAAACAGGGAAAACCATCTCCCGATGTATTCCTTGCAGCTGCTAGAAGATTTGAGGTAGGACCGTCTGGTGGATGCTCCCTCATTATGGTTAACTGATGATAGTAACTTTCTTGGGTTATTCATGCTATCTTTTGTTGGCTCCGTTAGTTTTATGTTTTACCGAGATCTTTAACATTGATATAAATGTTGTTGTACATACATGAAAATTTTTGTTGATGAACAGGGTGGTTCAGTAGATTCACAAAAAATTCTCGTGTTTGAAGATGCACCTGCTGGAGTTGGTGCTGCAAAGAATGCTGGGATGTAAGTGATTTTAAACCATTCCTTCATATGCAATTACATTCTTTATTAATTTTTTTTTTGATAGGTAAATCAACAGAAATGTATTAGAAACTGAAGGGACGAGCCGAAAGTATAAATGAAGTATACAAAGGCTCCTAAAAGATAAGCCAAAAAAGAAGGAAAACTATACCCCCTATACACCACCCAAATAACACAAAAAAACAGTAAAATCTTGAGAATTACAATAAACAATTACATTGTTTATTATATTATTAGGTTCTCTAAAACCTTTTACTTGTCAATTAATGGCCCAAGTTTTGGGAAAAAAAAAAACTTCTCTCTGATTAAGGAATTAACTTTATGTCATATGGTATCACAGTTAGAATTATTCTGTAATTGATGGAATATAACACATTTCCTGGGGGTTATGGTTTTAGTCTTATTTTTCACTCAAGGATGGTTTTTGTTAAGAAGCATGATACTCATATTGAACCAAAATCCTACAAACTTAAGCTTTTAGGAAAATCTGGGTTGTTAACATGGTATTAGAGCTTGGTTTGACAGGAGGTTTTGGGTTCGAGTCACTTTCTTGCAATTTGAGTATTTATTCCCATTTGCATAAGCTGATGCATTGGTTTGTTTGTCTCTCTACGTGGTATGGCTGGACGTGAGGGAGGGTGTTAAGAAACATGAAATTCATATTGAACCAAAATCCTATAAGCTTGAACATTTAGGAAAATTGGTTGTTTTAACAGTTTTCATGCTGTTTACGTTATAGCCTTATTATTGTGTTTGCACATGTTATACAACAGAAAAAGTTTTGATTTCTGCTGGATTTTTACTGTACCTCAAAATTTCCTTCTACGCACACGCACCCGCACATACGACCTCCTATAAGCGCACACACACATGACCTCCCAAAGTTAATAGAGAATTTTCTTCCTGATCTGTTGGATTCTTTTTTTTTTTGATGGGTAAAAAACAGCATGTATTAAATTCTTTATTTCACCTTTTTTACCCTTTCTTTCTTTCTTATTTATTTCCCTCAAACTTTAGGCAATCCAAATCTATTCAAACTATATACAAAAAAAAAAAAAAAATGCCAGAACCTGAACAACATCCCTTGCCCACCATTTTCTTCCCATTTATGTAAGGTTCGTGGGCTGTGGATCTGGATTTTGTACAGCCATTTTGGTTGTTTACAATATTTAATAGTTGCTAGGATTTTTCTTCATTTTCTGAACTCTCACAAGTTATAATCCTTGATTCATGGGCCTTTGATGAGTGATAATTTCTTAAGACTTTTGTTCGGGATTTCATTTAGGCTCCACATGGAGCCCGAAAAGTACTAGGGAAAGAAAATAGAGAGGAAAATCAAGAGGAAAAGTGGAAGGAAAGAAAATTTGGAGTAAAATAGAATATAGGTTTAAACTTAATAAATAATTCTATATTGTAATCAAAATTGATTGAAGGAAAAATTCTGTATTTTTCATTGATTACAAATAACCTATTTATATACAAGACAACCCCTAAACCAAATAGGAAAGAATATGAAGTTTCCTAACTCTATATGTTTCCTTTCCGAACTAGTTTCTAATTCTATAATACTATAACACTCCATCTCAAGTTGGAGCATAGATGTTATAAAGATAACTTACTCGATCCCCACTCAAAGGTTTTGTGAAGATATTTCCTAATTGTTCTCCAATATTTACATATCTTGTAGAGATCAACCCCAACTGGATCTTCTCACGGACAAAATGACAATCTATCTCAATATGTTTGGTCCGTTCATGAAATATCGGGTTAGATGCTATATGTATGGCAACTTGGTTATCACACCAAAGCTTCATTGGTATTAAAGTTTTGATGCCCACATCCATCAATAACTGGCTTATCCACACGATCTTGCATACAGACTGGGGGCCATAGCTCTATACTTTGACTCCACATTAGACTGTGAGACAACACTTTGCTTCTTACTCTTCCATGAGATCAGACAACACAATATCTTGAGGTGGATCTCCTATCTTCCTTAGATCCCCCAACTCGAAAAGCACTCCACTCCGGGTATGCCATGTTTATACAACATTCCACGCCCAAAGAGTTTCATTCAAATAGTGCATAGACATGCCATACAAACGCCTAACGACTCGATTGCACGACATATATCGACTAAAACACTCACGAATAAGATATATTCTGCGAAGTGTCAAGTAGATAATTCAATTTCCTAACCAGTCTTTTATATCTCTCAAGGTCTTTCAAATAGGTCTCCTTCGTTAGTGATCTGCACATTAGGAGTCATAGGAGTACTGCATGGTTTGACACCCAATTTCCCTGTCTCAGATAACAAATCGAGTACATATTTTCGTTGAGATAACAGAATTCCCCGCTTCTTTCTCATGACTTCAACACCCAAGAAATACTTCAATATTCCTAAATCCTTTATGTGAAACTGACTGTGAAGAAAGGATTTAAGAGATAATATATCTTTGGAGTCACTACCAGTGATGACAATGTCATCCACATACACTACCAGTAGAATGATACAAGAACTGAGATTTTTATAGAAGACGGAGTGGTTAGACTTACTTTTCTGTATGGCAAATGTCTCAACCGCTTGATTGAATTTGCCAAACCAAGCACGGGGACTCTGTTTCAAACCATACAAAGCTTTCCGAGGAAGACACACCGTCCTCATCTTCCTGAGCAACAAACCCAGGGGGTTGCTCCATGTAAACCTCCCTGAAGATCTCCATGTAGAAATACATTCTTGATATCAAGCTAATGCAAGTCCCAATCATAAGAAGCAGCAAGAGAAATAAACAGACAAACAAATATCAACTTAGCTACAGGAGAAAAAGTATCAGAATGATCAACGCCATAAGTATGAGCATAGCCCTTAGCAACAAGATGAACCTTCAATCTAGCAACAGACCCATAAAGATTAAACTTTACGGTAAACACCCAACGACAACCAATAGCATTCTTTCCAGTAGGTAAAGGCACCAAGTCCCATGTACCATTGTCATCTAAAGCCTGCATTTCATCCACTAGGGTGAGATAAAGCCTCATGAACAGTGTTAGGAAGAGAGATAGAATCAAGAGATGCAATAAAGGAACAAGAGGAAGACGACAGATGGTTATGGGAAACAAACAAAGAGATTGGGTGAGCACACTACGAAGAGCAATTGGAAGATCATTATTCGATTGGATCCTCGATGGACGGCGCCTGTCGACTAGAGATCGAGGGCTTCATGCCGAGAATATACTCCTGGTGCAATGAGTGGTTTAACAGAACTGAGTCGAGTAGGATCCTGGAGCCAGTGGAGGAAATAGTGTACACTAATAAATCATCGCCTTCCCCCTTACTAGTAATAGAGAAGAAATGAAACACAGAAGCCTTAAATAATGTAACATCAAGAGACACAAAGAACGCCAAGAGTGGACAACAACACCTATACCCTTTTTGAACACGAGAATATCCCGCAAAGATACACTTTAAGGACTTCGGATCAAGTTTAGAGACATAAGGACGGACATCTCAAACAAAGCACGTACATCCAAATACCTTGGGATCAATAGGTAACAATGGATTATTTGGGAACAACTAGTGGTAAGGAGTAGCCCAATTTAGAACTGAAGATGACATCCTATTAATCAAGAAATAGACGGTAGAGACTGCATCAACCTAAAAGTGTTTGGGAACATGCATTTGGATCAAGAGAACCTGGGTAGTCTCAAGAAGATGTCTATTCTTTCTCTCAACTATCCCCTTCTGAGAGGGTGTATCAACACAAGAGGCCTGATGGAGAATCCCAAGTTGTAACATGAAGAACTGAAAATGTTCCGACAAATATTGCTTGGCGTTATCACTCCTTAATGTTTGAACATGGACATGAAATTGAGTTTGAATTTTTGAACAAAAGACACTAAAATGAGAAAAAAACTCGGAACAACTTTTCATTAGATAAAGCCAAGTGACGTGAGAGAAATCGTCAACAAAAGTAACGAAATACTTAAACCCAATGGGAGACATGACTGGACAAGGACCCCACACATCGGAATGAACTAACTCAACAGGAGCGTGTAGAAACTAAGAGAAGAAGAGCTGGAAGAATGAGTTCCTTGTATTTTCCATTGAGTCATCATACATATATATACAAGAAGGTTAGGCTATACATTAGGTAAAATGATCTACTATTCCTAAATGGTTACAACCCTATAGTAAAGTATCCTAATAAGATACACACCAATATGTTAACATATGATACATATTTTAACACTCCCCCTCAAGTTGGAGCATAGATGTTAATCATGCCAAACTTGTTACATAGGTAACTAACTTGGTCTCCACTTAGGGCCTTAGTGAAGATATCACCTAATTGTTCTCCCGGGCTTTCACGTATTTTATGTAAATCAAATCGAATAGATTTTTCTCATGAACGAAATGACACCCATATTTGCGCATTTCGCTCATGGAAAAATGTGATTAGAGACAATATGAAGGATACCGGGATTGGCCATACCGTAGCTTCACGGACTTAGGGTTTTAATACTGACTTTTGCCAAAAGTTGATGGAGCCACATAATCTCGCATGTAAATTGTGTCATTGCTCTATACTCAGGTTCTGCACTAGATCGAGAGACAACACTTTGTTTCTTACTTTTCCATGAAACTATATTCCTTCCAACAAACAGATAAGAATCTGGCGGGACCTTTGTCTTCCTTGGGATCCCGCCCACCAGATCCGGTGAAACGCTCAAGTCTATTATGCCCATGAAAATTGTATAAAATACCACGTCCCAGGGCTCCTTTCAAGTAGCATAGAATTGCTTTATAGTCGCCAATGATCAATCGCTGACTTCATATATCGCTTACAACATCAACATAATATGCACATCGTGACATGTTATTATAAGGCAATCACCTTCCCAATTGCCTCTATCTCTGTGCTCTTCAAACAATTTGCCTACTTTAAGAAGATGTAGGTTGGGGCCGTAGGGATCGGGACATGACTTTGTCGCCAATTTTCCCTGCTTTCAAACAATAGATCCAAGACATATTCTTTCAGGATAAGAAGATTTCCACGTTGTTCTCATAACTCTTCAAACACCTAAAGAAGTATTTTAGCATTCCAAAGTCCTTTGTGTGAAATTAGCCATGAAGAAAGGACTTGAGTGAAGATATACCTACCATATCATTCCCAGTAATGATTATATCATCAACATACACAACTAACAAGATATCTGCTTAAGAATTTATGTAAAAGACAGAATGATCGAATTTGCTTTTCTGCATGCCAAATTTGTCAATCACTTCATTGAACTTGCCAAACCATGCACGGGGACTTTGTTTCAAGCCATATGATGATTTTCAAAGATGACAAACTCTACCAATCTCTCCCTGAGCAACAAACTCAGGAGGTTGCTCCATATAAACTTCTTCTGCAAGATCCCCATGAAGAAAGACATTCTTAATGTCAAGTTGATGGAGGTCCCAACCATGAGTGGCTACCAAAGATATAAATAGTCGAATAGAGGTCAGCTTGGCAACCGGGGAAAAGGTATCAGAATAATCCACCCATAAGTCTGAGCATACCCTTTAGTAACAAGACGGGCCTTTAACCTAGCAATGGATCCATCGGGATTAACCTTCATTGTAAACAACCAATGACTTTCTTTCCAATAGGTAAACGCACCAAGTCCCAAGTACCATTATTAGTCAAGGCATCCATCTCCTCTATCATAGTACTATGCTAACCAGGATGAGGTAGGGCTTCAGAAACTTTGTTAGGCAATGGAATAGAGTCCAAGGATGCAATAAACGAACAAGAATGGGAGGACAAATGGTTATAAGAATGCGAGGTGAGATCGATGAGCATTGTCGCTTATCATTACTTTGTTGTTAATGCGAAGGCCATCACTAAGAATTGAATCCGATGTCGGCTAAATCTGGAGGCTTAAGATCGTGGTGTAAAAAGCCGCATGCACTGGAGCTGATAGGAGGCTTGTCGAGGTGGAACATGCTATGAGTCTGGTATAAGAAGCAGATAAACGAGAGCAACACCTATACCCCTTTTGAAATCGAGAGTAATCAAGGAAGATACACTTCAATGACTTAGGGTCGGGTTTAAACACATGATGAACATCCCAACCATAACAGGTACACCAATATACTCGAGGCTCAATGGAAAACAAAGGTTTTTGGGGAAAGAGGGTTTGAAATAGAGTGGCCCAATCCAAGAAAGAGGAAGGCATCCGATTAATTAAAAAACAGGCAGTGGAAACAACATCGGCCTAGAAATGCTTAGGCTCGTGCATTTGTGCCAATAGAGTCCGAGCTGCCTGGGAAGGTGTCTATTTTTTTCTTCAACAACTCCATTCTAAGAAGGAGACGACAATAAGATGTCTACGGCATGCCATTTTGAAGCATGAGTGACCTAAATTGTTCGCATTAAATACTGGCATTATCACTTCTCGGAATTTGAACAAAAGTATGAAACTGAGTCTTAATTTTAGCACAAAAGGCACGAAAGTGAGAAAATAACTCGAGCGCTTTTCATTAACATAATGAAGTGGTTCAGAATAATCATCGCCTAAACTGAATAACAAAAATAACGAAACCCAATCGGTGACAAAGAACCTGGACAATGACCCACACATCCGAATCGGACCAAGTCAAAAGGCATCAACTCATTTATCGACTCTGCGACGAGACCAGCACGACGATGTTTTGCAAATTGACAAGACTCACAATCTAAGGATGACAAATTCGAAAACTGGGGATATGATTTCTTCAATAGTGGAAGAGAGGGGTGGCCTAATCTGCAATGAGTCTCAAATGGTGTAAAAACCTTTAATAGGCAGCAGTCCCATTGCAGGATCAAGAATGTAGAGACCCCCAGACTCACGTCCTCTACTAATAATCTGCTTTGTCATAAGATCCTGGAAGAGATAATAATCAGGAAAGAATGAGACAACATTTAAGAGCTCGAGTTAGTTTGCTCACAGATATCAAATTAAAAGAAAAATTAGGTAAACTCAAGACATATGATAGGGGAATAGAAGGAGTGAGAAAAATGGTGCTTGAACCAAGAACACAAGTCTGTGACCCATCTACCAAAGTGATAGTGGAAGGTGAAAATTGTGACTGAAAGGTAGAAAATAGACTAAAATTAATTACAGGATATGTGGCCTTAATCAATGACCCATTTGGAGGACGAAGAAAGACTAGGCATGTGTTCGTTACCCGATTGAAAGGCAACAAAGAACTGCAGTAGATGGAGACGCACGATTTCGCACAGTGGAACTGTTAGTCTCGTCTACGAGAATTGACCGACCGATCAAATGCTCCTCAGAGAGGAGGTGATATGGGCGGTTGAAATCTTCGATTCCTGCTTTGCGCTTTCATGGGCCTCGTATCACATGTCCAGGCTTACGACAGTAATAACACACAACCCCTATAGAATTAGGTCTTCTAGTGTTACCTCCTGGGCCACTATTTATGTATTGTGGCTTTCCTGACTCACCACTGTTTCGACCAACAAGAGCACTGCTCATCTGGGTAGATGATAGAGCAGGCGAGGATATTTCTGTGTGGAGTATTCGACTGAACGTTTCTTGGAAAGAAGAAATTTCAGGACTGGACATAATTCGTGTCTTAACAGAATCATACTTGGGAGGGCGGTTAGGAAGCCCATCACTGCCATCTTTTCCCCTTGATCTTGCTGAACCTTAACATCTAGACTAAAGGGTAAGAGTTCATTCACTTCCTCATGTCTTTTTATAGTCCATAAAAAATTCCGTAAGCGATCGATCTTGTTTCTCAAAGCGATAAAAGGCTTGGCATACATCGAAGATGCAAGAAATATTCCCCTTTCCAAAATACACAAATTCCAAATAATCCATTAGCTCCTTAACAAACTCACAATGATTAATGAGGGTAACTACTTTACCATCAATGGAATTACGGATTTGGAGAAAGAGACGGGCATCATCCTCCAGCCATCGATCCTTCGAATCATTAGTAGGAGGGTCCTCGCAGGATCGGGTCATACGAATACTCCTCAGTGCAGGCGCATCAAGCTTACTCCAATCCACGAATCGGGACCACGCTTTGTTCTCCGTGATTTCGACAACATCGGGACCACTGGTGCCAAAATAGGCTTCTTATTTGTTGATTCACTCATTAGGAAGCCAAGGAAAGTAGATGAGGGCCAGAAAGTGCCTTAAGAAGGTAGAGATTAAAAAAAATATCACAGAAACCCTAGGCATAATGGGTTGTTGGACACAAAAATCACCAAAAACAACAAATCCAGGTACCAAATAGAGAAACAAAGTAGAGCAGAGGTCTTGTCGGTACCGGACAACACCAAAGAAGGAGGTCGGAGCCAGAACAGTCATCCATGCGCCCACACGTGCGACACGTGTGGATTTGTCCCCAAAATAGTGTGGCGACACATGAGCTCCACGCGCGATTTTCTCGGTCAAACGATTTTTTTCTTCGCAAGCTCGGCTGACGCCGACGGTTTAGGCTAGAGGTGAGATCTCCACTTGAAATGGGCGTTTCAAAAACACCCCTCATGCCTCTCTTGAGCACTTCAAAAACTCCTAAAAGCAAATGAAAAACTTTCCTCAATCGTGAGCTCCCAGGCTCGATACCATGTAGAAACTAAAGGAAGAAGAGTTGGAGGAATGAATTCTTTGTATTTTCCATTGAGTCATCATACATATATATACAAGAAGGTTAGGCTATACGTTAGGTAAGATGATCTACTCTTCTTAAATGGTTGCAACCCTATATGTAACTTATGATACATACTATAACCAATATGTTAACATATGGTACATACTATAACAAAGCGGAAGCTCGTTTATTGACTCTATGACTCAAGTGCACACGATGAAGCTTAGCATATTGACACGACTTTCAATTCAATGAGGATGGACTAGAAAACTGAGGATATAACTTCTTCAATAGAGAGAGAGAGAAGGATGACCAAGGCGACAATGTAATTCGAATGTGGTAACAACTCCAAAACAAGCAACAAACTTTGGCACCTCTGTGTCAAGGATGTAGAGAGCCCCAGACTCGCGTCCTCTTCCAATCATCTGTTTCGTCGAAAGATCCTGAATCAAACAATAATCAGAAAAGAATGAGATATTGCAATTAAAAATAGATGAGTCAGCTTTACTCACGTAATTAAATTAAAAAGAGAATTGCGGGTAAACTCGTAATAAAGGTCAATGATAAGAGGAGTCAAATGAATTGTTCCTGACCTAAGGACACAAGATGTTGACCCATCTGCAAGGGTGATAATAGAGGTAGGAGGGTGAAACCGAAACGTAGTAAATAAATTGGAGTTACCTGTTATGTGGTTAGTGGCTCTAGAGTCAATGACCCATGTGGAGGAAGAGGAAATAAAACATGTGTTGGTTTTACCTGACTCAACGAGTGTAATGATAAAAGTAGATGCAAACTTAAGTGATTTTTGATACTGAGATGACTGAAAACTTCGATTTTTACGCTGCAACCTCATACACTTCCAGCGTACAAATAATAACACACAACTCCTCCTGAGGGTTTCTTGTTAGTCAGAATGACTGAATAGCTAAAATACCCAAAAGGCGTGTAATTGACCTTTGAGTGGTGATCACCTTCCATGAAAACACGAACTTGAATAGAACTTGGCCTCACAATCCACACAAAACACCTCCTCGGATATTACCGAAGGCCGAACGAAGCAAGAAATGGGAGGCGTAAACTCGAGAAGAATGATCAGAGGGACCCAAAAAATCTTTGAAGGACACTGTTCCGGCTGTCGGATAGGCAAGTGGAGTGGTTGGGGATGCTTGTCGGCGGCTGGCAACGCCGGAGGGAGAAGCTCGTCACCGGAGGAGTTCCCACTCACTGGCGCGTGGGAAACAGGCCAAATGTGCAGATCTGCGTGTGTAGCTCACGCGCACACTTTTCCGGCCACCGGACTTTATGGCTTCCTTACCATCGTTGGTCATCTATGGGGGTGATGTCACCCCACTTCTCCTCTGGGGACGTTGTTTCCAAAAGAACACTCCCACGACCCTCTCTTTCTTCTTCATGAAATTCCTTTCCACTTCCCTCCTATAATGAGCCCTTGCTCGATACTCATGTAATCGACCGACAAAGGAAAAATTGTGTATTTTTCATTGATCACAAATAACCTATTTATATACAAGACAACCCCTAAACCAAATAGGAAAGAATATGAAGTTTCTAACTTTACATGTTTCCTTTTCCTAACCAGTTTCTAATTCTAAAATGCTATAACATATATGTTTATTCAAACTCATTTTATTTGCTTCTCTCTATTACATAAGGACTAAGAAGTTTAAAAATATGTAAAATTTTGAATATATTTGATTTGATTTTATATTTTCCATGGTGAAACCAAACATGAGAAAATCATTTTCCTTAGTATTTTTTCTCCCTAATACTTTCCGGGTTCCAAATGAAGCCTTACAATTTTGAACAGGCTTTTCTCTCTTCCAAAACCAGGCTGGGGACTGGTAGTGCAGCAGCATTGCATTCCTAAAATCTTAAAACTTTAACTTGTAGGCTGTGTTTGGAACCCATAAAGTACTAAGAAAAGAAAATAAAGAGGAAAATTGGAAGGAAACTAAAAAATTGGTTTAAACTTAATAAATAAATTTCATATGTTTATTTAAATTTATTTTATTTGTTTCTCTCTATTATATAAGAACTAAGAAATTTAAAAATATGTAAAATTTGAGATTTTTTGATTATATATGATTTTCTTTTATATTTTTCACGGTGAAATCAAATATGAGAAAATCATTTTCCTCAGTATATTTTTTTCTTTTCCTAGTACTTTTCGGGTTCCAAAGGAGCCTTAATAAGTTCTATATATATTCCTTCGTTCTTTTCATTTATGTGAAATTGGCATAGTTATATCCTTTATGGCTCGATGGTCATACCAACTTATGCGTAGCTTTGAAATGTGTTATCACAAAATTTCCAGGTCTTCACTCTTCATATACTAAAAATATTGATTGATTTTATTATTCTGAAGATTAGTGAGCTCTTATTATAATGTTTTTGTCAATTTTAAAAAATTTGACTAACTTCAGATTAGTCGAAGATTATCAAAAACGAGAAATTTCTCTCATTCTTTCTTATAAATCAGAGTCTTGGTTTTTCATTTCCAATCCTTTTTGATACAGGTACGTTGTTATGGTTCCAGATCCGAGGCTCGATATCTCTTTCCAGAAAGCTGCAGACCAAGTTCTAAGCTCCCTGCTGATTTCAACTAAGTGATTGGGGTTTTGGCTCATTCCTACACCGCGATCTGAGCTTACATGGTATGATGAAGTTCTACAGATTTGATAACTACTTGCAGCTATTGATTATTGAGCTTATTAAAATTCAATGCAATAAAGAAAAATTCTGCAGAATTTTTCCAAAATTCTATTTTTTTAACATCTGCTGTGGCCATCCAGCTAATACTCTTGATTTTTTTTTTTCCAATTCTTGATGATAAGAGCAGATATCAGTTTAACATCATTGCTACTCTTTTATTTGACAGTTGATCGGGAAGCAAGCAAGATTTGGGATTTTGCTGTTGATGAGAGGACAGTTTAGTTATATCCTATGGATCCATTTAAGAAAACAAATTGATGATTTTTGAGTTGTTGAGATTGCGTTCGACTAGGAAAAAAACCAATCATCCTTATGGGTTTGTTTGACTCTTGTTTTTGAAAACAGTTTTTGAGAATAGATTTGGACATATAGAAAACATCATTTTACGTCTGAAAATCAGTTTTGTTCTTTGAAACTAGTACTATTCTTGCTTCTTTGCTAAAACTGTAATTTGCCTTCAAACCAACAATATCTATGTGGGATAGTAGGTTTTAATAAATGTTATCAGATTAAATTTTAGTAAAAAATATATAATAAAATGTATACATTGCTAATAATAAGTATATCTAAACCGATGATATCTTATATAGAATTTTCAAGTTCTAAACTGTTTCATATTTTGTAAAAGATAAACCTCCATTTTAGACTTGGTAGATAATTGAAATGTGTGATCGGGATCTCCTATAAGCTATAATTCAA
The DNA here is from genome assembly GCA_016808115.1 of Tetrastigma voinierianum. Taxonomy (NCBI): domain Eukaryota; kingdom Viridiplantae; phylum Streptophyta; class Magnoliopsida; order Vitales; family Vitaceae; genus Tetrastigma; species Tetrastigma voinierianum. The sequence goes on along the minus strand of JAEQBH010007896.1, from coordinate 9,919 downwards.
TTCTTATAAGGCCATGTCACATCTCACATTTCTTTAACTATATAAAGATGTAGCCTCCTCTCAACCTAAGAGACACTGCAGCCGAAGAGTCCCTGGACCAAAAACGAATAATATCTAAGATAATGGATCGCACAAGTATATACATAAGATCAAAGCCGATCCCTGACTCCGATGTGGGGGTCTCCATGGTATATAATGAGGACGTTGTGTTTGCATGAGGGGGTGTTTGTTATATCCCACATTGGATAGGGGAGAAAGTTAACTAGAGGCGTATAAGTATGGACTCGCTTTGATCTAGTAGACGTTTTAAGAAGTGACATGGGCGCTTGAAAAATATTTATATGGTTAAGGTCGAGATTCGGGTCATTAAAAGACTTGATAAGAAGAACCTTGAGAGTCATTGGTTCGAGTCCCCCCTTTAGGCGGGTGAAGGTTTCTTTCGGTTGTTAGCTTGGTCGTATGGGATTAGTTAAAAAAAAAAAAAAAAGAAAAAAAAAAAAAAGAAAAAAAAAAGGCGAGTAAGAAGGCAATGGACAATGTCTACATGGGATAGCAAGTTGTGATAGATGTTCTCAAAGTCAATTTTAATAAAAATGTCTGATTATCTCATGAGCTACATTTCAAGGCTAATAGAGCTGGTTAGTCCATATAAGACAATATATTATAGAAGACAATATATTATAGAAATGTGTACAGATTGATAATCATTATAATCCAAGGTTATTTAGGCTAATAAGTATAGAGGGATTAATATCTATGTAGAGATATGATTTGTGATGGATGTATTATTAGCATTGATTTTAGTCTAGAATATAGATAAGAATATCATATTGATTGATGTCTTGTGAGCTAAGTTGTGAGTTCAGCGGATCTTCTTGTCATCGTATCCCCAGCATTCACGTGTAATAAAACGTTCAACGTTTCAAAAAGTCAAGACATCAGGAGGGGAGAGACATTGGGTTCGAGTCTAATAAAGACGAGATTTATTACATTGTAATTAAAGTGTTTAGTTGTCAAAAAAAAAAGAAAAAAAAAAAGAAGAACATATCCACTTTAGATAGCAGGTTAGGAGTAAATGCAATATATTATATTTCTTAATTTAATAGCCAAGTGTTTAGATACAAAAAAAAAAAAAAATCCTGGACCATTTATATATATATATATATATATATAGAAAGTGAAAATATATCTGTGAATTAATTGTATAAGCCAATGGGACAATATGTACAAAGATAAAATGTGTTTGGTTGGTTCTGAATAGATGTAGTAGGCATTTCATAATATTTTCCTAAACCTGATGATGATTGACCATTAGACTATTTTGTAACCAATAGTTGACTATAAGACTATTGTTTTTTGGATGAATAAAAAATCCAATTTACCTTTTTTTATTTAGCCAAAAATACCTTATTAATATCAATCTATATAGATAGAGTGAACTTAATAGTCAACTATTGTTTAATTTAGTTATATATTGATTGATACTGATATATTTATGACTTAATAGAAAAAGTTAAAATATATTGCTTTTACTATTTATAGCCCAAAAACCAAACTCCTCCCAACACCATGTCTTGTTTCCAAACATCGTATGATTTCAAAAATGTAAGAGAAGAAAAATCATTAAGAAATTTATTTTCTTATACTCAATTTATTATAAGAAATTTGAAAGGATCCAATACAAATTAAAATAAATGGAACAAATTTAGCATATAATTTTTTTTTTCCAAAATTTCCATGAATCAAACATACCTTATTAGGGTGTAATTAACGAGAAAAAGGTCATATAAATAATGTTTTTGTTTTGGGTGTTGCTACATGACAGTACTGGTGTAAAAAAAAAGTCATCATAATTTTATAAGGGTAGTGATTTTTGTCATTTATTACAAGGGAGGGAAGAAAGTAGGTGGTGGGTATTTATGCCATTTAACTTTTATACTTTTCAAGTTTACCCTTAAAAAATTTATATATTTGGAAATAGTGTCTGACATCATGGTGTCACAAAGCATTTTCCTTTTGTTTTTGTTGAAAATAAAAATTTCATTGATTGAGAGCAATAATACATTACATTTGAACATGAAAATCAAAGTGCTAAAAACATAAAAGATGACACAACATCAAGCTTAATGCAAAAATAAACGGTTCAAGTCTACACAGTCGATAATCTTAAGATGTCTAGAATACTTAAGATTTTAGATCTGATAAAGCATATTGATGAACATGGATTTGATATGAGTTATTTTCTCATCGGAGAAATAGCTACGTAAATGCGAATCGCTTACACACACAAAACCCAGCGACAAATCGATATTGTCTGACGATCAAACTATAAACGTTCGATGATAATAACATTAAAAAATCGATAGCTAAATAAAATTGAAAGAAAACGGCAATTTATTGAAGAGAAAGCGCGCATGCGAGTGGAATGAGCATTAGTGAGAGAGGTGATTTCGGGTTAAGGAAGACAAAAAATCACCTCTTCTTTCTAGTGGGAATGAAAAAGAAAAAAATATACTACTCTATAAAATTAGGGTTTTAAAAGGAGACAAGGGAAAATAAATAAATTATATAATAATGCTTAAGAACTACAAAAGGAACCAAGAGCTGAGATTTGCGCATAGGCTTGGAGATTTAAAGTCATATATTTCTGATTAAGTAAAAGTAAATTGTTAAATCAAATCTGTCTCCTGGACTATGAGCTTTGGTTTCACCTAGAAAATCTTAGGGGAAGAGAGAAGTAGAAAAATAAAATGAGTTTGAATCATCATATTGTTTTTTATTTTCTTTTCAACAAAACTTATTAGTTTAAGTTTTTAATCATTTATTTCTTTGATTCATCTTTGGATTCATATTTTGGTCTCAATTAGAAAAATAAAGGAAGAAATAGATTGGAAAAGTAGAAAAAAATGAAAATATTTTTGTTTGTTTTCTCAAATCAATTCTTTGTTCATTATCAATGATTAAATAATTTTAACGTCTTAATTCTGAATGATTTGTTTATTGTTTTCTTAAAGGATTGAAATGAATAGTCAAATACAGAAGAATATTTTTCTTAGCATTTTTCTTTCTTGTTGTTTTTAAAATAAATACAACCTAATTTTCAATGATTAAATGAAAAAATTATTTTGTTTCTTACTTTATAATGATGTTTTCAAACTAAACATATCGATGTTTTATATCAATGTGTTTCAGTTGCTTTAGTTAACGGGACCATAGATAGATGATGACATTGTGCTTGTGACGGCTTTTATTTTTGACAGTTTGATGGCAACGGACAAAAATCGACAGCTGAAATTGAATTGTATAGATCAAAATCAAATCCAACATTTATAACCACATGGGATGCACGTGATAAAACCCCAAACGTGTAAGATGTTATATCCACATTGATTGTGTTGTGATGGGATAGGAGTTAATAACCACATGGGTTGTTGTTGCCTCATAGTAGGGGAGATGAAATTATACATTTTGTGTCATGTTTTTTTATTTTTTATTTTTTTAACTTCTATTAATTTGGTATATTATGTTTTGTAGTACTTTATTTTTATAAGAATTCGAGTTTGGGATTTCAGGAAGCCGATCATGCCTTTAAGCAGTTGCCAGCCCGAGGCGCATTTTATCTAATAAATACTTGAGCAATAATAAAATAGAATAAGTAATTTAGCTTGTTTGTTTGAAATTTAAAAATTGTTGTTTTTTTAAATGAAAAATAATTTTATTCGATTGAAATTACTTGTGTCCATTCGTTAAGATACAAATTGTTGAAAACTATAAATGTTGAAATAATTTTGGTTAATACTTGTGTATTAATATCAGCATATAAATTTGATAATATTGTGGCCAAAATATCATAAACTGAGTTCTTGACATCTGCCTTGATAATCGATATCTTTATTGTCGAATATGCTTTATTTAATGCAGATCGATAAGATGCAAAATATAAAACTTAAGTAATAAGATGACTAGAAAGAAACACATGATAAAAATAGTTTTAAATTTATTATTTTGGAATTATTTTATTTATTTTAATTTATCAATATTGAAAGTAAATATAACTGAGCAAATTAACGATGAGGGGTGAATTGGTTATCTAAAAAACTTTTTACAAATAAATAAAAAAATTTATAAAATTAACTACAAGAGATAGAATAAGGAGTTAGAGGGTGAAGAATCAAACTCAGATTTGTGGGGTGATTCGACACATCCTTGCGTCAGCTCTCCTCAACCTTCAATTCGGTGAGGTTTCCACTCTTTTTGTGCTCCAAACCGAGCTTGTTCTAATATAAAGGAGAATAAAATATAATTATATTTTATCCAAAATTCATATAATTTAAAATTATAAAATAGATAAATTAATAAATTGAATTTAAATAAAAAATAAATTTATCAATATAAAGTAAATAATTTTTAAATTTATTATTTTGAAATTATTTTAATTTATTAATATAAAGATTAAATAATTTATCTTTGCAATTTTAGACTTCTTTTGCCCTTAAGTTTCTCGACCAATTTCTTCACCCTCGAAACTAACTTATAACCTACAGAGCACAATAACATCAATATTTAAAGAGTAATATGAAACAGCAAATTAACTTTTTGCAAATAAATAAGAAATTTATAAAATTGTGAGATAGCAGGAGTTAGAGTGTAGGAAATCAGCTAAGTTGTAATCGTTCAGTGTCTTGCATAAATACATCCTAAACATAACTTTGCTTGGTAAGTTCACTATTCTTAAGGCACCAAACCAGTTTGTTCATGCAGTAGATTTTCGCTCAAGTGAATTTATTCACAATCTCTTAAGACTATACACACTTGTAGCTTTCACTTTTAAGCAAAATAAATCACTCTCTAGCTTAAAGGATCACTCAAATACAAAGAAAGCTAAGATGAGAACAATGATGCACTCTAAGCTATGCAAGTGAGAATTGAATGCATCAAGAATTAGAATGAGAATTAATGAGCAAGAGAAATGACACTTGTAAGCTTTAATGCAATAAGTCTCAAGTCATAAGTGATCCCCAACTATCAATTTATAAGGGGGAAGTCTTGGGTAGTTGTTCGTCTTAGAACCGATTGATCAGTCATCAATCGATCGATCGGTTACATTAATGAACTAGTCGTGGTTGCATTTAATGCATTGTAGGTAAATGTTTTTATAATCTTTAACTCGGCCTATTGCTCAACCGATCGACCGTTAACTCGTCCGGTTGCTCAACTGATCGACTGTTGCCCATTTCATGCTCAACCTGTCGACTGTTTACTCGATTGGTTCACAACTCATAGCTATTGACTTAAAAATGGCCAAGATGCACAACTCAACCGGTTCATAATCGGTTGGCCGTTTCCTTGATTAGTTTGACAATTAAGTTATTGACTTCAAACAATTGAGATGCACATCTCGACCGATTCACAACTGGTTGACTGTTTCCATGGCCAATCTCAACCGGTAGACAATTTGAGGCTCTACCTCAGCTAGTTGATCCCATAAATGCCCAAACACTTATGTTTTTTTATTTTTTATTTTTTTTTATTCAAAGCGTTTCCAAAATTTTAAGCATTTCAATGATCAAGATGCCTCTCTTGGTTGGGACGAGGCGATTAATTGATACAAAATAATGAGATATCAATGATCAAGAATGGAAAATAAGTGCTTAAATACATATGTTTTAAAAATTAATTTTCTTTTAGTTAAATAATATCATAACATATTGTAATGGTACCATAATATACTGTAAATACTGTCATAACTATTATGTTATGGTAGTATTTAACTATTTAACTAAAAGACAATTATATCTTTAGAACATGTACGGAATCGAAGTACCTATTCTTATTCTTGATCACTTATATCCAATTATTTTTATATCAATGTATTGATACATATTTTTCCCATTTAAAAACGAGGATGGAGTAAGGGCTCTATCCTGTCCCACCTTGGTTAGGATATGAAAATTAGTTAAATATTTTTTGAGGGGAATGAAATAGGTAACCTTTGTCATTGCTATTCCTGAATAAACCATGTATACAATTTATTTATTTATTTTTTAAATGTCATTCCTAAAGGAAACCATGTAAAATAATAATAATAATAAAGCTCGAAAAAATCATAATAATCTCTTTATATACATAATGTTTGATTGAATGGATACCCATGTTGACTTTATAATGGAAATGCCTAGCTGTTATCTACATGTGGAAGGACATTAACAACCATGCATGATGGGGATTGATTACCCATGCAATACAATTATTTATCCTTATCCTATCCACTGAATTAAGTTCTTTAATTATTATTATATATATGTTTTTATATATATAGTAGTACTATTATTACCACATTCTAAAAATGGGTTTCCTAATTAATATTATAAAAAGGATAACATGATTAAAACTTTTTGACATGCTGGATGCTAGGATCTCATGAGAGCAACCCTAAATTTTTTTTAATGGTATGGCCTATGGGCCTATGATTCATTTGGGAATAAAGGAAAAATAGGTTTTTAGTCTATAATACTTTAATTCATTCATTTACTAAGACTTTTTATAGAGAGTTAATTAGTCTTCGGATGTTTGAATCTACAAAAAGAAAAGAAAAGAAAAAAGTACTTTGATCCTTTTTTTTTTTTTTTTGTAATAACTTGTTATGTAACAAAGAAAAAAGGTTTTTGAAATAAGCATCCCATCTAGTGTTAGACAAGAATAGTTTTCATACAAAACAACTCATTTTTATAATTTTTGGCACAACAATCATTCTGGCAATTAAGAAAATATTTGATTAATCTATAATTTTTACATTATAATTTGTTCTTATTCAAAAACCAAGTAAATAAATTATTTTCAGGTCATTTGATAAAGAGTGGGGAGATTTTTGGTAAAGTTTATTCCTTATTAATTTACTTGATGATTCAAGTTAAATTATACTTAAATTATAAACTTTATTTTTGTTAAACTTAAAACTTAAATTACAATTAAGAAAAATGTGGTTGAATAGTGTGGATGTTATGAAGTAGTAAAGAAAATTGTGGAAGTAATTAGGCAAATGAGAAAACGTCTAACCCTAGCATCTCTCTCTCAATCCTAGCGTCGTCATCACCCTCAGCAAACACCTTCATTCACAGGGTTTTTGTCATGGTTGATTAACGAAATTAATTGTTGATCGAAGAGCGGATCTGTCACGCCCCTACCCTTGCCTTGGCGAAGAGAGGGAGGCGCGACAGGGCGAACTATTGGCGCACTGAGCGTTGGTGGACCCATTTCATATATAATTTTAGTAATAAATCTGTTTGTAATCTGACACGTGGTGTGTCATCACCGTATAATACGAGTCTTATTTGTGTGCTTCGACCACTAATACAAAAACTTTCACGTTTACATTCAAAAACCAAAATCAAACTATCAATTGGACTCCTATTGGTTTGTTGGCCTTATTGTATGCGAAATGCCTCAGATGTCTTCTTCAGACTTCATCTGGATAAACCGTCTTGAAACATCGTAGTGGAAAGCGAGGATAACGAGATATGACCACTTAGTGATCCACAATTCTGGGATACATATAACATAATGCATATGTTAGAGTTCACTATAACCTAATTCTTATCACGAGTTTTCATATAGCATAATTCTTACTCTTGGGATTTTTTCATATTTCAGAAGTAGGCGTTCAGAATAGAAATCTTGTACAGAGGGTACCCATAGGTACAATACAGAATAGAGCAGAATCGATTACTTATGCTTTCTTATTATTCATTATTCATATTCTTATCATATAAATGTTTATGCAGCGTAGGTGATAACGATGAATGAGAGGGGCCTTAATACAATAGGTATGTAAAGCTCTGTTACTACTTAAACCGTAACACTCATATAGCATTTATTTATTTGTTTACTATAAACTTGTTCATTCATATACTGTTAAGCATTTAATTTGAAATATATTTTGTAGTAGCGAATTACAAAATATATTCAAACTCCATAAATGGGAGTGTCCAACATTTACAAACTTTACATTGTTTACAAAAAAACAAATGCATATACAAAATAGACCATAGAGAGGACTTGTTGGGCACCTAGTATTGTCGATGGCCTTAGTTATGCTTGTGTGGATTGTAAGAGCTGAACAACTAATACGTACTGAAGGGATGAAACACGTGCTAAACATAGCTTAGTGGGGTCTTCGTGGACGACCTTTAATAAGGATCATCACACGTTAGACACATGCATATGTATATTTCATACATATCATTTACACATGCTTATACATATCTCATACTTATCATATCATGTTTCATTTCTTATCATCGTTCATATACATTTCGTATCATTTTACACTTTGTTTCTTGTTTTTGTCATAGTATACTTATTATCATATAGCAGTGCTATGCTTCTCATATCATATCATATCATTTATCATATTCATGTCATTTGCTTATTCTTGTCATTTGTTTTTATGTTTCATGTCTGCATATACTTTATAAGTGGATACGGGAAACTATAAAGAATTCGAGAAAATGTTTATTATCATTATCTGAGACAATAACCTCTATAAGGGCCGAAGGCGTAATGACCCAAGCAGAGGCCAAGCGTCGATTATCTTTGTAGACTTTTATCCATAATAGGCATGTCCATCTATCTCTCTACTAGGTTCTAAGAAGACAATCCATTTTTATTTCATTTTCAGTATATATCTCATATCCCCGAATAACTATTGTTATCCGTTAATCATATGCGATATTTACGATCATTTACTCTTATCTTTGCATTTTCATGTATTTCCATTATAATATCATATTTCTTTCGTGAACCTTTTAAATGCTCAAATTTTCTAGATATTGAGTTCAATTTACGAAGACACTATTTGAGATTTGTTTTCTAGAAATCCCAGTTTATCGGAATTTACGACTCACTCAAATTGGATGAGTGAAACACAACTTATGGCTTAAACAACCAGTACCACTCTAATGTCAAAACAAAACCGGTATGTCATCAGCCTAAGCTCCCTTTTGTGAATTTTGGAGTCAGGAGTGCTAAATTTGAATACACATTTCAAGAGACTTGTTCCTAGAAGTCTAGTTACCCATAGTTTGAATCACTCAATTTGGATGGTGAGAAACAACATAGCCCTAAAAAACCAGGACCACTCTAATGTCAAAATAGAACCAGTTGTGTCATGCAACCTAACTCCCCTTTGACGAATTTATGGGTGCACTGGGCTCCAAATTTTCATATACCTATTTCAAGGATATTTTTTTTCCTAGAAGTCTAGTTTATCCAGAATTTTTAATCACTTAATTTAGATGAGTGATGGCTAAGTTATAGCCAAAAGAACCAAGACTACTCTAATGTCAAAACAGAACCAGCTGTGTCATGCAACCTAGCTCCCCTTTGATGAATTTATGGGTGTACCGAGGTCCAAATTTGCATATACCTATTTCAAGGAGATTTGTTCTCCTAGAAGTCTAGTTTACCCATGATTTTGAATTACTCAATTTGGATGAGTGATGACCAAGTTATGGACAAAACAAAAACACGGGTTTAAAAAAAAAAGGACAGTATCTCCCCTAAAACCCAACATTTTCGCTATTCAAATTTTTCTTCCATTGAGGACCACAACCAAACCAAACACATTTGTAAGTTAGGGTTTTTCTAACCTACATATAGACAGAGAAAGAGGTTGGAAAATTCCTAACCCCACATGAATTTCAAACAAACCATACCGCATATTCCATCTGATTCCTTAGCCCAGTATCCACACCTTAAAAAGCTTCTTCTTCTCTCCTTCCTGTTCATGCTTGCTATAACTTCTCTTCTTCTCTCTTTCTCTCCTTTTCCTTTTCTTTTCTCTCTACGTAAATGCCCTAATTCTAAGCCAAAATGGGATATGTTTAAGACCATGTTTGGTCTTATCCATTTTTGAGTCCAA
>JAEQBH010007895.1:155000-188633 GCA_016808115.1 Tetrastigma voinierianum | reverse complement strand
CTACACAACCCTTGCTTGGTGTGTAACCGCTAACCTCTCCAAGGTCACAATTACTGACAATCCAATGGACTGTCAACTCAATCCATGCCATGCATGACATCCATTTACCGAGCCCTTGCCAGCTAAACAACATCCAATGAAATTTCCAAAGGTATTCAAAACCACAGTCACCTGTGGACCCTACCCGACCGAATCTGGGTTGGGCTGATCCAACCAGTCCGGATGCCACTAAAATCACTCAATCATCAAAATCATATTTTGGCAAAGTGACAGTACCAAGTGCTTCCATAATAAACATTTAACAAAATAAATTTAACTTACCAAAATACATTTACAATGAAGGCATCTAAGCCTTTCTAAAATGATTTACTAAAATAGATGTCTGGGTGATTCAAATTGTTTATACAAAATATTCATATCAAAAGAACACATGAAATGAGTGCACATGTCGGAGCATACCCGAGATTTCTCTTTATGACTCGACGCTCCTCGATCTTGGTCCATGATCGATCACTATCTACTACTCGGCAATCACACATTTGCAGAAAACAATACGCTTAAGCATTTTCATGCTTAGTGGTTCTTGTTACAAATCCATTCGCTCCAGCCTTAAATCAATTCATGCAATTTAATAATTCGTAATCCTAATCATTTGATGATCAATATAAATACAATATATATACTTTGTTATATATATACAATAAATTATAGTTCATCGATTATCCCATAACACATTTTCATAATCAATATTTCACAATCTCAAATCAATTCAAATATGCTCAAATTCAATTCGGGCCATGACATTCAATTCAATTCCCCAAAATCAATTCGGGGCCGGTGCCAATCCAACTGGCTTATGCCAATCAATTCAAGAGTTAATCCACCAGTTATGCCAATCAATTCAGTTATGCCCTTAACGAATTTAACCTATGTCTTCGATATACAGGATATCAGGAGTCACCGGCACGGCCCGCCGAGGCCGGTATCACATGGTTTTATAACACAATACGGTCCCGCTGGGCTGCTGACTGGTTATAAACAATCAAATAGTGAACACTACCGACACGGTCCTCGCTAGGTCAAGTGATCGGAGTGACATCAATAGTTCAAAGGCAAGATTTCTATTTGACCCTATCGTATACCAATCTATCCTACGCGAAATAAACTGCTAACATTCTATTAAGGGCGTTCCAAACTTTATAACAAAATATAGTACATATGTCTTTTGTATAAACAATATTTTCAATAATCATGCACTTTTTATGGAAAACATTCACAATCACTTTTCTCAAATAAATTAAATCACTTCAATATGCTTGTGAATAAACACAAAAATCTTGAAACAGGATTAGGAGTTAGAACAAACATTTCAAACTTGAAATGAGAATAGGATTTAGGAAGAACAAACCCAAAATCTTTGCACTTGATTCCAATCCTTGGAATCTCAACCATAGCTTATTTCTTCCTCCTCGTCGCTCCCTATTCCAAAACCATTAAAGAATAATAATATTATTCATGCATTTCAGTAGTTTGGTTAGGACGATTTTCGGAGTGTTAGCATGAGTTCCAATTTAAAACAAGCTATATATAGATGGGAATTCTTGACTCAATGGGCCTATATAGTCAAAGATCACCTGAATCGTAGTTCGACGAAGGAGTTATGACCTTCCGGTCGGAGGTCATACACAAATAACCCCGAATCGACGAGCTGACTCACCTGACTAGTTCGATCTACCACCTCGGTTAAAAGTCTTCTATCCTCCTCAGTCATATTAATGGCTCTGACTCAATGGGCTTTCCATAGAGTCCAAGAACACCCAAATCGGAGTTCCTCAAACGGCGAGATATGACCTCCGTTGGAGGCCGCGCGTAGTCAACTTGACGAGCCGACTGACTCCGACGAGCTGCACTGAAGTGGATGAGTCTATTCAAACACTCCCGGTCTGACATCTAACATCCTCCTCAGGCATATCACGTATTCTTAACTCCATGGGCTTTCCATAGAGTCCAAGAACACCTAAATCGGAGTTCAAACGAAGGAGATATGACCTTCCTCGTTGGAGGTCATGCGTGAATGTAACTTTGGTCGAGTCGAAATTTCAGACTCCAATGACTCTCTACAGGATCCGCCGACACCCCACAGACCCACCACCCCTACAGACCTCGACGGCACTGGGCTCTGGACGACCAACGCTTGACGACCACCGCTTGACGACCACTCATCCATTTGACTGCTCGAGTAAAAAGACCATAACTTGGTCTACAAGAGAGTCCGACTGAGAAATTCAAAAGCCTAACATCAAGTTCACTGATGTGGCTACAATTTCACAGGAAGGATCACTGCCACCTCCCTCTTTATTTTCGACCCAAAACTCCGGTCTAAGGTCCGGCTAGTTTGACCCGACCGCGTAATCGACCACCAGATTTAGATGGGCTGACCTCATTAAAAGGACTCATAACTTAGTCTACAGGTCCAAATCGAGAATTTCAAAGCCTAACATCAAGCTAATTGATGTGGCTACAATTTACTAGGAAGGACGACTACCAATTTCCTTCACTGCACTAAAAAATCAGCCTCTAAGGTTCAAGGTCGCCAAGACTACCCCAATGTGGCAAATTCTTTCCCATGGTTTAAAATGCAACCAAACATTCCCTAAGGCGATGACCACCCAACAATCCTGTAGAAGACTACCAAGTAGGAGAAGACCCCACCATGGAGTTTGTCAAAGTCCCCTGCTCCGTCTCACTTGTAGCTCTTGTCACTAGGAAGGACTTCCTTCGTGGTTCGCAGGAGACCTATACCGAATACTAGGTAAATCTAGAGAGAAGATGGAGCCTCTCTCTAACTCTTTTCTCTGCTTTTTCTTTTTCTTATGGACACTTTAATTGCATTTTAAAAAGGAGGGAAACTCTCTCATTTTCCTACATGCTACATGCCCTTTCCTTGATTTTTTTCTTCTTTTTTTCTTTATTTCTTTTATATTTAGGTCCCTCTCCATTTCTCTATTATTCTCTATTTAAGTCTCCTATTTTCACTAGACATATAAACTTATTTACAATGACCCTAGGTCCCCATTTTACAATTTCCATATTTTCTCTTTTCACTTGAGTTTATTTGATTCAATAATCATTGAATCAATATTCATCTACCCCAAAATTACCTAAGTAAGTTAGCCCAATTATACCTTAATATATAATAAACTTTATTATAAAATTCCAGGGTTTTGGGGCGTTACAACTCTCCCCCACTTAATAAAATTTCGTCCTCGAAATTACCTTAGTCAAACAATTGCGGATACTGCTGCCGCATCGTTTCCTCACTTTCCCAAGTGGCTTCTTCAGTCTTATGGTTTCTCCACAGCACCTTGACTAACGGAATCTTCTTATTCCGTAATTCCTTCACTTCACGAGCCAAAATCTTTACTGGCTCTTCTTCACGTCAACCGCTCAAATTTCAATTCACCTCGAAGAGACTACATGTGACGGTCCGATCGTACTCCTCCGCAGAGCATGGACACGTGAAACACATCATGGATCTTTCCAAGTCCCGGGAGGTACGCTAATCTCGTATGCCACGGTCCCACTTTCAATTCACTCATAAAGCCAATAAATCGAGGTCCAACTATTCTTTTCCCAAATCTCATCACCTTCTTCCGCGATACTTTCTTAAAACACTTTTCGCCGATCTCATATCAATATCTTTTCTTTTCATGTCGGTATATGATTTCGTCTACTGGCCAATTTTCACCCTCTAATCATTTTCACTTTTTCGGGCCTTTGTATCAAGCTCCAAGCAATCACTTTCTTTCACTCAATTCTGCCCAACAATGGTGTTCTACATTTTCTCCCATATAAAGCCTCATAAGGCGCCATTCCAATACTCTCTGATTTGGAAACTCGCGACACACTACAAATTCAACTAAAGCAATGTCGATCCCAACTACCCCCAAGGTCGATCACACAACCTTTAACATATCTTCCGTATCCGGATCACTCTTATCGCTCCATCCGTTTCACGCGGAACAGACCGAATTCAATACAGTCAAGGCCTCTGCAATTTTCCCCAAATCTGGCAACCCTAGATTCGGTCTGAAATAATGGATATAAGAATCCCATGTAACCGAACTATTTCTCGATATACAAACATGAAGCCATTAAGTGAATAGTCCGTTTCACCGGGCATGAGTCACTCCTTAATAATCGGTCTACTATGACCCAAACTGAGTCATGTCTTCTCCCTGTCAATGGTAACCCAACCACAAAATCCATGGTGATTCGGTCCCATTTCCACTCCGGTATTCTAATAGGCTACAATAATCCCGAAGGAACTTGATGCTTTGCCTTTACTCTTTGACACACCAAACACTTGGTTACATATTCTGACACATCTCTTTCATCCCGACCACCAGAATGACATTTAATCTCGGCGTTATCTTTTGTGCTACCGATGGATAGCAAAAGATCCACTATGTGCCTCTCTTCTAGTATGGATTACAATCATTAAGCAATCGGCACACAAACCCGATCTTTATAATACAAAACTCCATCTTCGCTCACCGTGAACTCAGCTTTACCATTTCCAACTGGATGTATTATGGCAAATACTCTTCATCTTTCTTTGTGCCTCTATATCTTAGATTCAACAACCTCGGTCTCGCTATTAACTCGCTTTACTTATTAGCATCAATGCTTCGCGTAATGACAACGGGCATTCAACGTCAAGCGCTCGTATTGACTTTCTACTCAAAGCGTCGGCCACTACATTGGCCTTTCCCGGGTGATAATCAATCACAGTCATAATCTTTTATCAGTTCCATCCATCTCCGTTGTTCCTGCTAAGCTCCGCCGTGAGGGCAAACGCTTAAGACTCTTATGATCAAGGTATGAAACACTTTCCATACAAATAATGTTTCCAAATTTCACAGAAATACAAATTGCGTTAATTCAAATCATGCGTAATTTTTCATGCGGCTTCAACTGTCTTGAAGCGTAGGCTACCACTTTACCCTCTTGCATTAGGACACATCCAAGTCTATTTAGCGACGCATCACTAAAAATCACATATTCTCTACCGCCGGTCGGTTGAGTAAGAACCGGAGCCTCGGTTAAGAATGCTTTCAACTTATCAAAACTTCTTTGACATTTTTCACTCCATTCATCCTTTACATTTTCTGGAGCAATCTCGTCATCAGGGCTGTTGTCATAGAAACCCCTTAACGGTCTTTCCGAGAGTATCCCGCAAACCCAGAAACTACGCACTCGTAACATTTCTTGGTGGCTTCCATTCAACAACCACTTCTATTTTCTTTGGATCTACTCAGATTCCTTCTTTCGATACTATATGCCCTAGAAAGGACACTTCATTCTTCCAAAACTCACACTTGCTCAGTTTTGCATACAGCTGCTCTTTTCTCAAAGTCTCTAACACTACTCTAAGGTGTGTGTCATGACTTTCGTGATCTTTTGAATACACAAGAATGTCGTCTATGAACACTACGACAAACTGATCCACATAATGGGTCGGAAAATTACTATCTATTAGGGAACCATGAGTACTGAGCATTTGTCAATCCAAACGCAGATACAAGGAACTCATAATGTCCATATCGCGCCCTAAACGCCACTCTATGCACATCGACATCTTTAATTCAATCTGATGATACCCGCATCGCAAGTCAATCTTGAAAAGATACTTGCACCTTTAATTGGTCAAACAAATCATCTATTCGGGTAACGGATACTTATTCTTACCGTTAACTTGTTCAATCGTCTCAGAATCAACATGCATAGTCAAGTAAAACATCTTTCTTTTAACAAAGCACGGAGCTCCCCACCGGTGATACACTTGGTTTAATAAACCGCTTTTCTAGCAATTCTGGCAACTGAAGTCATACCCTTTAACTCCACCGGAGCCATTCGTACGGTGTAATGGACGGTGTGGCACCCGGTATAACGTCGATAGCAACCTCCTCAATCTCCTCCGTGGAGGCAACCCGCAAACTCTTCAGAAACACGTCCGGAAAGTCACTAACAGTAGGGATATCGGATATGCTAGGCCTTGCCTTTATCGTATCAATCACATAAGCCAAGTAGGCTTCACATCCTTTCGCACCATTTTTCTAGCAAAGGTCGGATATCACATTGTAGAGTAGCGGCTCGACCTCTCTGAAAGTTACTTCATCCTCATCTTGCTCCCAAGGTCACTCTTTCATTCTACACCACCATCACTTGGTGTCGGGACAACCAATCCATCCCCAAAATCACATCAAACTCCTTAAAGGATAATTTGATCAAATCCCCATGAAACTCATACTCGTATAGCCCGACGGCAATCTCTATACACTCGATTCACAATAACACTATGCCCGAAATGGTTAGTCACCAAGATGCTGATATCGGTCTCCACTGCAAATTTTTCACAGTAGGTATGTCGGTACAAATATAGGAGTGGGTCGACCCGGGGTCAATTAATGCATGTACAGTAGTATCAAAGATTTGGAAATTACCAGCTATCACATCTGGAGCATCGGTATCTTCCACTGCTTTCATTGCATATGCTCTAGCTGAAGCGCGACCATCTTGCCTACCCAAAGTCTGTGTCCCTTTGTCTCGAACACTCGGGTGATGCAACACTCTTGTTGCCTTCTCTGCACTACTAAAGCCGCACTTCGTCTGAGGTGCTATCAATGAACGAGCCTAGAACACCCTTGCCTCTATTGATCCGCAAATCAAACAAGCACCGTAGTGCTCAACATTCTCTCAGATTTCTCCCACAATGGGAGCAATGGGGAGCAGTCTGTCCTCTAGAAGCACCTCCTGGTGTACTCGCAACTGACGGTGCTGGTAGATAGTATTCTACCAGAGCTCAGCTATAGGTCATTGGAACCCCGTGGGTCCCCCCTAATTTCTTCCTTCGTTGTCATAAGGGAACTGACTGACCGGGATTTTTCTTTCCTCGCTCTTTATCCTTTCTTTCCTCTTTCTTTACTCTTTTTCCACATTCAATGCACATGTCACAATTTTGAGAAATCCTCATGGAAAATGTCAGACATGAGCCTAATATAGCCACAAAGCCGCCTTCAAACCTACGGCACACATTTCTTCCCTCACTCACAAGTACCTGAGCATACTTGCTCAACCGTGTGAATTCCCTTTGATATTCAGCCCACACCTAACTGCCTTTTGCTTCAGATTATGAAACCCGTCCCATGTTGTTCGATAAATGCGACTCCACATAGTGCTTCTTGAACTCATCCAAGCAGTTAACTCCCATGTAACTCTCTCCGATGGTGCACCCGGTCACGGAAACCCACCACCGATGTTTCATCCCGTAGTAATGAGGTTCTACACCCAACTTCCCTTCAGCTGTGCAATGCATTTACAAGCATTCGCCTCGCTTTCTAGAGCCAATTTTCTCCGCCATAGAAGGCTCATCCTTTCTTTCCCATAAATCTACTGGCCTAAGATTATATATTTCAATATCGATCGCTTGGAGCAACGGTAATGGGTTGCCCTGCTTCTTTGCATGCTGACCACTACTGAGGATATCCATAGTACCTCCCGCCACTTGTCTGTCCCATTCACTGCGGGGGCAGGGATGCTTCGCTTCTCCTTCCACACTAGCAAGACCTGCTCCTGGCGAGTCCCCGGGGTCATCCTCGACCCTGGCAGCTTCCAACCGCCACTTTATCCTATTAAGACCAAACGATCCGTGTCGCAGTCATGTCATCCTTTATATGCAAATGAAATGTATGTTAAACATACCAAAATCATTTATAAAACAATTTCAAAATCGGCTTAGAACCGCCAACCCAGTTTCTAATACCACTAATATGTGGGACCTCTTACCCGACCCGACCACATGCTGATCCAACCGAGTCCGATGCCACTAAAATCACTCAATCCGCTTCCAAAATCATATCTTTGCTAATATTAAAAATTGGGGTGCCCATAAACATTTAAATAAATACATTTAACTTTACCTAAATACATTTTACAATGAAGTATCTGCCTTTTCAAAATGATTTACTTAAAATAGATGTTCAAGATTCAAATTATTTATACAAAATATCCATCAAAAAAGAACATGAATGAGGTATAATACCTGTGAGCACATCCATTTCTTTCTTTATGACTCGACGCTCCTCGATCTTTGGTCCACGATCATCACTACTCCATCACTTCGGTACCAAGCAAGATTGGTAACAATATGCTGCTTATCTCATGCTTATGGTTCCATATTAAACTACCCCGCCCAAATTAAATCAATTCATGCAATTTAATAATTCAAATTTAATCATTTGATGATCATTATAAATACAATACATAGGCTTTGTTATATATATACAATAAATTATAGTTCATTGATCATCCCGATAAATACTTTTCGTAATCATTGCCAATCTCAATCAATTCAAATATGTCACAAATTCAATCGCTTATGACATTCAATTCAATTCAAAATCAATTCCAGCTTATGCAAATCCAACTGCCATGCCAACGACCAGCTTATGCCAATCTAATCGCTTATGCCAATCAGGTCTCAGCTATGCTCTAACGAATTTAACTTATGTTCTATATATACAGATATCGAGTCACCGGCATCGGTCCCGTCATTGGTGCCGGTAACACATGGTTTTATAAACACGCACGGCCCGCTGGCTGTCGATCGGTTATAAACAATCAACAGTGAACACTACCGATACGTCCCGCTAGGCCGCAGGATCTGAGGACACATCACTAGTTCGCAAAGATCGCTGATTTTGACCCCATTGGTATACCAATCTATCCTTAATGCTAAATAAAACGGTTAATATTCTATTATGCGCTCAACTTTAGAGTAAAATATAGTATAATATGTACATTGTATAAATAGCTATTTTCAATAATCATGCAATTTTTATATAAACATTTCACAATCATTTTCTCAAATAAATTAAATCACTAATATGCTTTAGAACAAACATGCAAAATCTGAAACGAGGATTAGAGTTGGTAGAACAAACATTTCAAACTTGAATGTAGAGAATAGGATTGCAAAGGAACAAACCCAAAAATTCTTTTGCACTTTGATTCCCCAACTTTGGAATCTCAATCACAGTTTGGCTTCTTTTTCTCCTGCTTACCCTTATTCCAAAACCATTAAAGAATAAACATTATTCATATGCGTACTAGCAGTTTTGGTTAGGATTGATTTTCGGAGGTTGGGGTATGAGTTCCACTCTAAAACAAGCTATATAGGATGGATTCTTGACTCAATGGGCTTTCCATATAGTCAAAGATCACCTGAATCGAGTTCAGACGGCGAGCATGAACTTCCTGTTGGAGGCCATACACGCAAATCCTCCGAACCGACGAGCTGACCTGACCTGGACTCAGTCAACCCTATCACCTCGAAGTTAAAAGTCTCTATCCTCAGTCATATTAATGTATTCTTGACCAAATGGCTTCATATCCAGAACACCAAATCGGAGTTCAAACCAAGGAGATATGACTCCTTCCGGCTGGAGGTCATGCGTGGTCAACTTTGACGAGTTGATTCGATCGACGAGCTGCACTGAAGTGACGAGCTCATTCAACACCCGGTCTGACATCTAACATCCTCCGTGCATTATTTAATGTATTCTAACCTACGGGCTTTCTTCATGTGAGTCCAAGAACACCCAAATCGGAGTTCAAACGAAGGAGATATGACCTTCCGGTTGAGGTCATGCGAGTCAACCCCGACGAGCCGAGCTCTTCGTGACTCCACGACTTCTACAGATCCGACGACCCCTACTGTGACTTCTAATGATCTCTACAGACTCGAATACAACCTCTGGCTTCACGACCACCGCGCTTGATCGATCACCGCTAACACCACTCATCCATTTGACTGCTCTGAGTAGAAAGCACCATAACTTTATTCAAGAGTCCGAATTGAGAAATTCAAAAGCCTAACATCAAGTTCATTGATGTGGCTACAATTTCACAGAAGACTTTACTAATTCGCTTTATTTTCGACCCAAAACCTGCTCCTAAGGTCCGGATAGTTGGACCGAATCGCGTAACCGACCCGACCAGATTTAGATGGCTGACCTCATTAAAAGGACTATAACTTAGTCTACAGAGGTCCAAATCGCACCCTCTAAAAGCCTAACATCAAGCTAATTGATGTACTAATCAGAAGGACGCACTACCAATTTCCCTTCACTTGCACTCCAAAAAAATCAGCCTAAGGTTCGGCTAGCTGCGCACCACCACAATGGCAAATTTCCCCATGGTTTAAAAATGCAACTGAAACATTCCCCAAGGCCGTGATGACCACCCAACAATCCTTAGGGTAGAAGACTCACTGGGCAGGAGAATACCTACCTCGGATTTTGTCAAAGTCCCCTTGCCCGGTCTCTACTTGTAGCTCTTGTCACTGGGGAAGGACTTCCTCGCGTCACTTAATCTATACCGATTTGGTTTGAAAATCTGTAGAAGATGGAGCCTCTCTCTCTAACTCTCCCTTTTCTCCTGCTTTTCTTCTTATGGATCACTCTTAATCGCATTTTAAAAAAGGAGGAAACTTCCTCTCACTTTCCACATGCCACATGCCCTTTCCTTGATTTTTTTCTTTCTTTTTTCTTTATTTCTTTTATATTTAGTCCCTCCATTTCTATTATTCCTCATTTAAGTCTCCTATTTTCACTTAGACATATAAACTTATTTACAATTGACCCTTAGGTCCCCATTTTACAATTTCCATATTCTCTTTTTTTTCACTATTTATTTCTCTCGATTCAATAATCATTGAATCAATATTCATCTACCCTAAAAATTACCTAAGTCGCCCAATTATACCCAGAATATATAATAAATTTTATTATAAAAATTCCAGGGGATTTTTGGGGCGTTACATCACCCCCGACTCCTATCACTCAACTCTAAGTCTGCGTGATAACCTTGTCCGTGTGTTTTCATCCGAAAGCAACACAACTCTTCTGCTTACACTCCCGAGCCTCTTACATTTCCCCGATTCAACCATGAGTCTCGCGACGTAGTCCTGTGACAAACTCAACCCACACTCCACCAAGAGTGGTGAATGACCATACCGCACCCACACCATACCGACGCGCATGTTACCGCACATAATGTAATAATGTCATACGTGACAACCAATCCTTGCCCACCATGAGCGTAACTGAGGATCTCTTACTCATAATCCCGACCTATCGTCAACTCTCACCCTACACCCTAGTGGAAGAAACATCTATACTTGGCTTAAAGGCCTTAACCTCTAAGCCCAAATTCACGCCGTGGTCGAGTATGACAACCTCGGCCTAGGTTTCACTCATCGACAACCCGATGGTTGTCAACTTATCCATGTCAAGCCCGACAATCGCCAACCAACAGTCTACCACCCTAAGGTCCACTCACGCTCCGATGCACAACTCCTGACCGTCCCCGAGATCCACACTGCCCATACTAGGGTATGGAGAAACAAATCGTAGTCGCCCCGTCCCACAGCCTGACTGACCGCACTAATCCCAAACATCGATCCCCCGTCTCCGGGGCAATCCCTCCCTCATATGTTCGAGATGCCGCAATGGCAAAGATACCATCCGCCCATCCTGACTGGCAACCCTCACTCGTCTCACTGATGATTGGGACGAAAGTGTCCCATAGTCTTGGGATTCCCCGCCGCGGACAACTCGCCGAGCGGCCCGTGCCGCCGGTTTAAATAACACATCATCTCGCTTTGGCTCGACTAATCGTCCCATAATCTCGGCTCGGTCCCGATGACCCCGGCCCCGTCCCTCGGATATTCTGTGAAACAGGTCTTCGCTTCTTCTCGGATCGAAGAAAGCGATCCTCCCTCTGCTACCAACACCCGTATCCCGAGTGTTCCAACATCCCCGATTTCTCTCTCTATGGTCAGGGCCGTCCCAACCATGGAGTCCATGTCCCTGTAGGTGAAATCCTATGATCCCGTCCCGACCGGACAATCCGCCCATTCTCGTGTCTCTCAGAATACCCAAATTAATCCCAAGAAACTACGATTCTCCGAAGATTGACATTCGCTCTTCCAACGCATCACTGCCTCAACCTTTTCTAGGTCGACTGACACTCCTGATGCTGACACCACATGTCTCAAACTCTCACCTCAGTAAGCCAAAACTCGCACTTACTGAACTTAGCGTACAACTGATGGTCTCTTAACAGCTGTAAAACAATCCTCAAGTGATACTCATGCTCCCACTGACCGAGTAGATCGTGCCGTCATCCACTAAGACTACGACAAACTCGATCTAAATAGCTAAATATCCTATGGCTGAGATCCATGAATACGCTGGCGCATTCGCCAACCGGCATGGGCACACTGCAAACTCGTGAGTGCCCATAACGTCCCAAACGCCGGCCTTAGGATATCCTGGTCTCCCTAACCTCACCTGATGGTAACCAAAGGCGAAGGTCTATCTTAGAGTAGACTCGCCTTCTCAACCGATCAAACCAATCATCGATCCGGTAATGGGTACCGATTCTGATCATAACCCCGTTCAACCCGCATGTAGTCAATGCACAAGGGTCTTGCCCTTCTCGCAACTAGAACCGGTTACGGCGGTGAAGTGCTCGGGTCTAATAAAACCCCTTGTCCAATAGCCTACGTAGCTGGACTCGAAGTTCCCGCAACTAACCTGCCATCCTAACATGAGTCATAGAGATGGGTGAAATACCGTGGTGTAACTCAATACCGGGCATCCCTATGTGGAGGTAGTCCGTAGCTCATCCGAAAACATTCGCACTAAACCACTCACAGGTAGATCTACGCTTGTCTCTCCGCCCTTCTAGGTAAGGTCGCTAGCCAACCCGCTCAACTGCCCCGACGCTCGGGATCATATACCGCCCGGGAAAATGTCATGCTTCGTCTCCCCGAAATACCATGTGAGTACCGGCCCCCGCTGTAAACGATAATCCTCCTACGCTCACAATCGATAACGACCCTGTAAGCTATCAGCCAACCATCCTCAGGATGACCTCGAACTCGACATGTCCATAATCCTCAGGTCCATTGTGAGTAGAGTCCCCGAGATCTCCAACTCGCAACCCGACATATCGTACCTATTTTCGCCCTAATCCCTAGGGAAGAACTCACGTACAACGGCTCCTCTAAGGTCTCTAGAGGTCCTTGCCCATTTCCATCATATTTGGGCCTCATTCTCTAGCTAGAACGCAGCTAGTCTAATCCGGGTCGTGTCGGAGGTAGTCTCCATAGCCTCTAACACCTTCTCGTTCTGCATGAACCAATGGTCTACCACCATCGGATCTTTTCCCCCGTGGTATGTCGGAGGATGATACGTCCTAAACCTCTGGGGGTTACTAGGATCTCCCTGACTACCTGCTATGCTAGCTTGTGCGATAGCAGTCGCTGTACCCACGGCCTCTACAGTTCGCCGACGGCGCCGGCAACCGTCAATTGTCGGTGCTTCGACCAAGGCCCGGACGCCCCTCTACGCCCTCGCCCTCTACTAGCCATTTACACAATTAACATGGCAACAAGAGTCATTTAGCTTCCATTTCGCCTAACTAGTAATGCAGATGTCGACATTAATAGATCGACAACCATGAACTCGACCCAGTTTCATTTCCTAAGTGGCGTTAAATTCCAACCACCACCCATTTATTCCGATAAAATCTCTAAGATTTCGCTCATTTCAAGATCTAAATCCCTAAGGTCGTAATCCCTAACCTTATTCACCCTTTTCCTATACGCATTACACTGCTTATAATTTTGTACGCACCATCACAAGTAATCACCATTTCAAATGGTAGTTAATCCAATACAGTATCTCTAAGGCTTAGCCACAGCCCCGAGACACTAATCATACATACCTCGCGTATACGTAATCAATTTCGCGCTAAAATATTGTTTTCAATTAAAATTTTATTTTCAAAAATTTTATTTTTGGGTACTTTATTTTTCGAAAATTTTATTTTTCGAAAATTTTATCAAAATTTATTTGATTTTATTTGAATTTAATAAATATTATTATTATTATTTTCGAAAAAATTTTATTTTACAATGAACAGTGTTCATTTACTGACTCAGGAAAAATACTGAGTCGAAGAACCGGTTTGAAAATCAAGTCGAGTGCACCGAGTACGCCCCGCCAGCTCAAGGCCAGCCGCGGTGCCTGGGGCCCAGCCACGCCTTCTGGTGCCGGGGCAAGATTGGCCGCCGTAGTACTGCCAGGTGCAGATCAAGGCTACCAAGGCTGCCGCCGGGCTTCGCGCGCTCTCGCGAGCTCCTCGCGCCTCGCTCCACACGCCCTGGGGCCACGCTCTGGGGCCGGGGTGCCGTCCGCGCACTCCGCGCGCGCCCACGCCTGCCTCGCGCCCCAAGACGGCTGGCTGGCAAGGCCCACACCTCGCGCACGCCCGCCGCCCAAACCTGGGGCTGCCTAGCCCTTCGGTCGCACATAATTTTTTTTTTTTTTTATCATGATTACGCTTCCTCCCGCAGCCTCCCAGCCACACACTCGAATCAGATGATACGCTTTTGTTCCTCACCACCTACCAAATTTCGCAACACAACATAGTGTATTGCAATACACTTTCCCAGCAACCCACTGCCCATGTTGCAATACAATTAAATTCTTGCAATATAATATTTTTCTTTCTCTCTCATTAATACAACCTGCAAGAAGAAATTTCTTCAAATTTCACTAAAAAAAAAAATTTCGTTTTTCATTATAAATGATTTTTTTTTTCATTTATTTCCAGAAATTGGAAAAATCACTAAAAATCACTAAAATCATTTTTTTTTCCACACTCTTTAATACTCAAATAAATTTATAAAAATTTATTTAACCCCTTTTTCTTAAATTTTATACCATATAAAACCTTAGAAAATTATTTTCTCACTTCATAACCAAATAAATTTATAAAATTTATTTTCCTTTTCCAGTTTTTCACTGAAAAATTTTCTCCACTTAAATAAATTTATAAAAATTTATTTTCTTCCATTTTCTTCAATTTTACCACTTGTAAAATCTTAGAAAATTATTTTCTCCTCCATATAACCAAATAAATTTGAAAATTTATTTTCTTTGCTTTAAAATTTCTTCTCACTTTCCATCCCAAATAAATTTTGAAAATTTATTTTATTTAATTTTCTTCGCTACACAGAAACCTAAAATTAAAATTTTTTTTTTCACCTCTAAACCAAATAAATTCTTCCAATTTACTACTTATTCTCTTATTCTAGTTTGTACACACAGTACACCCAAATATTTTTCTAAGATATTCTGAACTCATCTATGTGCTAATCACCAAGCACAACCAAACACACATAACATGGTATACATACCATCCATCAAACATTCACACAACACCATCAATCACACAAAAACACCTCAACACACGTGCACGTAGTGTCCCCAGTTTTGTCCCGTGATTTTCTAGGTAATCCCATACCTAACTCAACATCAAACCACCTAGTGGTGATGCTCTTCCTCAACCATGGCCTAAGCCCAATTTTTTTTCTATCCATAGTTCCCATAAACTATACTCCACACCATACCACTCAGGTGATGGATACCCAAACCTCGAGCCCCTAGGCATTCGGGATACCCCAAGCTTCCGATACTGCCGTGACGCCCCGAACCCGGGGTGTCCGTTGACTACCCGTCAACCCGCGGAATATAAGTGGATGTCGGTTTAACCGACACCACTTTAGAAAATCGGGCAGAGTCTCCTTTGTACGGGGAGCTCTACCCAAATACAGTACCTGCATATACCGTCCCAAACAGTCCAATATATACAATATATATCCAATACGACCACTTAGGCCTACAAACAGTACTCAATGTACATGCAAACTATGAAACCAACTATATACCCAATAGTTACAAGAGTTAATATTTTTTACTCTTAAACAATACATATATTAAACGTAGTTCTAATACATACAACCACCAAAGCCACATCCCGGCTCTTCACGATAAATCTCTAGACGAGCCGGGCCCCCGCACGCTCCCGTACTGTAAAATAAAGTGTATCCCACGACCAGGGTGAGCTAAAGCTCGTGAGAGACGGCTCTTAAGTGGGCTACTTCATCATCTAAGTGCGCAATGTTCCAAAAGTAAACACACATTCAAAATGCATGATCCTACTTGAATGTTCATGACCAACTCGCATCCCGAGTCCTCATCGACTCTCTCACACTCGCCAAGCCTCAGATGAATTAATATTTTAATTAGTGGACAACCCTCCGATGTATATATATCAATTGGGCCGCTCCGACGATTGATATATAAATTGTTTGTGGACTACCCTCCCATGAATATCAATTGGGCCGCTCCGACGATTGATATTTTAAGTTTGTGGACTACCCTCCGATGAATATCAATCAGCCGCTCCGATCGATTGATATTTAAGTTTGTGGACTACTCCTCCGATAATTTATATTTTAGGACTACCTCCGAACCATTTTCCTCTATACTCATCTCATGCACTCACCCTATAATCCTAGGTGATTCAGCTGCATATGGAATGCATGTATGCGAATTCCAACACGCTTCAATCACATGCAAATATATAACACAAATATATTCACATTAAAAATTAAATCACAAAACATGTTATGTAATTTTATCATTTCAAACACCAAAATTAGCTCACTTGGGCTAATAAAAATTAAACATAAGCAATTCGATCCGAATATTTAACCAAACATTGCATTTTCCCAAAAATACATTTTTGGATTACTATTCCTTAGAACAGTAAAACCCTAGGGTTTACTGTTCCCGACACTCAATTAATCCTAGGTTCATATTTTGAACCCACATTTCACGGCCAATACCGGCTCAAACCAACCAATACATGATTCACACCACCAACCCCATCTTCATACTCCATACAAATGCGTGGAGCAGCTACTACCGGCTTCATTTGGCTTTAAAATTTTGTATTAATTCGTCCTATGTTTCGACCGATCCAAGCAACTACTAATGGCCTAATCGACTCAAACACTTCGAACAACATTAAAATGGGAATAAAACCCAAGTAGGGAGAAAATCCTACCTCGAGGAGTTTGAAGAAACTCCCGATCCCGGAGTCCACGCGTAGCCTGTCCCGCGTAGAACATTTCTCCTTCTTGCCCCGAAGACCGCCGACGGTCGGATCGCCCACTATTCTAGAGAGAAGTACTCTAAATTTCTCTCAATCCGCTTCCTCTCTCGTCAAGCCCCTCGTCGCCCGCTTTTGCTCACTTTAATACATTCGGAGAAGAAGACCACTGCTCCCACTTTGCTTTATTATCATTTAATTCCAATTAAATACTAATTCCTTTCTTTCTCCGCTGATATTCAATTATCGCCATCTGATTTTCATCATCATTTATCTGACATACCACTTATGGTGTTACGAGTACAAGCATGCCTACCGGGGTGGTTCGATTTGTTTTGCACTTAGCTGCGATGCCTTCGGAAAACGCAGCCACTGAAACGTTCAGTAAATCTGCGAACCTTTACGTGCTAGCTAGATTATGAGACTTATTCCAACGGCAAGAACTGCTGCACACCGAGATCTGTGTGGAATTAATTACTTTTATTTCTTTAACCGTAATTATACTTGTAATCAAAATTGCGATTTTTGTTCGCCCTGTATTTAAATTTCGGTCTTACATGCGTTGCCTGTAAGACCCGAAATTCCACCGAATAAGGGCAAAATCGTAATTTTGATTACAAAATTTTAATTACGGTTAAAAATCCATAATTAATTCTCTAGATCTCGGATGACGAAACGGATTTCACCGCTGGAATCGTCTCGCAAAATCTAGTTAGCACGTAAAATTTCGCAATTTGCTGAGACAGTCGGAGTCGGCACGTTTTTCGAGGCATCGCATTTCTGGTGCCGTAAATCGATTGGCGACAAAGGCACACATAGCATGTACTCATGTTCCATAAGTGGTAGGAGTAGAGAAATGATGAAAATGGACGGCCGAGGTAGTGCCGAATATCAAATCTGGTAAAAGAAGGGAATTAATTGGATTAAATGAGGGGCAAACTTGTAATTTTGAGAAAGAAGACATCATCTTCTCCATTTAAACAAAGGCAAAACGTAAATATTCGCTGGGGAGATGCAATAGGCGTGGAGGAGACCAAAAATGGTGATTCTAGAGAGAGAGTCTCTGACTTCTCTCTAGAAATACACGCGATCGGACCGTTGGATTTCGACGGAGCAGAAGGGGAACGCTCTACGCTGAGCAAAGACGCCGTGACCCCGGTTTCATGAAGCTACAACTCAAAGAGGCAGGATTTCTCTCCCTACTTGTGTTTTATTCCCATTTTATGGCTTTGATGTTTCAAGTTAGTTTGATACCGTGAGGGGTTGTTGATCTGGCCCCAAAACAATTTTAATCTAATTGTCGAATTTCTTGGGATTTTCTCTCAGGCTTTAACGCTTGCAATGGTGGTCAAGCTGGGGTCTCTAAATTCCAGAATTTTTACTTTAAATCATGTAATTGTATGATAAAGGCCGAATGGGTCGCTGATCAGCCCTAAAACATGACTGAAATTGCAGGAATTTTGGAGGCTTTGGTCGTCCGTGACGCCTAGAAACCGTCGGGCTGTTAGGTTGGAATAATTATGCTTTGGTGTTTACAAGATAGGAAATGGGTAAGAAATTCGGTTCCAAAAGGTGAAACCAAGGTTGGACATGTGGGCTGCCCGTGACGTTCTAATCGTTGGCTTCCTGACCAAAATCACCCCAAGTTGTGTAAATTAGATAAAAATCAGCCCATGTGTTTCGGTATGAACTCGTATGAAATGAACGGCTGGAGTTGGTGCGGTGTAGAAATCAATAGGTTAATGCTTAATGAGGATTAACATGAGGTCGCCAATTATATGAATATATAATTGTGTGTATAGGATATTGGGAATAAAATTAGGATTTGCTCAATTATATGGAATATAATTGTGAGCATAGGCCATTGGAGATAAAATTATGAATTGCCTGGCTGAGCTAAATCGGGTGATGCTTGATGTGTTGGAATTACATGCGTGTAATTATATTGATTGAAAATTAGTATAGCTGACATATTGTGTAAATGATTTTGAAAATGGCATAATGCATTTTCATATGCACTGCAGCCTAGAATTAGGTGTGAGTGCATGACAAGGTATTTTGTAAAACTACATGTTTGCGAAGGAATTTCACAGATGATATTCCAGAGAATCGGGTCGAGACGGGCCAACAGATCATTTCGGATGAGGACCATGACTGCTTTTACACCACCAAACCAATTCACCCTGAGTGGGTAGTCCCATATTTTACCGAATATTTTTAGTGAGTATTTTCAACAAAACAAAAGTTTTGTTTTGAAAATGATTATTTCTCATACATGGCTTAGGTAGCGTGAGCGAGCCCCGCTATGAATTTACTGTGGGATGACATGTGTATATCTGCAGGATCATGTATTTACTTGAGTGTGTGTTTACTTTGGAGCATTGCACGCACTTAGGTGGTGAGTAGCCCACTTAGGCGATTCTCCTCCCATCGAGTTTAGCTCACCTCGTCGTGGGACCCCCTTATTTTTCAAAAAAGTACATGGAGCTCGAGAAGACAATTCATTTTGAAGATGCCTGCTCATGATTTTGATGGTTTCTGACATGTAACATGTAATAGGACTTGTAGATGTTAATATATGTTTGTATAAAAGTGAAATCAACTATGTAATTATTGGGAGATAATTGGAGAATAGTTGTGATATGTGTTTTTATGAGCATTAGTTTATGGGCCCAAGTGGTCGTATTGATATATTGCATATATTGGACTGTTTGGGACAGGTAAATGCAGGTTATTTACAGGTTTTGTATTTGCAGCCCCCGTACAAAGGAGACTCTCGCCTGATTCAAGTGGTGTCGGGTAACCCGAATATCCATTTGTATTCGCGGGTTGACGGGTAGTCAACGGACCCCCTGCCTTTGGGGCCACAATTAGTATCGAGCTAAGGTAAACGACACCTCGGAGCTCTGGGTAGTGTAGTTATGGGCCCGATACCTCACTTTCACAAATTGCATCGAGCTAAGGCATAATGACACCAGAGCGTGGCCGGGGCATGGGCCTAGGATATGCAGTTGTAGTGTAGTGTCTGGTTAGGATTACCTGCGCTTGAAATCAACATACCACGTCACAAATTTTGGTATCGTAGAGCTTAGGTATACGAATACCTAGGAGCCTTGCTCATCCATCACCACCAAGTGGTTTGATGTAGTAGGTATATGGGAAGCCTAGAGATGGAGGCTGCTTGGGCTTAGGCCATAGTTGAGGATGAGCATCACCACTCAGGTGGTTCGATGTTGCTTTAGGTATGAGATTACCTAGAAAGCACGAAAAAATTAGAACACTGCATTTGCCTGGATTGTGATCATATGATCGTATGATCGATGTTTATAATATGTGTGACTTCATTTGTTGTTTGGTGAATGGTGTGTTTGCCATGTTGTGTGAGAGTTGTGAAATGATGTGTGCTTGGTGATTAGCACATGAATGTGTAGAAAATGTTTTGAGTTGTACAAAGGTACAAAACTGAAAGAAATGAAAAAGAATAAATTTATAAATTTATTCGCCTATTAGTGATGAAAATAATTTTCTAAGTTGGAAAATTGAAGAAAAATAGAGAAAATAAATTTTTGTAAATTTATTTGAGTGTAAAAGAGAATGGAAAAAAATGACTTTTGTGATTTTTTGTGATTTTTCCAGCTGCTGGAAATAATGAAAAAAAAAATTTATTAAAGTGAAAAAAACGAAAAAAAAATTTTGGTGCAGAAAATTTTGATGGGCTACTGCCCATTTTGTATTGTGAGACTGTATTGCAATGTAGAAATTGTATTGCAAGAAATAAGGGAGAAGGCTGTGGATTGTATTGCAGCCTAAGGTTCAGATTGTATTGCAAGAGGCTTGATGGGCTGTAGAAACTGTGTTGCAATACAGTTTTTGTATTGCAGGAGAAGGCTGGGGAAGGCTGGAATTGTATTGCAATACACTGAGGTGTATTGCATCGCGGGGTAAAGGCCGATCAGACGTAACATAATGCCCGGGCCAAGCCACGATACGGGCGAGGGCGCGCAGCAAAGCAGCGCCGGGCGACCGGGCGCAGCAGCGCAGCGCAAGGCGCGGCGCAGCGCGCGCGGCGCTGGGCGCCAGCGCGCGGCCGGGTGTGCTGCGACGCGGTGTGCGTGGACGGAGCGGGCGCAAGGACGGGCGCCGGACGGGCCACAGGCCGTGGTCGCAGTATATCGAGGTCGGCCCGCCGTGGATTTGCGTCGAGAGTTCGGCCGCCAAGTGCATGACGTGTTACCATTGCCGCCAACCTGGGCATATGAGGCGAGATTGTCCTAGGAGGCAGAGATCTCATGGTACAGCGACTGAGCGTTCAGATTAGTCGGATATGCAGGGTACGTCTCTACTCTCGCAATTGTTGACTAGCGTAGTGTTTAAAGTTGATGCACCATGTTCATTCATTAATGCATCTTGTGTGATAGGTTAAGTCCTCGATACAAGCTTCACAATTTGGCATAGAGGTCGAGGTCTTTAGAAAAAGCCGTAATATGATGGAAAATTTTTCCTAGGGAGATAGGAGAGATTTGATTTAAAGATCGTGAGTTATGCAAATGGGAAGCGTGGTAGACCTTAGGGTGGTAGACATATTATTGTTGATGCTCATGCTCGATGGATGAGATGACAACTACCCAAGTTATTGTTGATTTGACCTTAGTCGTCATCATACCTCGACACGCCTCGAGTTAGTAAGGTTACATATGCACATGGTTGATGTATGTGCGTAGAATTTCGACGAAATTTCTTTAAGGAGGGGAGAATGCACATCCAGAAATTCACTTCTGAATAAGGGCAAAATCGTACTTTGATTACAAAATTTTAATTACGGCTAAAATCCATAATTAATTCTCTTAGATCTCTGATGACGAAACTGGATTTCACCGTTGAATCAGCCTCGCAAAATCTAGTTAGCACGTAAAATTTCGCAATTTGCTGAGACAGTCGGAGTCGGCACGTTTTTCGAGGCATCCCATTTCTCTGTGCCAAATCGATTATGCATAAAGGCATTGACATAGTACGTACTCATGTGCCATAAGTGGTATGAGTAGAGAAATGATGAAAATGGACGGCCAAGGTAGTGCCGAATATCAAATCTGGTAAAAGAAGGGAATTAATTGGATTAAATGAGGGGCAAACTTGTAATTTTGAGAAGAAGACATCATCTTCTCCACTAAACAAAGGCAAAACGTAGTCATTCGGGGGAGATGCAAGAAAGTGGAGGAGACCAAAATGGTGATTCTGCAGAAGCCCTCACTTCTCTCTGTAAATACACGCGACGGACCGCTGATTTTCGACGAGCAGAAGGAAAACGCTTCTACGTTGAGCAAAGGCTGCGGACTCCCTTTGCCATAGTTTTTAATAACTCAAAGAGGTAGGATTTTCCTACTTGCGTTTTATTCCCATTTTTATAGTTTTTCGATGTTTCGTTAGCCTGACGTGAGGTTGGCGCTTTGATCGGTCCCAAAACATGGGACCGAGTTGTTGAATTTTCTGGGATTTTCTCAGGCTTGATCGCCCAAAATATAGCTGCTTGGGTCTCTTAAATTCCGTAATTTTTACTTTAAATCATGTAATTGTATATATGTCAGAATGGGCTTGATCACCTCTAAACATGTGACGGAAATTGCAGGAATTTTTTGGAGGCTTTTTGGGCTGTCCGTGACATCTTAAACCGGGTTGGGCTGTTAGGTTGAATAATTATGCTTTGGTGTTTATAAGATAGGAAATGGTAAGAAATCTTGCCTCCAAAAGGTGAACCGAGGTTGACATGGCTGCCTGCGACTTGATCAGTTAGGTTTCCTGGATCGCAAAATCACCCGTTGTGTAAATTAGATAAAAATTTGGCCCATGTGTTTTGGTGCAAACTTGTAAGGAAATGAATGGGCTTGGAGTTGGTGGTGTAGAAATAAATAGGTTAATGCTTAATGAGGATTAACATGAGGTCACAATTATATGGAATATAATTGTGTGTATAGGATATTGGGAATAAAAATTGTGATTTGCTCAATTATATGGAATATAATTGTGAGCATAGGTCATTGGAGATAAAATTATGAATTGCTCAAGTGAGCTAAATTGGGTGATGCTTGATGTGTTGGAATTTACATGCGGTAATTATAGTTGATTGAAAAATATGCATATTGACATATTGTGTAAATGATTTGAAAATGGCATAATGCATTTTCATATGCACTGCAGCCTAGAATTAGGTGTGTGAGTGCATGAGCAAGGTATTTTTGTAAAACGGATATATTTGGCGAAAGGAATTTCACAGGATGATATTCTCTGAGAATTGGTTGGGAGATAACACAATGGTGATCATTTCTTGATGAGGACCATGACTGCTTTGATACCACCAACCAATTCAATTCCTGAGGGTAGTCCTATATTTTGCATCGAATATTTCAAGAGTATATTTTCAACAAAAACAAAAGTTTTGTTTTTGAAATGATTATTTCATAAAGATGGCTTAGGCAGTGTGAGTGAGTCTTTGAGGACTCGTGACATGGGGATGACATGTAGACATGCTCACAGGATCATGTATTTACTGAAAGTGTGTGTTTATGCTTTGATATATTGCACCAGACTTGTGGTAGTAAATACTTAGTGGCGATTTCTTCATCGGAGCCATTCGCCGTGGGACCCTTGCTTTTCGTGCACATGGAGCGCCGAGAAGACAATTCATTTTGAAGATGCCATTCATGATTTTGATGAGCTTGACATAACATGTATTAGACTGTAGATGTTAATATATGTTTCTGTATAAAAGTGAAATCAACTATGTAATTATTGGAGATAATCGAGGAATAGTCAGGATATGTGCTTTTATGAGCATATTTATTGGAAACAAGTGGTCGTGATGGATATATTGCATATATTTGACTGCTTGGGGATGTAAATGCAAAGAAGCATGTGTTTTAGATAGCATTCCTCGCACAGCGTGGAGACTCCTCGCCCCACTTTCTCGAAGGGAGCCTGAGCCCGACATCCACTCAGAGGCCGCAGCCAGGCAGTCAACGGACCCCGGCTCTCGGGGCCACACTCTAATTTCCGTGCCTTCCTAGGTAATCTCATACCTAACCTACATCATACCACACCGAGTGGTGATGTTCTTCCTCAACCATGGCCTAAGCTCCAAATCCTCCATCCATAGGTTTCCACCTACCTAAGCTCCCACATCAAACCACCTCTGGTGATGGATACCCCACCCGAGCCCCTAGGTATTTGCATACCCAAGCTCGACACCAAGTTTGACGCCCCAAAACCCGGGGTCCGTTGACTACCTGGCCAACCCACGAATACAAGTGGAGGCCGGGTCAGCCTGACCGCCACTTTAGAAAATCGGGCGAAGTCCTTGTACCTGGGAGCTCTACCCAAATACAAAACCTATATAAACTCCTCGTCCCAATCAACAATATATGCAATATAGAGTCCAATACGGTCACTGGGCCCATCAACTGTACTCCTCAACACAATATATCCAAACTATATCCAATAGTTACAAGAGTTAATATGTTTTTACTCTTATACATTACATACATTAAAATTAGAGAATTCTAATACATGTATACATCAAAGCCACAACCCGACTTTCTTCTAATACAACCTCAAGGACGAACCGTCTCCTCGCACGCTCCCTGTACCTGTAAAAAGGGGATCCCACGACGGGGTGAGCTAAAGTCAAGAGACCGCCTCTGCTCTAGCCACTCACCACCTAAGTCATAGCTGCAATTGCCCACTTAAACAAACATTCAAGCAAATGCACGATCCTACTTGAATGTCTACGTGACTAACCTGCATCCCGAGCCTCACTGATTCTCTCACACTCGCCTAAGCCTCGTGATGATAATTATTAATTTATTAGTGGGCAACCCTCCGATGAATATATATCAATCGGGTCCCGACGATTGATATATTAATTGTTCAGGACTACCCTCCGATGAATAAATATCAACTCCGGTCAGCCCGACGGCTTGATATATTCTTTAGCTCAGGGACTACTCCCTCCGATGAATAAATATCAATCAACGCTCCGACGGTTGATATATTATTTAGTTTGACTACTCCGATAATTTGTTTTAGACTACCCGAACCCGTTTCTGTGACTCATCTCACGTGACTCATTCCTATATTCCTGTGGATGTTCCAAAGGCATATGGAACGATGTATGTCATTCCAATTCGCTCTAAATCACATGCAAATATATATATACATGAATATATTTACATAAAACTTTAAATCACACATCAAAATTAGCTCTAATGGCTAATGATCATACACTGTAGTAATTTAATTTAAATCACTCCTACTAACACGTACTTTCACAAAATATATATTTTTAGGAATACATTCCCCGGGAATAAGCGAAACCTCGCTTACTATTCTTAAAATCATTGAAACACCGGTTCACTTAGTAACCCGATAATTCACGGCCATTCCCCGGCCCAAAGCATACCAAGCAAACATTTAATACACAAATTAAACAAACCACACCCAAACACCATGAAAGGGGCCTGGCCACGCACCTTGGCTCAAAGAAAAACCTTGCATCAATTCGGTCCCATATTTGGGACCGATCATACGGCCCATTCCCGACCTTTATCATCTCAAACATGCATTTTAATGACAATTTCCACACAAACAGCCCACTTTCGCTCAGGCCACGGCCAACCCCAAAAATCCCAAGAAAATTCCTGACACCCATCCCATGTTTTGGGATCGATCAAACGGCCCTCGCCGCCTCAACTAACCGGGGAAACATCAAAAAAACACTTAAATGGGAGTAAAAACTCAAGTAGGGACAAAATCCCAATTCTTGGAGTTGTCAAAACTCGAAAATCGTGGGTCCACGCTGTGAGCCTGGTTCACAGAGAACATTTTCCTTCTCATTCGAAGACCGCCAACTATCCGATTCACGATTTGTGAGAAGTTTCTCTCTAAAGCATTTCTCTCAACCCAAAGCACGTATCCCCTCCAATGGAAATCACGCTTTTTTGTCTCTTTGTAATTGGGGAAGACGGCCATGTGCACTTATTTTGGCTTGTAGTGACTAAAAATCAAATTCCATAATACCCCATTATGTCCCTCATTCTCAGATTTGATTTTCTAAGACTATCTCTGGCCAATAATTTTCATCATTTCACCATAATATGGTACATGAGTACATGTTATATGTGACTTTCGTCAGATCGAAAACTGCTTACGCGACTAAACGCGATGCCTCAAAAAACGTGTCGACCGACCGTCTTCAGTAATGATAATGCACGCTAACTATTTCGCAGATTATCTCTAACTAGCATAATTCGCTTTTAAGATCCGAGATCTAGAGAATTAATTACGGACTTTTAACCGTAATTACAATTTGTAATCAAAATTACGATTTTGCCCTTATTCCGTGAAATTGAAATTTCTGCCTTACATTCTCCTCTCTTAAAAGGAAATTTCATTCCGAATTCAAACTGGCATTATCAAATACATGCATATGCAACATGCACTCTACCATGCATGTAAACTAGTCATTTAAATCTTAAATGACTAAACCACGACTCATCCCTAAACAAGAAGGGACAGTAACCCCAGACGTGTCCTCGCTCCCACGTGACCCCTCCACCCACAAAGGCCGCCATATCACTCTCACTAAATTTCAATGGTCTTACCTCTCAAACCCGATCTCGGCTACAAACAATGCACCCTGGTCCCTCCTCAAAGGTCCCATCAGTGTCAACCTCAATCTATCCCCCAACCCACCCCATGATCGATCCGGGAGTATACTCCTGAGCATGGAGACGAAATACCCTCTGGACACCGACATGTCGGGCGGTAATCGCTAACCGCACGCTAGGTGCCTACCTCTCATCTCGAAGTATCCAATGAACCTCATATAGCTTCCCGCCGTTTAACCCAACCACTCCTAGGGAATTTCGAGGAAGACGTGATCACCAACCTCGAACTCTAAGGGTCGACAATAGCATCTATATATAGCTCTTCCGCAGCCCCGAAATGAGAAAGACGCTTACCATATCAAACTCACCTTCACTTAGGTGTCTTCAACTCAAACTGACCCGTGATGGATCTCTCTCCCACTCGCCCATCCCTAATCGGTGACCTACATGGCCTCTCCACACATGCCTCATATGGTGCCATCTCTCGTATACTCATCTGGATGAACTATTGCTGTAGGTAATTCCACTAAGGGTACTAATCCTCTACCCTTACGATCCGTGACACAATGTTCCTCGTAACAGGTTCTCTACCACCCGTATAAATCCATACACACGAATCCTGCCACTAACCCTTGCTTGGTGTGTAACCGCTTAACCTCTCCAAGGTCATAATCACTGACAATCCAATGGACTGTCAACCTAATCCATGCCATGCATATCATCCATTTACCGAGCCCTCGCAAATTCAACACCCAATGCAACAATCTGGTATCTAAAATCCCGAGCTCACCCTCGACTTAGTCACTCAACTCGCCCGGTGGGATAACCCGTCCGTGTTTTCATCTCATTACACAACTCTTCGCCAGCATAATTTCGAGCCTCTTACATTTCGATTCAACTATGAGTTTTCATCGACGTAGTCCTAAAAACAAATTCAAACCCATACTACCAAGAGTGGTGAATGACCGCACTGCACCCACACCGGACTCGACGCCGATGCTATCGCGGCACAAACGCAATAATGTCATAGTGTGACACCTTACCCCAGTGGTCCGCCATGAGCGTAATCCGAGAGATCTCTCACTCATTATCCCGACCTATCGTCAACTTCACCCATAATCCTAGAAGAACATCTATCTCTGCTTCTCTAAAGGCCTTAACCCCGGCCCAAATCCAATGTCTTTCTGGGTATGACAACCCGCCTAGGTCTCACCATCAACACAACCCGGCTGGTCGGGCTAACTCATCCATGTCAGTTTGACATCAACAACCAATACGCTTCACCACCCTAAGGTCCATTACGCTCGCTGCGAACCCTGATATGTCCCCTCGACTTCGACTCCACACTCCGCCCTCCGTCTATCTCAGTTGTTGGAAGTGCTTGGCTAGCACCTCGAAACCGAAACTAGTTCTAACCCGCCTAGGTGGAGGAATGAACCGTATACTCTCCCCGTCTACCGCTAACTCGGGACCGGTATTGTCCCAAAGTCTCGGGATCCCCGTCCCTCAAAAACCCACTCATGCTCAACCCGCCCTAGTCCCAAACTAGTGGAAGCAGAAGTTTTCTTCGCCTTTCCCCTTAACTAGGAGAAAGCCGATCCTCCCTCTTGTTACCAACACCCAGACCCGAAAAGTTCCAAGTATCCTCGACCTCTCTCTCTATGGTCAAGACTCGGTCCAACCACGAGTCCTACAACCCAGAGCGGTCCTACGATCCTGTCTCCGAATGGACAAATTCCTCAGCCCATTCTCGTGGTCTCTGTAATACCCACCAATCCCAAGAAAACCACGTATCTCGAAGATCGATATCCGATCTCCTCCCAACTCATCACCGCCTCAACCTCCCAGTCGACCGACACTCCCGATGCCGACACCACGTGTCCCAAAAATCTCACCTCGCAGCTTCAAAACTCGCACTTACTCGAACTTAGCCGGCAACTGATGCAGTCTCTTGACGCTGTAAAATAATCCTCAAGGATACCTATGCTCCCACTGACCGTGGACAGATCAAGATGTCATCCACGAAGACTACGACAACCAATCTAGATAAGGTTGGAACATCCTATGCATGAGATCCATGAATGCCGCTGGCGCATTCGTCAATCCAAAGGGCATCACCGTAAACTCAAAGTGCCCATCAGGCGTCCTAAACGCTGTCTTAGGGATATCTGTATTCCCTAATCCTCAGCTGATGGTAACCAGTGCGAAGGTCTATCTTAGGGTAGACTCGCGCTCCTCTTAACTGATCAAACAAATCATCAATCCCCTGTGAATCGTACCGATTCTCATCGTAACCCTGTTCAATTGCCTGTAGTCAATGCAACTGGCCGAAGGGTCTTGTCCTTCCTTTTTCGCAATGCAACCAAGCGCCCATGGTGAAGTGCTCGGCTCCACAAACCCTTTGTCCAATAGATCCTCGTAGTCGGACTCGAGTTCCTACAACTCAACCTGCCATCCTTGCGTAATCATAGAGATGGTTAAAGTAATGTGGTGTAACTCGATACCAAGTCTACATCCCTATGGAGGTAGTCCAGCTCATCCGAAAAATATTCGCACTCGCAAACCACTGGAGAGGTAGATCTAAGTTCTGTCTCACCTCGCCCCTGTAAGGCTCGCTTAGCCACCCGCTTAACTCCGGCCCCCTGACACTGGACTCGTACACCGCCTCGGGGCAAATGTCATGCTTCGTCTCCTTGAAATACCACACGACTACCGTCCTGCGTGAAGGCGGTAACCTCCCGCACCAATCGATAACAACCCCGTAAACCTGCCACCAATCCATCCCAAGGATGACATCAAACTCGACATGTCCATGATCCCCAGTCCACTATGAGTAGAGTCCCCGTAGACTTCCGCCGCAACCTCGACATATCATCCCTATTATCGCCTCTAACCCTAGGGGAGAACTCAC
Source organism: Tetrastigma voinierianum (assembly GCA_016808115.1). Taxonomy (NCBI): domain Eukaryota; kingdom Viridiplantae; phylum Streptophyta; class Magnoliopsida; order Vitales; family Vitaceae; genus Tetrastigma; species Tetrastigma voinierianum. The sequence continues at coordinate 158,972 of JAEQBH010007895.1, read as the reverse complement.
GCATAAAGGCTCCTCTATATCTCTAGAGGTCCTTGCCCCTTTCCACCCTATTTGAGCTTCATTCTCTAGCTAGAACACAGCTAGTCTAATCTCCGGGACATGCCGTAGGTAACTCCATACCTCTGACACCTTCTCAATCTGCATGAACCAATGGTCGTCCACCATCGAATCTTTTCCCCTTGTGAATGTCGGAGGATGATACGCCCTAAACCTCTGGGGGTTACTAGGATCTTCCTGTCTACATGCTATACTAAATTGGTATATAGCACTCACACCCATGTACCCCAAGAAAAGTCCGTCGATTAAACACCTGATCAGGCTCGACTCAAGGCCTCGTGGACGTCTCACGTCCCGCCCTCTACAGCCATTTACACAATAAACATGGCAACAAGAGTCATCTAACTTTCATTTCACTAACTAGCAATGCAATACGCCAATAGACTCGACAACCATGAACTCCATCTGTTCATTTCCTACTGCTAAATTCCAACCACTTAGTTCGCTTTATTCAATAAGGTTCTTAACTTTCTTTGCTCATTTCAAGATCTAAACTCCTAAGGTCAAAAATCCCTAACCTTATAGCATTCAATTCTTTCCCATACGCATTACACCATGCATATAATTTCGCACGCTAACTATCACAGAATCACCATTCAAATGGTAGTTAATCCAACACAGTGATTCTAAGGCATAACCACACTCGAGACAATTAATCATACACACCTGTATACGCAATCATCATTTAAAATATTGTTTTCAATTAAAATTTTATTTCAAAATTTTTATTTTGAAAATTTTATTTTTCAAAATTTATCAAAATTTATTTGATTTATTTGGATTTTATTTCGAAATTTAATAATAAATATTTTTCAAAATTTTGGATTTTACAATGAACAAGGTGTTCATTTTATGACTCGTGAAAAAACGAAATAAAACGGATCTAAAAATGGGCCGAGTGCACCGAAAGTGTGCACACCCAAGGCTGCTCTCGAGCGCCAGCCACTCGCCCAGCCGCGGCGCCCCGCGCGCCGCCGCCACGCCCGCGCCCACACTCCGCCCCGGCCACGCCTGGGCCACAGCCATACTACTACGGTGCACGCCCGTCGTGGCCCGCCCGCTTCGCTTCCACACCCGCTGCCGCGGCCGTGCCGCGCCTCGCGCCGTCGCCTCAACGCCCCGCGCCGCCTCAGCCGCCCCAAGACGCCTGGGCCACACAGACGTCGCACGCCCAAAGACGCACGCTCGCGACCTGCCCGCGACCTTGCCTCAGCTCAATGAGCAAAGAGTCTACTCTGTGGTCCGCACTTCAAAATTTTTTTCCTATTATTATTATTATTATTTTCCGCTTATTTTTCAAAGAAATTGAAAATCACTAAAATTATTATTATTATTTTTATTTTTCATTTTCTTGGACACTCAAATAAATTTTAAAAAAATTTATTTTACCCCATTTTCTTCAATTGTACCACTTGTAAAATCTTAGAAAAATTATTACCGCCATTTTTTTCATCGTAGCCTTCCTTGCTACTCAAGTGTAAATTTTAACTCGTGAAATTTTAGTTATTTATCTTGTGCAAAACCGAAATAATTTCTAGTTTTCCACAAACCACACCGATCTTGTCCAAAATCGGAGCCGCTCGTCTGCACTGCTTCCGACCATTTTACCAAAAAAAAAATTTCAACCAACTCAGCTCTCACACTAATCCTAGTGTTCAACATTTTAGTTTATTTGTCCTAAGTGCTATCCACCTAAGCACACAATCCAAACACAACACATGATCAATCTACATGTTATAACATCAATCATACCATCACATGATCACAATCAAAACACATGCAGTGTTCTAATTTCTCTCTCGTGCCTTCCTAGGTAATCTCATACCTAACCTACATCATACCACACCGAGTGGTGATGTTCTTCCTCAACCATGGCCTAAGCTCCAAATCCTCCATCCATAGGTTTCCACCTACCTAAGTTCCACATCAAACCACCTAGTGGTGATGGATACCCTACCCGAGCTCCCTAGGTATTCGTATACCTAAGCTCTGATACCAAGTTGTGACGCCCCAAAACCCGGGGGTCCGTTGACTACCCGTCAACCCACGGAATACAAGTGGAGGTCGGGTTGCCCGACGCCACTTTAGAAACTGCAGTCCCTTGCACTGTGAGCTCTACCCAAATACAAAACCCGTATAAACCTCGTCCTAATCAACAATATATGCAATATATATATCCAATACGCCACTGGGCCCATCAACCGTACTCAACACAATATATCCAAACTATATCCAATAGTTTCAAGAGTTAATATGTTTACTCTATACAATACATACATTAAAAAATTAGAGAATTCTAATACATGTATAAATCAAAGCCACAACCCGCTTTCTTCTAATACAACCTCAAGGGGAAGAACCGTTTCTCGCACGCCCTTGTACCAGAAAAAGGGGATCCCACGACGGCGAGCTTAAAGCTCAAGAGGAGAATCGGCCCCAAGTGGGCTACCCACCACCTAAGTGCAAGTAATGTTCCAATTTAAACAAACATTCAAGCAAATGCATGATCCTACTTGAATGTCTACGTGACCAACTCAGATCCCGAGCCCTCACCGACTCTCTCTCACACTCGCCTAAGCCTCGTATGAGAATTATTAATTTATTAGTGGGCAACCCTCCGATGAATATATATCAATTGGGCCGCTCCGACGATTGATATATATTAATTGTTTGTGGACTACCCTCCGATGAATAAATATCAATCAACGTCCCGACGCTGATATATTCTTTAGTTTCATGACTACTCCTCCGATGAATAAATATCAACTGGGCCGCTCCGACGGTGGATATATTATTTAGTTTGGACTCATCTCATAATTTGGCATTTTGCACTACCCTCCGAACCTTGTTTCTCTAGACTATCTCATGCACTCATTCCTATATTCCGCAGGGATGTTCCAAAGGCATATGGAATGCATGTATGTCGGGCCCAATTCATTTAAATCACATGAAAATATATATACATGAATATATTTACATAAAACTTTAAATCACACATCAAAAAATTAGCTCACTCACTAATGATCATACACGAGCAATTTAATTTAAAATCACTCGACCAACACGTACTTTCACAAAAATATATGTTTTAGAACACTATTCCCGTGAATAGTGAAACCTCGTTACTCATTCCCTGAAAACACAAAAACACCTATTCACTTTAGTGAACCTCGCAATTCACTGCCATTCCGGCCCAAAGCATCTGGCAAACATTTAATACAATAAATTAAACAAAGCACGCCCAAACAGCCATGAAAGCAGCCACGGCTGCACCTTGGCTCAAAAGAAACCGACCACCCGGTCCCATATTCGTGGGACAGACCATACGGCCCATTCCCGACCTTTTTATCATCTCAAAACATGCATTTTAATGACAATTTCCACACAAACAGCCCACTTCAGTTTCCTGGGCAGTCACGGCCAACCCAAAAATCCCAAGAAAATTCCCACAATTCGGTCCCATGTTTCTTTGACTGATCAAACGTCTCACGGCCTCAACCAACCGAAACATCAAAAAACACTTAAATGGGAGTAAAACTCGAAGTAGGGACAAAATCCCCACTGAGCTGCGTCAAAAACTCGCAAACTGGGGGTCCACGCTGAGTCTCGCTCCGCGTAGAACATTTTCCTTCTTGTTCAAGACCGCCAACGGTCCGATTCAAGAGCATTTTTAGAGAGAAGTTTCTCTCTCTAAAGCATTTCTCCCAACCTTAAAGCTCACCGCATCCTCCAATGGAAATCACGTTTTTTGGTCTCTTGTAATCGGGGAAGACGCCAAGTGTGCACTATTTTGGCTCAGAGTGACTAAAATCAAATTCCATAATACCATTATGTCCCTCATTCAGATTTGATTTTCTAAGACTATCTCTACCATTAATTTTCATCATTTCCTCTACTCATACCACTTATGGTACA
>JAEQBH010007895.1:0-150000 GCA_016808115.1 Tetrastigma voinierianum | reverse complement strand
CCGCACAAAGGAGACTCGCCTGATTGCCAGAAAGGTCAGGTCACCCGACATCTCACGAGTATCTCCAAAGGGGTCAGACGGGTGGTCAACGACCCCGGCCTTGGGGGCCACAACCAGACACGTAGCCAGTATACGAATACCTAGGAGTCAGGCTCGGTATCCATCACCACTGGGTGGTTCGATGGAGTGTAGGTGTGGAAGCCTAGAGATGGAGGCTTGGGCTTAGGCCATGAAATGTAAAGTTCACCACCACTAGGTGGCTCCGATGCTGAGCTTAGGGGTATGGATTACCTAGAAAATCACGGGTTAACACTAGGACACTACGTGCACGTGTGTTGATGTGTTTTGTGTGATTTGGTGAATTATTGTGTGTTTAGTGTGTATTCCATGTTGTAAGTGTGTTGTGGAAAATGTGTGTGCTTGGTGATTAGCACATGAATGTGTAGAAAACAAATTTGGGTGATATAGGCATGTAAAAATCGGAAAAGAGAATGAAAAGAATAAATTTCATAAATTTATTTGGCCTATCGGGTGATGAAGATAATTTTCCTAAGTTGAAGAAAATCTGAAGAAATAAATTTTTATAAATTTATTGGATGAGGGTTGAATAGAATGGAAGAAAATAAATCTTTATGTAAATTCTATTTGGTTATGATGAGAAAATAACTTAAGTGCTCTTAATATGGTGCAAAAATTTAAGAAAATCAAGTTAAATAAATTTTTAGGGATTTATTCGAGTGTCCAAGAAAAAATGAAACAGATTTTATATTTGGTGAATTTTTCATACCGCTAGAAATAATGAAAAAAAAATTTTTAATTAGTGAAAAAAAAAAAAAAAAAATTGCAATGCAGAAGTTTGATGGGCTACCGCCCATTTGAGTAGGAGGCCGGGCGCTAGGTTAGGTAAGCCGGGCGCGCGGCGGCCGGGCGCGCGCAGTAGCGCAGGGCGCTGGCTGGCGCGGCGGGGCGCGCGGGCGAGGCGCGGTGGCGCTTGGCGCGCAGCTGGTAGGCGGGCGTGTGAGCGCTGGCGCTGGCAGCGCGCGACACGGCGACGCGTTAGGCGGCGGTGGCGCGCGCGGGTAGCGGAGCCGCCGGGTAGGCGCGCTGGGCGCGCGCGTATGCATGCAGCGGTAGCGCGGGCGCGCGCGAGCGCTACGGGGGTGTGGCCGGGTTGGCGCCGCTTCGCTACTGGGCGCGGTCGGTTCTCTCACCGTGCACTCCTGCGGCACTCACCGTTCAGTCTCGGCCCGACTCCTGTGATTTTCCCCGAGTCAAAATTTTTTGACAAGCTGTTAGTGAACCCGGTTCATGAACACTGTTCATCTCGGAATTTTTCGAAAAAAAAAATATTTTTTTAATTTAATTAAAAATCAAATAAAATCAAATAAAATTTGATAAAATTTTCGAAAAATAAAATTTTCAAAAATAAAATTTTTTGAAAATAAAATTTTTGTTGAAAACAATATTTAAATGCAAATTCACGCGTATACACCGAGCTATGTATGATTAGCGCCCTGGCCGTATGCCTTAGAGATACTGTTGATTTAACTACCATTTGAAATGGTGATCAAGGCTTAATTACGTAGGAAATTATATATGCATGTAATGCGATAGGAAAAGGGTGAATAAGCAAGGTTAGGATTAATTCCTTGTGGAATTGGATAATGAAATGAACAAGAGCCTAAAATTTTATTTGAATAAAACGAATTAAGTGGTTGGAATTTAGCACCACTTAGGAAACGAACGGGTTGGTTCATGGTTGTTAAGTCTATTGGCATGTGCATTGCTAGTTAGACTGAAATGAAAGTTAAATGATTCTTGTTGCCATGGTAATTTTGTAAATGGCTAGTAGAGGTCGAGACGAGAACGTCCACGGCACCGGTCGCACAACTGTTTGATCACCGGATCTCTTGCCGAGGCCGAGGTACTACAGTCAATGCTATAGCACCCGGCTAGTATATAGCATGTAGACAGAAGATCCTAGTAACCTCCAAGAGGCTTGTGGTGCATCATCCCTCGACATTCACAGAGGGAGGAGACCATGGTATCGACCATTGGTTCATGCGTGAACGGAAAGTGTTAGAGGCCATGGAGATTACCTCCAACACGACCAGGACTAGACTAGCCGTCTAGTTAGAGAATGAGGCCCAAATATGGTGGAAATGGGCAAGGACTTCAGACCATAGAGGAGCCATGTTTTTAGAGTTCTCCCCTAGGGTTAGGGCGAATAGTACACAGTCGAGGTCGCGAGTTGTAGATCTCGAGACTCTACTCAGAAGTGACTTGAGGATCATGAACATGTCGTAGTTCGATGTCATCCCAGGATGGATCGGGTCAGATAGTCGCATGATCATTATCAATCAGAGAGAGCTACCGCCTACACGCCAGGACGGTACTGTGTTGTATTTCGGGGGACAAACATGATATTTTTCCCAGACAAAGATATGAGTACAAGTGCTAGGATACTGGGCGTTGCCAACTAGCCTACCCTAGAGGACAAGGAGAGGTCGACTGGATCTACCTCGAAAGTAGTGTGCGAATATGTGATGTTTTTCCGCATGAGATACACCTGATCTACCTCCGCATAGGGATAGACTTCGCATTGAGTTACACCGGTATATTCACCCATCTCATGACTCCGCACAGATGGCACCAGCTGAGCTATGGGACCAGAGTCCAAATTTAGGAGCCATCGGGACAAGGGGGGTTCATTAGACCGAGCACTTTACCTTGGGGCGCTTCGGTTCTAGTTGCTAAGAAGAGGGGCAAGACCCTTCGACTGTGCATTGATCATCGACAGTTGAATAGGGTTATGATCAAGAATCGGTACCCGTTACCGAGGATTGACGATTTGTTTGATCAGTTGAGAGGAGCGCGAGTCTACTCTAAGATAGGCCTCCGCACTGGTTACCATTAACCGAGGGTTAGGGAAATGGATATCCCTAAGACAAATAAGTAGACGCTGCTATGGGCACTTTGAGTTTACGGTGATGTTCTCGATTGACGAACGCGCTTAGCAACGTTCATGGATCTCATGCATGTGGTGTTCCAACCTCATCTAGATCATTTGTTGTAGTCGCCGATGACATTTTGATCTACTCCCGGGCCAACGGGAGCATGAGTATCAATGAGGATTGTTTACACTGCTAAGAGACCTACCGCACGCTAAGTTCAAGAAGTGCGAGTTTTAGCCATCGAGGGAGATTCGAACACGGGTGACAACACCGAGGTCACGACCAGGTCGGCGCGCTGATGAGCTGGGAGAGACCGACGTCAATCTTCAAGATACATAGTTTTCTCGGGATTACCGGGTAATACGAGACACGAGAATGGGCTAGTTGTCCATTCGGGACAGGATCTTGTGACTCGCCCTCACGGACATGGACTCATGGTTGTGACACTCGACCATAGAGAGAGAGAGAGATTGGAGGATACTTGGAACACTCGGGATACCAAGGGTAACAAGAGGAGGATCACTCTTTCTCCTAGTTCCTGGAAGAGTATGTAAGACTTCAGTTTCACGCTAGTTTCCAGGACTAGGCCAGGATTGAGCATGAGTGATGGATTTCCCCAGAGACGTGGATCCTGAAGACCCCACAATGCGCCCCGGCTAGTCAGAACATGATAGTATACGCCTGTCTCTCCCACACCCTAGTATACCGAGGAACTAGCTTCGCCTTGGTAAGCATACAAGCACTTCCAAAGAACACGGATAAGCCGAAGGGCCAAAGTGTGGTCAAAGTCGTGGATAGATCGTGCTACGCAGCCAGGTTTATAACCTTAGAGTGGCACTATTGGTCGCTGATTGTCGCCGATATCGATGAAGATGACAAACATCGGGTTGTCGCACTGAGACTTAGCCAGTTTCCATACTCGATACCTATTACTGGAAATTGAGCTTAGAGGTTAAGGCCTTTAGAGAAGCCAAGTATAGATGTTCTTCCCTAGGGTGTAGGGGGAGAGTTGACTGGATAGGTCGGGATTACGAGTGAGAGATCTCTGAGATTCTGCTCATGGTGGACCCCGAGATTAGGTGCCACAAGATGACACAGGTTATGCTCGCGGTGCACGGTAACATCACGCCGAGTCGTAAAAGTGGGTGCACGGTATATTATTCACCACTCTTGGTGAGTGTGGGTTGAGTTTGTTTTAGGGACTATCGTCCAATGAAAACTCAGCCGAATCAGAAATGTAAGAGGCTCAGAAATAGAAGCCGAAGTTATGTGGCTCCAGATGAAAATAGGGACATGGGCTATCAACCACTTAGGTTGATGAGATAGAGTCGGGAGTGACTGAGTAGTCGAATACCCCTTGGAAATTTCATTGGATGCTGCTGAGTCGGGCAAAGGCCTGGTGAAATGGACACATGCATGTCATGGATTGAGTTGATACCATCGGATTAATGTGCGGATTGTGGACCTCGAGAGGTTACGGTTACACACCAAGCAAGGGTTGTGTAGGGTTACGTGTATGGATTAATGATGTTAGAGGACATGTTGCAACATGTGTCCTGATCATAAGGGGTAGAGACACTACCCTTAGTGGAACGCCACAACAATAGTTAGCAGTGAGTATGAATGGCACCATATGAGGCATTGTGCCGGCTATGTGTCACTGCTAGATGGACCGAGGTGGGATAGAGATCCATCACGGGTTCGGATTTGATTAGAGACACCTCCGTGAAGGTGAGCTTGATGAGAAGGTCTCTCACGGCCTGGGCCAGTGGCCCCGCAAGAGGCTATATAGATGCACACGTCAATCCCTTAGAGTTCGAGGTTAGTGATCACGCTTCTCTTGAATGTGATACCCAAGAGGGGAGCGGTCAGCCTGCAGCATGAAGCTATCGAGGTTCATCGACCTTCGAGATATCGGGAGGATAGGCACACCAGCAGATCGTTAAGGCACGCTTAGCATGTCGTGTCCACTTGTATGCCACATCTCCATGCTCCGAGACATACCCGATCCACCGTGTGGTGGATCGGGGGACGTGCCGAGGTCGCATACCTGACGGGACCTTCAAGGAGGGACCAGCATTGTTGATAGTCGGGATCGTGTTTGCAACGCAAAACCGTGAGGTTAGTGAGAGTGCTATGGCAGCACCGGGGTGAGGAGTCCACGTGGAGCGAGGACACGATGCGGGCCACTAACCTTTCCTCGCTTGGATGAAGGTACGTAGTTTAGTCGCTTAAAATTCAAATGACTGCTTACATGCATGGTAGAATGCGCGCTGTATAGCATGAGTGATTGTGATTATCCCACTTCGGACGAAATTCCTTTTAAGGAGGGGAGAATGTAAGACCCGGTAGCCCACTGAATAAGGGCAAATAGTAATTTCAATTACAAAATTGTAATTTTTGCTAAAATCCATAATTAATTTTAGACTTCGATGGCAAACGGATCATACCGTTGGAATCGCCTCGAAAATCTAGTTAGCACGTGAAATTTCTCGTAATTTTCCGAGACAGCTCAATTACACGCTTCGAGGCATCGCGGTTCGGGTGCCGTAAATCGGTTTTCAATGCGACGAAAGCCACATATAGCATGTACTCATGTACCATGAGTGGTATGAGTAGAGAAATAATGGAAATGGACGGCCGAGGTAGTGCCGAATATCAAATCTGGTAAAAGAGGGACATTTTGGGCATTTTAGCATTTGACTTTAAGTCACTAGAGGCCAAATTAGCAAATAGTGATCCATCTCCCTCATTTAGCCAAGCAAAAACCGTGGAAGCCATTTTAGATGCAGTAGGTTGAGCTTTCAAATTCTAGAGAGAGAGTCTCTGACTTCTCTCTAGAAATATACGCGATCGGACCGTTGGATTTCAACGAGACAAGAAGGAAACGCGCTCTAATGCCGGAGCAGCTACGCGTGACCTGCCTATAGTTTTTGACAACTCCATGAGGTAGGATTTTCTCCCTACGTGTGTTTTATTCCCATTTTTGAGTGTTTTTCGATGTTTCGGTTAGTTTGAGGCCGTGAGGGGCCGTTTGATCGGTCCCAAAACATGGGACCGAATTGTTAGAATTTCTTGGGGATTTTTCCCCCATCCGTGAGTGCCCAGAAACTTAGGGGTTGTCAGTGGTTTTATTTCACCAAAATTGCTTTAAATGCATGCTTGATATGAGAAAATGCCGAATGGTATTTGATCGGTCCTAAAAACATAATCGAATTGTGGAGATTTTTTAGACATCTCGCGCTCCGGTCAGTTGGGACTGAAGGTTTATATCATAATTTATTCAATAAATTATGCTTTCGTGTCTATAAGATAGGAGATGGGTAGAGAAATTCGGTTCCAAAATAAGGGAAACTGAGGTTAGACATGGGCTGCCCGTGACGCCTCACTCAGTTGCTCGACCTGTTAAAAACAAATTCCGGCTAGAGAAATGGGCCATAAATGTCCATGTGTTTTGGTATGGATTGGGCCGGGAATGGCCATGGATTGCGGGTTCACAAGGTGAACCGTTGATTTGTGATTTTTCGGGAATATTAACCGAGGGTTTCACTATTCCCGAAACAGTGTTCTAAAATATATTTTGTGGAAATATGCGTTTGGTCGAGTGATTTAAATTAAATTTATTGTGTTTGATCATTAGCCAAAGTGAGCTACTAATTTCATGTGATATATGAGTTGTATAATTACATAACATGATTGTGTGGGATTTGGATTTATGCGAGTATATTCATGTTTATATATTTGCATGCGTTGTATGACTATTGAATGGCATCATAATGCATTTCATATGCACCGTATCCTAGAGAGATGTATTAGTGCATGGTATGTCTAGAGAAGACGGTTCAGAGGATACTAAAATGTAAATTATCTGGAGTGGTAGTCCATAAACTTAAAATATCAATCGCTGAGCGCCCAATTGATATTCATCGGAGGGTAGTTCATTAAACATTATATATATCAATCAGCTGAGCGCCCAATTGATATATATATACATCGGAGGGTTGTCCACTAATAATATAATAATTCTCATACGAGGCTTAGGCGAAAGTGTGAGAGAGCTTCCGCGAGACTCTAACTGAAGTTGGTCATGTAGACATTCAAGTAGGATCATGCATTTACTTGAATGTGTGTTTAAATTGGAACATTGCACTGCACTTAGGTGGTGAGTAGCCCACTTAGGGCGATTCTCCTATTGAGCTTTAGCTCACCCCGTCGTGGATCCCCTTTACAGTACCGGAGCGGTATGAGGAGACGGCTCGCCCTAGAGGTCGAAGGCCAGCTGTGCCGGAATGTGGCTTTGCTTGATGTTTACATGTATTAGAATGCTTCATTTTAATATATATGTGTTGTATAAGAGTAAATCATTAACTCTTGCATTATGGATATAGTTGGAATATTGTAAGATATAACTGTTTTGGATATAGTGTGATTAGTATTGGTTTTTGGGCCCAAGAGGCCGTTTGTAATCATGTGATTGATGTTGGGACAGGTTTTATGAAGATTTTGTATTTGCAGAGCTCCCGCATGCTGAGACTCCACCCGATTGCTGTGAAAAATGTCAGTCACCCGACATCTCACGAGTATTCCGCGGTTGGATTCGTACCAACTGCACCTCGGTTTTGGGCTGTGTCATTAATATATATATATATATGATATATATATATATATATATATAGTATAAGATATATATATATATATATATATATATATATATATATATATATATAGTTTTATCTATATATATGTATATATATATATAATTCGCCTCGAAATCACCAAACGGTACTCATGTCCCATAATTATATATCTATACATAATATATATATATAGATATATAAATCTATATATATATATATATATATATATATATATATATATATATATATATATATAGTTATCTATATATATAAAATATATAAATATCTATATACATATATATAGATGTATATACATATCTATATATATGTATGTATATAGATATATCTATATAGATATATACATATCTATATATATAGATATCTATAATAGATTTTATATATTTATATATATAGATAACCATATATATATATATAGATTTATATATATAGATAACTATATATATATATATATAGTTATATATATATATATATATATATATATATATATATATATATATATATATATATATATATATATATATATATAGTTAGTCTATATATATAAATCTTATAAGTAGATGTATATACATATCTATTATATATATATATATATATCTATATCTATATATATATATATCTATATATATATATAAGTATATATATATAAATCTATATATAAATATCTATATAGATATATCTATATACATCTATATATATAGATTTATATATATAGATATCTATATATAGATTTATATATTTATATATATAGATAACTATATATATATATATAATATCTTCGATTACCCCACGTCCGAAAAACGCCAAATCCCGAATTACCCTCTTCAGTAATCCAACTAAATTCGACGTGGTCGCTTAAATTCTCATGAGACGACTTCAACGAGAAGTTCGTTTCATTATCCGAGATCTTAGGAAAATTCGATTTTACCGAAATTACCATTTTACCTCCTTGTGAATCTGGATTTTCCGGGGTCTCACACCAAATCTTCCATTCTTCATTGAACCTGTCAGAAGAGAGCATCCAAATTTGAAGTTTTGGAATTCTAGAGCCTGTCCTTTCTCTAAGACAAAGACTTTTGAAAAGGTTATCATTCCCATTACTCAAGGGGAGTAAACAGCCGGGCTAATACGTCTTCAAGCTACGGGAGGAAGCAGCTGTGCCGCTTGGTCGGTCTCTCGTTTATCCGAGTCCGGAAATGCCAGTTTGGAGAGGGCTCAAATGCATCTTCCGACCTTGAGGTATGCCTTGTAAGCTGAATTTGAAGGAAATGAGTTTTTTGAAATTGGGCCAGGCATAGGTTGGGACCAAATGGGTACCTTGGACTTTGAGGTTGAAGGCTTTTTCAACTCGCTTCAAGCCAAATTATCTTTTTGACAAAGATCAAAGGATCGGGTTTAAATTTCAAGGGCGCCCACCATTTGATTTTAAATTCCCTAGCCAAAAACTTAGGGAATGGGCTTGGATGGAATTGGTAGGTGCAAAAATCCCAGCAAAGAATCCAAGGGATCCTCAATTGAGAACAAAAATAAAGTAATAGCAATTTCCAGAAGGGAAAAAGCTTTCACAATTTGCTTTGAAATAATCAAAACTTTTGGTTATTTCAGGACAGAAAATATTTGGATTAGCTCCTAAAAGAAGCCAATTAACTCAAACCAATTTGGAAAGATTTTTGAACTTTTTCATTCCAGTTAAAAACTAAGAATGAGTTTTTGGCCTGATACAAAACATATGATACCAAGCATTTTATAGTCATAAAATCAAAAGTTCGAGGGTCGAAATGCTTTAAAATCTTTATGAGTGAAAATATTTTCACCCCCAATCTTTTCTTATTTAAGACTTTTAAAATTTTGCATTTGAATAAGCAATATCATTTTATCTTCTGTGGTTCATGATATGGAAATTTGTACATCAGATTCATTTAGTGCATGAATTGTGAATCTACGTTTTTAGTATTTCATTGGAACTGAAATACTTTTCATTTTGAAAAATCTTTTACTTCAATCTCACCGTAAACTCGATATATGATCAAAGTTCTAAAATTTGCAGAATAATTCTTTGCTTTGTTTGCAAGCAAATTTTCTCAGGGGTGTAGGTGCTCGGTTAAGTGGTCGAGGAATTCCCAAGACTTCGAAACGATTTGAAGTTTCAAGGAGATTTGAAGTTTGGAGGCTTCTTTATTGCCGCGCATAAGAGGCCTTTGAAGTAGTTTGATTGATTCTGCTTTTGCCCCGCCACTCAAAATTCCCCGTGAAAGGAAATCTCAGGTAAAACATTTGAAAGATCTTTGATAAACACTTCAAAAACTAAAAATGTATAAAATAAGTTGTTATCCGCAAAAAAATCTGAGTTTCTTAAAACTAGATTTTACCATTCTTTTGTAAAATTTCTTTTGCACTTTCAAGAATCAACTTTAAAAGAAATTTCTCGTTAAAAACATCACTTTGAAATTTTTTGAATGCATAAAACAATGGCTAAAATCTCTTTTTAACCGTTGAATAATTCAATTGTGGACTATTCCAAATACCAGAGCGAAATTCCAACAATTGAAATTTTTGTTAAAATCTCGTTTAAGATTCCACCATATCCTACAAGCCATGATTCTGCCTCTATGATAGAAAGGGCTTCCTCGTGAAGGGATACCTAAGCAAGGAAGTTCCTTAACTCGACTTTGACCTCGCTTGACCAATTGCATGTTCCTCGTACCAGTGGTAAAGGATTTTTCTTTGCAACCTTTGAAATAAAGGTTTAATTAAAATTTAAGGTTTGGGTAAAACTCACTACATAGTTTAGGCTACCTAAAAATTAGAATCGGTTTTATCTTTAATTTCATCAGAAATGAAACAAGAAATCAATTGCTTCTTTGTATAGGTTTTATTTGACCTTATGAATGTCAAATCCTAAAAACCTAACATTTGTTTGAAACAATTTTATTTTGTTGCGTAGATTACTAAACCATTATCTCTTACAATCTTTTTGAAAATTTTTAATGTTTGAAATGCTTCTTCAAGGGAATTGAAAATATGAGAACATCATCAATGTATACAATAGAAAATCTAGTGTATTCATTAAATATTTCATTCATCATATTTTTGAAATTCAGAAGGAGAATTTTTGAGACAAACGACATTACATTCCATTCATAATGTCCAAATGGAACTGTGAATGCAGCTGTACCCATCTTCCGGGTTTTATTTGGATTCCTCGCTGCAAACCGCATTTCATCGAATTTGAAAATATTGTGGCATTATAAATCCTTTGAATTAAATCCTTTTATTAGGTATTGGATACCTAATCCATTGTAGGACTTTATTCAATGGTTTATAATTGATCACTAACCTCGGGAGTTCCTCTTTCAAGTTCTCAAGCTCGACATAAAAAAGTCGCACACAACTCCATGGTGAATGACTCGGGTCTATTAGTTTTTTATTTAAGAGGTCATTAATCTTTTGCAATATTCAAGGAGTTCGTGGACTCATTTGAATAGGTCTTGCTTTTGTAGGAATTTGTTTTTCGTAGAGTCCTTTCATATGGTAAGGAACCATTTTTGGTCGCTTTCTATTCCAAAATGCGTTTGGTATAGAAGAACAAAGATTTTCTTCTATTTGTTTTTGAATGTTTTTTATTCTTTCTTTAATTTGTTCTGACTGTAAATTTTTTTCAGTCTTTTTATATTGTATTTCTTTTTGAAGAAAATTTACATGTTTTTGTTTTTGTTGAATTAAAGAAATAAAATCTTGTACTTGATTTATTTCTTTAACTTCACCTCTCTTATAAATTCAAAAGGCTGACTTCTTGACTATCAGATTTAGTTTTTAATCCTTTATTATCAATTTGAAAGGATATAGTTGTGTTAGGAAAGGAGTTCCTAAAACAATTGATGACTTATATTTACTAAGAAGAATGAAGTTTTAATACAAATACCATTTTTTGCAAATATGACCTTGTGGTATTTTGTATTGAACCTTCAAAGGATCACATCAGTTATCGATAGTCTTCGAGAAGTTTTAAATTGTAAAATATACAAAAGAGGGAATTAACCCTTCCCGTATACACGAAATCGCCCCGAATCAATCAAAGCCGAAAAACTTTTGTAATCAGGATTGATTTTCAAAGTTATCTTTGTATACCATCTTTGTTTTTGTACAATAGTCATGCTATGTACAAAAGTTTCAGCTTCTTCATTTGTTTCACTTGTTAAATCTTCTTTTTGAATTTCTAAATTAGTCAATCTTGTTTCTATATTTTGATTAAAGAGTTTTAATTCTTTAATTTGAATTTGTATTTGTTTTACTTCTTCCTGCAAATCTTGCAAGGTTGCAGGTTCTTGTTTCTTATAATATTGAAACAAATCTTTCATTTGATAGACATTTGAAATGTTTATTTTAGGCTTTGGTTTTGAACTTTGTTGTTCTAAAACTTTTCTTATGTATTTTGTTTACTTTCTTTGTTCTCAATCGATCAATCATCTCAAGGAGTAATTTTGATCGTCGATAACATGCTTCTTATTCGACATAAAACAGCTTTCTATTTTTCTATTTCTTTTCATTTTCAGAATTTGTTTGTGATTTATCAGTTTCGTAGGATGAAATATTATTTTTCGAATAATATTCTTTCTTCTTTCATTCGATAAAACATTACTTTGCTTTTACAATTAGGGGCTTATATGACCCTTTTGGACCACATTTAAAACATCTAACTTCTTTTTTATGATGTTTTTTATTTTGTTTATTCTCAGGGGGTTTTTTAGATTTAAATTTTTATCTTAAATCTTGAATTTTATAAGATAATTCCCTATAAGGTTTTGATTTTTGAAATTGACTAGGTGGAACCGGCACCCAGCCATATTGAAAGTACAAAAAGAACCTAAATCTTTTTAGAAGCTTTAGGTCTTTTAACCCGATATCAAGTTTAAGTTGAGAAACATAATCCTCCTAAGACCTTCTCCTTAACTATACTTCCTATGAGATTTCCATAAGTAAGAGATTGTCAAATTGGATTGTTCCTCCATGTTTCTAAGGGCCTCAACTCACAATGAAAAGCCTTAGTGGAGTCCATAAAGGAATCTTCCTCCAAGAAGAAGCTCTAGCACGCCTCTACCATCAAAGTTAAGTAAGAACACATCATACATTTAGCAGTCACTTAGGCCCCCGCTTAGTTCACTAAAATTTTCAACTCTATCCAAAAATTCAGAATATGAAAATTTTCATCGTATTCTAATCTTTAGTTTTCATTTTAAAATGCTGCACGTGAATTCGTTGAAAATACGCTTTTCATTTTCAACCCTCATTTGGTTGAATTTGGTTGAATTTAATTGGAAAACAAGGAAAACAAATTTTTACCTGTTTTCTCGATTCATATATAAATGTTGAAATAAGAATTTTATTTTCTTTGTTTCTCAAAATTTGTTTTCGTCTTTTATTCTCGTGAATTCAAACGTGTATTTTCCTTGTTTTCAAAAGTTTGAATGTAGAAAATAGAAAATTTTCTACCTACTAAACAGGCCTTAGTGGTGTTCTAAGATCTTAGGTTTTAAATTTTCGTAAGTTCTTTCTCCATAAATGCTGGATCACCTATGAAGTGTTTGGTTATAAAGATAAAACCAATCTTATAATCGAGTTTTTCCATCCTCATTTGTACTTTTAAAATATGAAATCTTTCTTTCTCTCACTTGTGTAGCTTCCACCTCAAAGTTTTAATGTGCCATTGAATCCTACTCGTGATTAATTGAACAAAGATTCCAATCATCATCGCTTGCAATGAGTCGCCATTTGTATTTGACGAAGCACAATAAAGATTTCATGTTCTGAAAGAGCATCTATATTCCAAGAATAGATGTCATTACTATTATAACTATTTGTTTTGGCCAAGCTCCTCAAATTGCAAACTGGGAGGAGAGGGTCTTTGATAAAAGTTTTTTTGATCTTTGATGCCAAGTTTTTAACTTGTTTATTTGAGTTCATTATCTCGTTTTCAGGTTTGTAAATTCTCAATAAGTCAATGTGAAGTAATCAACTTGTTTCGTTCCACTTTAAGAAATTTACTTGACTTTTTGAACAAGAGGGATCTTTTATCTCTATTCCTGCAAGTTTTTGAGTTAGAAGTCTTATTAATTCATCATTATTTTTGTTACCTCCTAATTTAAAGGGGTTTTAATGGCTCAATATAAGACTTTTTGCTTTTTCTCGTTTTTCTTCTTTCAAAGTTTGTAATTTTTTGTGAAGTACTTACTTTCTATTCTATTTAATTGAGTAGAAAGTGTTCCTAATATTTGATTTGTAAAATTATTTTTGTAAGACCCGAGAAATTTCAATTTCTGAAATAAGGACAAAATCGTAATTTCGATTACAACATTGTAATTACGGTTAAAAATCCGTAATTAATTCTCTGTGATCTCTGATGATGAAACGGATTTCACCGCTGAATCGCCTCATTAAATCTAGTTAGCATGTAAAATTTCATAATTTTCTGAGATAGTCGGAGTCGACACGTTTTTCGAGGTATCGCGGTTCGGGTGCCGTAAAACGTTTTTCTATGCGACGAAAGGCACAGATAGCATGTACTCATGTACCATATGGTGGGCGGAGTAGAGAACATGAAACATACCAAAATAAATAATATCAACTGAGAAAGAGGGACAAAATGGTAATTATAATTTGATTTTAAGTGACTAGAGGACAAAATAGCCATTAGTCACTCATCTCCTCTACCTTAAGCTGCCACTCAAAAACGCGAGAGTTTTTAATTTTGACAGAAGAGTTTTCTTTCTCATTTCTGTAGAGAGTTCCGACTTCTCTCTTAAATACATGCGACGGCCGCTGGATTTCGACGAGCAATAAGGGAATGCCACGCGGCGAGGACAACGCGCGGACTCCCTTGATTTGGGAGTTTTACAACCTAAGAGGTAGGATTTCCTACTTGGGCGCTTTTGTATTCCCATTTTTAAGGGTTTTTCGGCTGTTTCTACAGTTTGAGGCCGTGAGGAGTTGCTGATTCCATTCCCAAAACATGGGACCGACTAGAAATTATTGGGGATTTTTCCCACCATCCGTGCACCCTGCACTTTGGGCTGCTCAGGTGGGAAATTTTCCATTTAAAATACATGTGTGATAAGAAAAAGGCCTGGAATGTGGCCGTAGGATCTGGCCCCAAAACATGGATCGAATCGCGGGAATTTTTGGAGGTTTCAGTTGTCCGCGGAATGCCCGTAAAACTGTCATGGGTTGTTGTGTTAGAATTTGTGTAATAAATTCTATTTTGGGTGATTAGAGACCTAAATGGAATGGAAATCGGTTCCACCAAGAGGAACCTAGAAGGTGTGGGTCGCCATGGACAGCCCATTTGCTCGCTGGATCAGAAAATAATTCTGTTTAGAGTGAAATGGACAAGAATTGTCCATGTGTTGTGTGCTTGAAATGGTATGAAATGAATGGGCTTGAGTTGTGTGGAATTAAATAGGTTAATACATTATTTTAATGTGTTAGTACAATGACACAATTACATGGAATTAAATTGTGTTTGTAGCTATTGTGTTGATTTTAAAATGTTACCTACAAGCTTTATGTATTAACATGAGGTCACAATTATGTGGAATATAATTAAAAAGGTCATTGGAGATGAGTTTGACTATTAGCCCAAGTGTGAGCTAATTTTGATGTGATATATGAGTTGTATAATTACATAACATGATTGTGTGATTTGACTTATGCTTAGTGTTATTCATGTTTATATATTCACAGATGTGTTGTATGAATTATTGAAATGGCATCATATGCATTTCCTCATATGCACTGAGGTATCCTAGAGAGATAGGAGTTAGTGCATGGTATATAAGTCTAGAGAAGACGGTTCGCAGGATAGTCTAAAAAAATGTTAATTATCTGAGGGTAGTCCATTAAACTTAAAATATCAACCGTCTGAGCTACTACTTTGATATTTATTCATCTGAGGGGTAGTCCATAAACAAATAATATATATCAATCGTCTGGAGCGGTCCAATTGATATATATTCACGAGGGTTGCCCACTAAATAAAATAATAATTCTCATACAAGGCTTAGGCAGTGAGAGAGCCTATGGAGGACCCTGATCCGAGTCGGCCGCGTAGACATTCAAGTAGATCATGCATTTGCTTGAATGTGTTTAAATTGAAATATCAGACCGCACTTAGGTGGTGAGTAGCCCACTTAGGGCGATATTCTCCCATCGAAGCTTTAGCTCACCCCTGCCGTGATCCCCTTTAAGGTGTACCGGGAGTGCGAGGAGACGACTGCCCCAGAGGCCGAGCGCTAGAAGAAGCTTCCTAATGTGGCTCGTTGATGTTTACATGTATTAGAATGCTTCTCATTTTAATATATGTGTCAGGACAAGAGTAAATCATTAACTCGTGATTATGGATATAGTCGAATATTGTAAGATATAACTCGCTTGGATATAGTGTGATTAGTATTGGTTTCGGGGCCTAAGAGGCCGCTTGTAATCGTGATTGATGTCAGGGACAGTTTTATGAAGATTCAGACTGGGGCAGAGCCCCCGTACAAAGGAGACTCGCCCCTCGATTATGGAAATGTCGTGTCACCCGACATTCACTAGCATTCCGCGGCCGACGGCAGTCACCGCACTCGGTTTCGGGGGCGCTACAACCAGATCGAGCTTAGGCATGTCGAATACCTAGGAGCTCTGCTCTGCATCCATCACCACTGGTGGTTTGGGATGGAGTGTAGGTGTGGAAGCCTGTAGATGGAGGCTGGCCAAAGCCATGGAAATGTAAAAACATCACCACTAGGAGTGGCTTGATGCTGAGTTTAGGTATGGATTGTTTAGAAATCACGATAAAACTAGGACACTACTGCACGTGTGTTGATGTGTTTCGTGATTTTGTGAATTATTTTATGATCGTGTATGCCGTGTCATGCTGTGTGTTTCCGTGTGCATGACATGTTTCATGTGTTGATATTTTTATGTGTGTGCTCGGGTGATAGTACAATATGATGAGATAAAGTGAAATATTTTAGAAAACAATTTGATCGGGTACAAAGGTACAAAATTGAATCAAGGAAAATAAATTTTTATAAAATTATTTGAGTATTAAAGAGTATGAAAAAAAAAAGAATTTTATCGATTTTAGTGATTTTTCATACTCAGCCGGTTAATTGAAATTAATAATACACACTATTATTAATATTGAAAAAAAAAAATTTGTATAAACCTAAATGGGCTACCGCTCTATTTGGAGGTAGTGAGGTCAAGGCCAAGGCCAAGGTGCTGCAGCGTATGCGCCGCGCCGGGCGCCAGGCCGGGCGAGGCGCAAGGCAAGTCACGGCAAGTATAGGCGCTGCGGCTGAGTGAGACAGACGGGCAACAGAGTAACTGGCTACGGCGCAAGGGAAAGGGGCGCGTATGCGGCGCTGAGCGCAGAAGTGGGCGTAGGGCATTGGCGCGCGCAGTGGCACGCAAGTGTGCACGCAGCCCGATAGCCGGCGCGCGGCCGCGCTGGCACGCGGCCTGGCGCTGCGGCCGTTTCCTGGCAAGGCACTCACTCGGTCGACATCCGCGGACTCGTTTTTTCCTGAGTCACCAAATGAACACTGTTCATTGTAAAATAAAATTTTTTCGAAAAAAAATAAAATAATATTTAATAAAATCAAATAAATTTTGATAAAATATTCGAAAAATAAAATTTTCAAAAATAAAATTTTTGAAAATAAAATTTCATGAAAACAATATTTTAAACGCCGAATCGACATGTGATACACCGAGTCATGTATGATTAGTGTCTCGGGGTCAGTTAAGGCTCTGTAGACATCAGATTGATTTTAACTACCATTTGAAATGGTGATCGCGCGATAGTTGCAGGCATTTAAAATTATATGCATAAAGTAATGATAGGAAAAGGGTGAATGCTAAGGTTAGGGATTATGACCTTAGGGATTTGGGTACTGATATGAACAAGAGCATAGAACCTTACTGAAGTAAATGAATTGAGTGGTTGAAATTTAGCACCACTTAGGAAATGAACGGGTCAGTTCATGGTTGTCAAGTCTATCAGTAATTGGCATCCGTGATTACTACAGTTGGGGATCGAAATGGAAATTAAATGATTCTTTGTTGCCACTGAATCGTAAATGGCTAGTAGAGTACGAGACACAGAGGACGTCCATCTGCATGTGTCGTACAATCGCGGTTTGATTAGCGTATCTTTGCCGAGGTCGAGGTATTACAAATAATGCTATAAGACAGCCGGTATAGCAGTTAGATAAGAAGATCCTAGTAACCTTCAGAGGTTTGCATGACATCCTCCGACATTCATAGGGGGAAAGATCCTACGGTGGTATACCATAGGTTCAGCGCAGATCGAAAGTGTTGTGAGGCTACTGGAGATTACCCGACGCGACCCGATTAGGACTAGCCGCTGCTCTAAATGCAGAATGAGGCCCAAATATGGTGGAATTGGGCAAGGACCTCAGAGACCTTAGGAGGAGCCGTTGTATGTAAATTCTCCCCTTGTGGATTAGGGCGAGAATAGGGACGATATGTCGAGGTTGCGAGTTGTAGATCTCGACTCTACTCACAAGTGGACTCCGAGGATTATGGACATGTCGTAGTTCGAAGGTCATCCCTGGGATGGATTGGCTGATAGCCATAAGGCAGCTACCGGGAACAGGAGCGCAGGAGAGCGTACCACACTACACGCAGGATCTGCACTGTGGTTGTATTTCAGGGGCAAGTAATCGTATTTTGCCCCGCATGCATACGCCTCAAATGTCAAGGACTCGCTGGCGTTGGCTAGCCAGCCTTACCTCAGAGGACAAGGAGAGGTCATACTGATCTACCCCGAGCAAAGGTGCTAATATGTGGATGTTTTTCCAGATGAGCTACCTGGACTACCTCCACCTAGTGGATGCAGACTGCAGATCGAAGCACTGGCATTTCACCCATCTCTATGACTCCACATAGGATGGCACCTAGCTGAGCTGCAGGAACTCGCAGTCCAGCTTACAAGAGCTATCGACAGGTTTATCAAACCGAGCACTTCACCCACTGTGGCGCTCCTAGCCTCTATTTGTAAGAAGAAGGCAAGACCCTTCGACCGTGCATCGACTATAGGCAAAGGGAACAGGTTATGATCCCGACCTGGCACTCCACACGAGGATCGATGATTTATTCGACCACCGAGAGGAGGCGAGTCTACCCAAGATAAAGCATCTCAGACCGGCTACCATCACCGAGGGTTGGGGGTGGAGACAGATATCCCTAAGACAATAGCTAGGACGCGCTATGGGCACTTTGAGTTTACTGATGCCCTTTCGATCGACATCGCACAAATGCATTCATGCACTTCATGCATAGGTATTCCAACCCTATTTAGACTGGGCTTGTCGTAGTTCCTGCGGATGACATTTTTGATCTACTCCCAAATAAAGGAGCATGAGTATCACTCGAGGATTGTGCTACAAGCACGAGACCGCTGCCTATATCAGCCAAGTTCAGCGCGTAGTTTTTGGGGCTTATCGAGGAAGATTTTTGGGACACGTGGTGTCGCACTAGAGTGTCGCCGACCCAGAGCAAAGCCGAGGCAAAGATGAGTCAGAGAGACTGAATGCCAACTAGGATACTAGTTTTTAGGATTGGTCAGATATTAAAGGAGATCTCGAGAATGGGCTGGAAGTTGTCCATTCAGACTCGATCGCAGGATCCCCCGCCTACGGGGATACGGACTCCATGGTCAGACAGCCCCGACCATAGAGAGAGAGATTGAGGATACTGGAACACTCGTGATACAAGTTGCAATTAAGAGGGGAGGATCAGCCTTTCTCCTAGTTCGGAAGAGGCGTAAGACTTCTGGGCTTCAATTAGCTCGTGACTGCATGTGGATTGAAAATGCAGTGGGACGGGATTTCCCTGCAGATGTGTGGATCCCAGCACCCTGGGGGACAATGCATCCCAAGAAATGAGGAACATGAGATAGGGGTGAGACAGCTCGTTCCTCCCACACCCTAGTACTCTGGCCGAGGAACTAGCCGCTGGGAAGATACAAGCACTTCCTAACAACACGATAGCCGTAGGGGCCGCAGTGTGGGTCTAAGTCGGGATGTGATCGTGGTTACGCAGCGCATGAGTGACCTTAGGGTGGTATACATATTGGTTGTTGATCACGCTCGACATGGATGAGTCGATACCATCTGGGTCACGTAATCGAGACCAGCGCCGCTGTCATAATCGACACGATATCGATTCGGGGCTTGTAGAGGTTAAGGCCTTGCAGAAGCTAGGCATGTATGTTCTTCCCAGTGGTGTAGGTGAGAGCCGACCGATAGCCCGATTATGAGTAAGAGATTCCAAGATTCGGCCGCAGAGAATCCCGTGTTAGGGTGTAAGAGACCCAGGAGATATCCTAATTTCTGTGAGAGACTGTAATAGGCCTGGCGTGTCAAGAATTACAGGTTGCTCAGAGATGAAAACACACTATTAGACATCACGCGGCACCAGGAGTCAGAAAGAATAGGGTTTTGCTGTTCTGAGGTTCGATACCTTTAGAAATTGCATCGAGTGTCATTGAAATGGGCAAGAGCTCCTGTGATATGGATGTCATTCATGACATGGACTAGGTTGACGGTCCATAGGACTGTCAGTGATTGTGACCTTGAGAGGTCAAATACACACCAAGCGCAGGGTCGTAGGATACGTACAGACTGACATGACCTATGTTGCAGGACGCGGAGCATGTGTCCTGGTCATAAGGGTAGAGGAGCAATTGCCTTTAGTGGAATTCGCCTACGATGTCAGCGATTTGCAAGCAGTATATTAGACGGGCACATATGAGGCATTGTACTGGGAGGCCGTGAGATCATCATTATTGGACCGAGGTGGGAGAGAGCCTCCATCACTGGTCCTCATCTCGATTAGAGACACCTCCGAGAAGGTGAGTTTGATACATAGTTGCTTTCACGCTTAGAGCCGCTAAGAGCTATGTTAATGTGAGACGTCGAATCTCTTAAAGCTCCGAGGTTAGTGATCTCGTTTCAAGGCGATGCCTTCAAGAGAGGAGTGACCGCCTCAAGCAAGCGTGAAGCTTATCACGAGGTTTACTGGCCTTCGAGATACTCGAGAGGATATTCACTGTTGTGTACCGGTTGGCTTTAACGTCCAGCATGTTAGGTGTCCACGAGGTGTTCACGCTCCATAATTCCTGGAATATAATTCCGATCCAAATTTCATGAGGATCAGACGATTGAGATCACACTACTTTTCTATATGATCAATGCTGTATCATTGATACCGTGGAGTTGTGTTTTACATCAAGAAGACCACGAGATTATAGAGGCAGGTGGTACTGTGGAGGAGGAGCTAATGGAAGGCAGGACACAATAACTATCCTTCGGTTTAGGGATGAAGGTACGTAGTTTAGTCAGTTAAGGTTTAAATGACTACCATACGCATGATAGAGTGCGCGCATATGCATGTGAGTGATTATGATAGTCCAGAATTTCGGACGTAACTTTAAGGAGGGAGAATGCAAGACCCCGAGAAATTTCAATTTCAAATAAGGACAAAATCGTAATTTCTGACATAACATTGTAATTACTGCTAAAAACCGTGAATTAATTCCTCTGTATCTCTGATGACGAACCGATTTCACCGTTGGAATCAGCCCCGCCAAATCTGGGCTAGCATGTAAAATTTCATAATTTTCTGAGATAGTCGGAGTCGACACGTTTCTTCGAGGCATCGCCGCTCGTGCCGAAACGCTTTTCTACGACGAAAGACAGATAAAGATTACTCAATGCATCATGCTCTCAGATGAAAGTAGAGAACATGAAATGGATAAACAAAATAGCGCCGATTTATCAAATCCTCAGAAAGAGGGACAAAATGGTAATTATGGAATTTGATTTTAAGTGACTGTGAGGATGTACAGCTTGGTTAGTCACTCATCTCCTACCTTAAGCCAAGACCAAAACGTGAGAGGCTTCACTCGATGCAAGATTTTCCTTCCTTTCATTTCTGCAGAGTCTCGACTTCCTCTCTAGAAATACACGCTGATCGCCGGATTTCGACGGAGCAATAAGGGAAGCTGTTCTACGCGGTGAGGACAACGCGCTGACCTTGGATTGGGAGTTTTCATAACCCAAGAGGTAGGATTTTCTCCTACTTGCGCTTTTATTCTATTTTTAAGGGTTTTTCTGATGTTTCTATTGGTTTGAGCCTGTGAGGAGTTTAAGTTTGACTTGGCCCCAAACATGGGACCGAATTGTTAGAAATTATCGATTTTTCCCCAATTATCCAGGATCGCCAGACTGGGGCTGTTTCAGGTGGAAATTTTCCATTTAAAATACATGTATCGATAAGGAAAAAGGCCGAATGGTCAGAGGGATCTGGCCCCAAAACATGGGATCGAATTTGGTGGAATTTTCGAGGTTTTTTGGTCAGCTCGTGAATGCCCGTAAACCGTTGTATCACTGTGGTTAGAATTTGCACAAATTCTATTTCGTGATTAGAGACCTAAATGGGAATGGAAATTTGCCCACCAAGAGGAACCGTAGAGGTGGCCGCCCGTGATGCTCTATTTGTTTCGTTTTCGGATCGTGTCGCTCTGCTTCAGTGAAATGGACAAGGAACTGGCCCATGTGTCAGCGGCTTGAAATGGTATGAAATGAATGGCTCGAGTCAGGTGGAATTAAATAGGTTAATACATTATTTTAATGTGTTAGTACACGACACAATTACATGGAATTAAATTGTGCTCATGAGCTATCAGGTTGATTTTAAAATGTTAATGCGATGCTTTACGTATTAATATGAGGTCACAATTATGTGGAATATAATCAGGTGTGTATGTCATCGAGATGAGTTTGATCATTAAATTCCCAAGTGAGCTTGAATTTTTGATGTGATATATGAGCCAGGTAATTACATAACATGATTGTGTGATTTGATTTATGCGAAATATTCATGTTTATATATTTGCATGTGTTGTATGAATTATTGAAATGGCAACGGCACTACTTCTCATATGCACCGAGGTATCCCCAGAGAGACAGGAGCAGCGCATGGTATAAGTCTGTGAGAAGACTCGCTCAGAGGATATTCAAAATGTTAATTATCTGAGGGTAGCCCACAAACTTAAAATATCAACCGTCTGAGCGCACCAAATGATATTTATTCATCTGGAGGGTAGTCCATAAACAAATAATATATATCAACGTCTGAGCGGCCCAATTGATATATATTCATCTGAGGGGTTGCCCACTAATAAATAATAATTCTAAGGCTGGGCCAGCGAGCGTGAGAGAGCTCCAGCTGAGGACTCTGATCCAGTTGGCTCAGCGTGTAGACATTCAAGCAGATCATGCATTTGCTTGAATGTGTGTTTAAATTGAAACATCGTGACTCCGCACTTTAGGGGTGGTGAGTAGCCCACTTAGGCGACATTCTCCTCCCATCGAGCTTTAGCTCACCCCGCCGCTGGATCCCCTTTACGTGCACGGAGCGTGCGAGAGACGACTCGTCCTGTGAGGTCGAAAGGCGTAGAAGAAAGCCTAATGTGGCTTATGGATGTTTACATGTATTAGAATGTTTCTCATTTTAATATATGTGTTGTATAAGGAGTAAATCATTAACTCTTGCATTATGGATATAGTCAAATATTAAAGATATAACCTGCTGGATATAGTGTGATTAGTATTGGTTTTGGGCCCAAGAGGCCGTTTCTAGAATCGTGGATTGATGTCAGACAGTTTCATGGCGATTCTCAGATTTGGGTATTCTGCATAAAGGAGACTCATCGATTGTGAGAAAATGTCAGTCACCCGACATTCACGAAAGTATTCCGCGGCCGGGACGCAGTACAATGCACTCGTTTTCAGGGGGCGCTACAATTCTTTGTTGTTGAATACCTTTTATATCTTTTAATTTTGTCATTCTGTTTTCGTCTTCTTTTGTATCAATTTGTTTGAAAGGTGAGGCTATTATTTCTACACCTTGAGCTTTTATTTTTATTTCTTCCAAAGGAGGATGAGTTGATACTATTTTCTTTTCAGAAGTAGTATTAGACTTCCATTCCTTGAACATGTTTATTTGTGAAAAACGGATATTTTATTTTTGATTATTTCAGAGTATATATATCAAAGGTGAACATGAATATTCATTTCATTGTTTCCATAGTTTGATACCATCAGTTTTCAAATTTTTCTTTTTGTTTATCGAGATAATTTTTTGAGAAACCATTTGCTTTTTCTCTTTATGTTCTCAGATTTTATTTCTTCTTAAATATTCTTTGTCTATTTCAAACACATTCTCCTCGCTGCCATCATGTCGAGCCGAGGAAGGTCATCATTTGGTGACATCATTTGAGAAAATGTTTCGGAGACCTATCCGGAGAATTTGAATGTTTGGCTAACTTCGTATATTTTAAATCCTGAATTCGCATGGCTTAATCTACTCTTCTAGATTAGCTCGACCGAACATTTGATCTTCTGTAAGGAGTTCTAACTTCTAAAATAAGAATTAGAAGACTCCTGTATCAGATCTGTTAGATTTTCTTTCGCTCAAAATGACTAACATTTCGCCCATCTTCTATGGATAAGAGTTTTGCTATTCAGAATTGGTTTCGGAGCTAAGAGTTGTTTGAAATTCATTCGTAGGATTGGTGGTTAAACATTCCATGAATAGGTTTTGGAATTATGATCGTTGAGTTCTTTTTCTATTTGCTTACAAATTAATGCTTGATCTTTCGCGAGGATAAAGGCAAATTTGGCTGACTATCATCGGTTATTACTTTATAGCATGCACTCGTATACTATAAGTATGTTTTGACCAGGGATCCAGTTATCATAGTTGAAGCTTGAATGTTTAGAGAGAGTCACACACTTTATTTAAATGTCTTTTTCTGATCATATACAAATTTCAGCTCTAAGTTTGATAATGTGAAATACACCTATCCAAAGGATGTATTTGTTTCCATTAACCCTAAAAGGGAATCCTGGAATTTATTATGTCTTGCATCTCGCAAGATATGATGAGTAATTGCCTAACCCTAACCTAGTTATGGTTTACTGCTACTCCGATACCCTATATGTGACTTTAATTTTCTTTTGAATTTGTTCTTAAATCTTTGAGATTCGTGGTTCAAAGGCTTTCTGCCTCATCTCATTGAACGTGGTATTTTTCGAGACATTTTGATTCTATACCTTTTTAAATTCAAAGTCTCTATTTTGTATAGTTCCTTGATGTTTTGTTTGGGCATTTCCACTTTTTGATGTACTGCTCTAATCTTTCATAGAAATGCATGCTTTGTTTTCAAATTGTCAGTGCCTTCATTTGCTCCAAGTTGCCTATCTCATCCTCGGGATAGAACTAGTATTTGAACTACTACCTACAAATTTTTTGATAAAATTTGACATTTCTGTTCTCTACGCATTTGTATTCTACATTTAGTGGGACCACCACCGGATCAGAAGACCCGAGAAAATCCAATTTCGAATAAGGGCAAAATCGCACTCTTGATTACAAAATTATAATTACTAAGTAAAAGTCCGTAATTAATTCTCTTAGATCTCAGATGACGAAACGGATTGCACCAAGGCGAACTATCTCGCAAAATCTTTAGCACGTGAAGCCAAGAATTTGCCGAGACAAATGAGTCAAGACGCCGAGGCATCGCTTTCGTGTCAGAATCGATTTTCTGATGCGATTTAAAGGCACAAATAGCATAAACAAAATTATGAAGTGGTATGAGTAGAGAAATGATGAAAATGGATGTGGCCGTAGATAGTACCAATGTCAAACCGGAGAAAGAAGGAAATTAATTAATTTAAAATGAACTTTAATGAATCCAAAGGACAAACTTACATATCGCCTATCTCCTACATTTCAAAAGCCAAAATCGTGATTTGGAGAAGCAGAAGCTGCAGTAATAAATGGTGGGGGTTGGGAGAAGGTCTCTACCTTCTCTCTAGATTGCGATAAATCCAACCCGCCGGGCGTCTTCGGCAAGAAGGAGAAATGTTCTACGCTGGACAAAGTGATGCTGCGGATTCGGACGGAGTTTCTTCAAACTCCGAGGTGATTTTCTCCCACGGTTTATTCTACTTTGGGTGTTTTTCGAATGTTTGAGCCGAATGAGGCCATCAAGTTATACTGGATCGGTCCCAAAACATGGGACCGAATTAATACAATTTTTTTGAAAACCAAATGAGCAACCCGTAGCTGCTCCATACGTAGGTATGGAAAATGGGTATGGTGGTTAATCATGCTTTGATTGAATTTGGGCCTGTGAATGGCTGCACTCTCGCGTTCACTAAGTGAACCGTTGATTTGTGATCTTTCAGAATAGTAACCTGGGTTTCACTATTCCTTAAACAATATTCAAGAATATATTTTCGTAAAATTATGTGTTTAGTTGGCACCTAATCGAATTACTTGTGTTTTGAACATTAGCCCAAGAGAGCTAATTTTGATGCGTGAAATGATAATTACATAACATGTTTGTGATTTAATTTTATGCGAATATATATTCAATGCTATATATTTGCATGTGATTAGACTCCAGATTGAATTGGCATACATGTATTCCATATGCACTGAACATCCTAGGATTATGTGAGTTAGTGCATGAGATTAGCCCAGAGGGAAAGTGGTTCGAGGGTGGCTCAAAATATTAAATGATCTGGAGGGTAAATCTAAACTAAATAATATATCAACCGTCTGAGCGCTACTGATATTTATTCATCTGATGGTAGTCCACAACTAAATAATATATCAACCACTGAGCGGCCCAATGATATATATATATTCATCTGAGGGTATTCCATTAAGAATTAATAGTGATATCACCGTCTGAGCTACCAACCCGATATATTCACCCTGAGGGCTGCCCACTAATAAAATGATAATTCTCATACGAGGCTTAGCGAGTGTGAGAGAGCTCTGAGGACTCCTGGATCTGAGTTGGCGTAGACATTCAAGTAGGATCATGCATTTGCTTGAATGTTTGTTTAAATTGGAACATTGCACTGCACTTAAGTGGTGAGTAGCCCATTGTAAGCTACTCTCCCATCCGAGCTTTTAGCTCACCCTGGGCCGGATCCCCCCTTTTCATGTGCAATGTGGAGCGTGCGAGGAGAAGGCCTATCCTAGAGACCGTGGATTAGAAGAAGTTTCTGACGTGGGGCTTTGGCTTGACGATATCTACAGTGTATTAGAACCCTTCCTAATTTCCAATATATATGTCAGATAAGAGTAAAATATTTGAACTCTGTAACTATTGTATATAGTTGAATTCATAGTTAGTATGCATTATGAGTATCGCTGGGCCCAAGTGGCCGTGATACTCATGTGATTTGATCTCTTGGATATATTGCATATATTGGATTGTTTTCGGGGATGTATATGTGCATTGTTTTTAGGTAGAGCTCTATTAGCGAGACTCTCGCCTCGATTTTCTAAAGTGGCGTCTAACCCAACCCACTTTATTCCGCGGTCGACGGTACAACCCGACCCTGAAGCCTTGGGGTGTCACAGACCCACCGACTACCGGATTTACGGTCGACCAACTGATACATCATCGACTAACGCTAATCGTGAGGGAATCATAATTACTTTGAAAGAATACAAATATAAATTTAATCAAAAATTTGCAAGAACTTGGCTCTGATACCAATCTACAGCAGGACCTTTAAACAATTTGAACATATATGATTTGAACAGTAAACATTAAAATTTTGAGCAGAGTAATAGTAATTTTGAAATCTTCAAAGTACTACGCTTGTAGCAATCTGCTCGTTTAAAACACCACTTGAGCTGGGTTCAGGAGGCTTGAGGTTTCCAATTTGATATACTATTTCCAGTTGAAGATATTTGAATAAACATGCAAACAAAGATGCAATTTTGGATCAAATAAAGAACAAAAGATTGAAATTTCCAGTGAAATGAAATATATTGAACTTTGAAAACTTATTAAACTTTGTTGAAAGCTTTTGATATGAAAGCTTTAATGTGTTGACGAGCTGGATACAAGGCTCGGCAGCCTCTCTCTCTAGCTCTCTCTCTCTCTTAAACTTATCCTGCCTAACTAAGGAGACAACCCCTCCTTATATAGGAAAGTTTGGACTTGAAATAAAACTTTGACGTCCACACAGTGGATTACAAAGGACTTTACAAACTTTGAAGAGTCACTTGCTTTTTTGAAGAGTCACTTGCTTTTTTGAAGAGTCACCTGTCTGCTTTAACTGCAAGTGGATCTTATGCTTTTGAAAGCTGGGAACAAATTTCGTCAAGTCTCACACTAAGCTTCCAAGATGCTATCACACGACTGCGGGTCCAGATTCTCTACTCTTCATTGAATCACAAGAGAGCATCCAATGTTGATTTCGAATTTTGAACTCGTCCTTTCTCTAAGGCAGGCTTTTGAAGATATTGATATCCTCCTTCTTACTCAAGGGGAGTGAGTGGAACCCGCTAATATGTCTTCGCTCGCTGAGGAATGTCAGGCCGCTTGGGTCAGATCTCTCTCGTCATTTGAGTCCGAGTCGCAAGTTTGAGAGTGTTTCTGCTGCATCTTCTTGACCTGAGATATGCCCTAAGTCGAATTTTGAAGGAAATGAATTTTTCAAATTGGCTAGGCAAAGGTCAGGGACCAAATAGGTACTTGACTTCAGGTTGAAGCTTTTTCGGGCCAGTTTCGGGCTTCAAATTCATCTTTTGACAAGATCGCTCAGCTTCAAATTTTGAAGGCGGCCCACCATTTGATTTTAAATTCCCTAGCCAAAACTTAGGGAATGGGCTAGGATGGAATTGGTAGTACAAATCCCAACAAAGAACTAAGGATTCTTAATTGAGAATTAAGAAAAGTGAATAGCAATTTCCAGAAGGGAAAAAGCTTTCACAATTTGCTTTGAAATAATCAAAACTTTTGGTTATTTCAGGACAGAAAATATTTGGATTAGCTCCTAAAAGAAGCCACCAATCCTGAAACCAATTTGGAAAGATTTTTTGAACTTTTTCATTCCAGTTAAAAAACCAGGAATGAGTTTTTGGCCTGATACAAAACATATGGTACCAAGCATTGTGAGTCATAAAATCAAGTTTGAGGCCGAAATGCTCGTAAAATCTTTATGAGTGTAAAAATATTTTGACCCCAATCTTTTCATTTAAGACCTTAAAATTTTGCATTAATAAGCAATATCATTACCTCGTGGTTCATGATATGATAAATTTGTATTGCATCTATATCTACGAGGATAAATTCGTGAGAACTTACTGGTTTTGAGTATCTATTGGAATCAAATACTTTTCATTTTGAAAATCTTTTGATCTCAATCTCACGTAAACCGATATATGATCGTGTTCTAAAATTCCAGAGTAACATTTCGCTTCTTTCGTTCGTACAAATTTTGGAGTTTGGAAAGAAGGGTTGAGGGATTTCCTCAAGACTTCGAAACGATTTGGAGTTTCAAGGAGATTTGAAGTTTGAGGCCTTTTCATTGCATAAGAGGCCTTTTTATGGGTTTGATAGGATTCGCTTTTGGCTCGCCATTTTCCCCGTAAAATTCCCGTGAAAGGAAATCAGGTAAAACATTTGCAGATCCTTTAATAAATTCAATTTCAAAATCAAAAACAGATAAAATAGCTTGCCATCTGGCAAAAATCTGTTTTGAAACTAGATTTTGAACATCTTTTTGTAAAATTTCTTTTGCGCTTTTGCAATCAACTCTTAAAAGAAATTTCTTGTTAAAAACATCACTTTGAAATTTTTGAACGATAAAACAATGGCTAAAATTTCTTTTTTAACCGTTGAATAATTCAATTGTGGACCACTCCAAACACCATAATGAAATCTAACAATTGAAATTTTGTTTTGAAAATCTTGCTTTTAAGATTCCCCATATCCTATGTTCGAGAGGCATCCTGGCCTCTATGATAGGAAAGGCTTCGGTGAAGCTGATGCTCTAAGCAAGGAAGTCTTTAACCTCGGATTTCGACTTGTTTGACTACCCGGGTATGTTCCTAGATCAAGGTAAAGGACTTTTCTTTAACCTTTGAACAGCTTAATTAAAATCCTAAGGCTCAGTAGAACTCGCCATGCTAATTAAGGCTACCTAAAACCTTTGTAATCGTGTTTTATCTGATTTCATCAGAAATTTGTTAGCAAATTCTATTGTTTTTTGTATAGGTTTTATCTGGACCTCGATGAATGTCAAATCCTGTTCCACATTTGTTTGAAACAATTTTATTTTTGCTGCGTAGGATTACTAAACCATTATCTCTTATTACAATTTTTTGAAAATTTTGAACAAGCCACAAATGTTTCTTCATGGAATTTGAAAATACGAGAATATCATCAATGTATACAATAGAAAATCTTAGTGTATTCATTAAATATTTCATTCATCATATTTTGAAATTCTCAAGGAGCATTTTTAAGGTGCCAAATCCAAGATTACATTCCATTCATAATGTCCAAATGGAACTGTAAATGCAGTTTTGTACCTATCTTCTGGTTTTATTTGAATTTGCCAGAAACCAGATTTCATATCGAATTTTGAAAATATTGTGGCATTATAAATCCTTTGAATTAAATCCTTTTTATTAGGTATTGGATACCTAATCCATTGTAGGACTTTATTCAATGGTTTATAATTTATCACTAACCTTGAGTTCCTTCAAGTTCGAAGTTTTCGACAAAAAGCCGTACAACTCCATGGTGAATGACTCGGCCTTATTGGCTTTTTTATTTAGTTAGCGCCATTACTATCTTTTCGCAATATCTCTCCAAGGAGTTCAGGACTCATTTGAATAGGTCTTGCTTTTGTAGGAATTTGTTTTTCAGATAAATCTTTTTCATATGGTAAGGAAACCATATGCTGTTTTCTATTCCAGAATGCGTTTGGTATAGAAGAACAAAGATATCTATATATATAGATATCTATATATATATATATATATATATATATATATATATATAGATATATCTATATACATCTATATATATAGATATATATGGTTTATATATATAGATAAATTATATATATATATATATATATATATATATATATATATATAAATTTTATATAGATTTATTTATATATAGATAATATATATTTATATATATAGATAACTATATATATATATATAAATCTATAGATTTATATATAGTATATTTATATATATATATAGTTATCTATATATATAAATATGATATATCTATATATATAGATGTATATACATATCTATATATATAGATGTATATAGATATATAAATATATATATATATATATATATATATATATATATATATATATATATATATATATATATATATAGATGTATATAGATATATCTATATAGATGTATATAGATATATCTATATAGATATATACATCTATACATATCTATATATAGATATGTCTATATAGATGTATATATAGATATACTTATATGTATATATATATCTATATATATAGATATATATACATATCTATATATATAGATATAGACATATATATATATAGATATGTATATAAGCCTATATAGATAGTTTATATATCTATATATATAGATATGTATATATCTATATATATAGATTTATATATATAGATATCTATATATAGATTTATATATATATATATATATATATATATATATATATATATATAGATTTATATATCTATATATATATATATAAGATTTTATATATCTATATATATATATAGTTATGTATATATATATATATATATATATAGATATGTATATAGTATAAAATAGATATATATATATATATATATATTTAAATAGATATATATATATATATAAATAGATATATATATATATATATATACATATCTATATATAAAAATATATATAGTATATATCTATATATATAGAGTTAGTGCCTATATATAAATATGTATATAGATATATATATTTATATATATAGATAACTATATATATATATATATATAGTATATATATAAATTAAATTATATCTATATATATATATATACATAATTATATATATATAGATATATAAAATCTATATATCTATATATTTACATATATATATATATATATATATAGAGAGTATATATTATATAGATTTTGTGATTTATATATATATATAAATCTAAAATTATATATATATATATATATATATATACATAATTATATATATATATAGATATATAAAATCTATATATTTATATATATATATATAGATATATAGATATTTTTATATATTCATATATATATATATAGTTATGTATATATATATAGATATATATATACATATTCATATAGATATATAGATATCTATATATAAAAATATATATAGCAGAGAGTATAGATATTTATATATATAGATGAGCTCTATATATATATATATATATATATATATATATATATATATATATATATATATATATATATATATATATATATACCCAAAACCGATTGAACACCAAAACTCTTATCCATAATAGAAGATGGATAAGGAAATGTTCCTAAATTAATTTTTGAGTTAAGAAAGAAAACTAATGAAGATCATATCTTCTACAAGGTCTTTATTTTTATTTAGAAATTAGAACCTTCCAAGATCAAATCGCTCACAAACTTAAATCTAGAAGAAGCAGACTATTCATCTACTATCTGCATTTAAAATATAGAATTACCTTATAAAAATTCAAAAGATTTGAAGATAAAAAATTTAAACTAAAACCCCGAGAATAAAACAAAATAAAAAAACATCATAAAAAGAGGTTATATGTTTCAAATGTGGTCAAAAGGGTCATATAGCCCTAATTGTAAAAACAAGGTAAGTGTTTTATCAGATAAAGAAGAAGATTATTATTCTGAGAATAATACTTCATCTTTGGAAACTGATAAATCTCAAACAAATTCTGAAAATGAAAAAGAAATTGAAAAATAGAAAATTCGTTATACAAATAAATATAACAACCGATCAAGAATTACTTGAAATGATTGATCGATAGAAGACAAAGAGACTAAAGAAAATATATAAGAAAGGTTTTAGAACAACAAAATTCAAAACCAAAGCCTAAATAAATCTATCAAATTCTTATCAAATGAAAGATGTTTCAATATTATAAAAATAGAATCCAACTTTGCAAGATTTTGCAGAAGAAGTAAAACAAATAAAAATTCAAATAAATGAATTAAAAAATTGTACACAAAACCTAAAGAGAAGAATAACCAACTTAGAAATCCAAAAGAAGATTTAACAGAAGAAACAAATGAAGAAGTTGAAACTTTGTTATTAGTATGACTATAGTACAAAAACGGTAGATGTGGGTAATATAATAAAGATAACTCTGAGAACTCAACTTTACTCACAAAAAGAAGTTTTTATGTAGCTTTAATTTTGATTCAGGAGCTTCTATTTAAATTCCTGTATTACAGGAAGGATTAATCCCACTTATATTTTGCAAAATTATCTTCAAATATTATCAATCGTTAGTATCCTTTGAAGGTTCACAAATACCACAAGGTCATATTTGTTGTAAAAATGGTATTTGTATTAAAACTTCATCTCATATCAAAAATATAAGTCATCAAATTGTTTTAGAACTCCCTTCCTAACACAACTTTATCCTTTCAAAATTGATACAAAGGATTAAAAAACTAAATATAATGGCCATGAAATTCTTTGAATTTATAAGAGGTATCGGTTAAAGAAAATAAATCAAGTTCAAGATTTATTTCTTATCAAATAAAATAAACATGTAAAATTTTAAAGAAATACAATATAAGAAAACCAAGAAAATTACATAAATGGGAACAAATTCAAAATAAGAATAAAAATATCCAAAACAACAGAAAGGGAAAATTCGCTTCTTCTATACTCAAATGCATTTTGAATAGAAAACAAGATATGGTTTCTTTACCATATGAAAAAGATTTCAAAAACAAATTCCTGCAAAGCTGTAATTTTATTCAAATGATCCTCAACCTTGAATATTAAAAAAGAGATTAATGATCTCTGCAAATAAAAACTTATAAGACCTAGTCATTCACTATGGAGTCGGTGTATGTGCCTTTTATGTCCAAAAGCTTCAATTAGAAAGAGGAACTCCAAGGTTAGTGATTAATTATAAACCATCGAATAAAGTTCCTACAATGGATTAGTAATCCAATACCTACAAAAGGATTTAATTCAAAGGATTTATAATGCAACAAGCTTTCAAAATTTTGATATGAAATCGTTTCCGGCAAATCAATTAAAACCAAGATAGATAAAATCAGACGCATCGTTCCATTTGGACATTATGAATGGAATGTGATGCCGTTTGTTCAAAATGCCCTTCGTAATTTTTCAAAATATGATGAATGAAATATTCAATGAATACACTAGATTTTCTATTGTTTACATCTACGATGTTCTTATATTTTCAAATTCAATTGAGGAGCATTTCAAACATTTAAAAATTTTTCAAAAATTGTAAGAGATAATGGTTTATAATCTCTAAGTAACAAAAATTAAATTGTTTCAAACAAATATTAGGTTTTTAGGATTTGATATTCATCAAGGCCAAATAAAACTCCATACAGAGCAATAGATTTTGCAACAAATTTCCTCGATGAAATCAAAGATAAAACACAAGCTACAAAGGTTCTTAGGAAGCTTTAACTATGTAGCTGAGTTTTACCCAAATCTAGGATTTTAATCAAGCCTTATTTCAAAGGTTAAAGAAAACTTTACCTTGGTCTCGAGGAACATGTACCCAGTAAATAAACAAGTCAAAACTGTGTTAAGTGAACTTCCTCGCTAGGTATCCTTCACACCCAGAAGCCTCTTCCTATTATAGACGTATGCCCCAATATGTGATATGGTGGGATTTAAAACAAGATTTTCAAAACAAAATTTCAATTGTTAGATTTCACTGTGTTCGAGTGGTCCACAATTGAATTATTCAACTAAGTAAAAGAAATTTTTTAGCCATTGTTTTATGCATTCAAAATTTCAAAGTGATGTTTTCAACAAAAATTTCTTTTAAGAGTTGATTGCAAAAGCTGCAAAAAGAAATATTGCAAAAAGATGTTCAAACTTAGTTTCAAAATGATTGCCAGATGGCAAGCTATTTTATTGCTGATTTTGAAATCGAATTTATCAAAGGATCTTCAAATGTTTTACCTGATTTCCTTTCACGGGAATTTTTACAGGGAAAATAAGCAGGCAAAAGCCAGATCCAATCAAACCCACTTCAAAAGCCTCTTATGCAATGAAAGGCCTGAAACTTCAAATCGCTTTCGGCTCTTTTGGGAAAACCCTTAACCCTTCTTTTTCAAACACCAACTCCAAAATTTGCATACTAAACAAAAAGAACAAAAATTGTTACTAAATTTTAGAACCTGATCATATCGCTTCTGAGATTGAGGTCAAAAGATTTTTAAATGAAAGTATTTCATTTCCACCAAATACTAAAACCCGTGAATTCTACGAATTCATACTGTGATACGAGTCTGCTCAAATATCTCATGTCACGAACCCCCGAGGTAATGACTTTGCTTACTCTCAAAATGCAAAATTTTGAAAAGTCATTAATGAAAAGATCGGGTCAAAATATTTTTACCCACAAAGACTTTTCGAACATTTTGATCCTCGTACTTTGATTTTTATGACTACAAAAATGCTTGGTACCATACTTTCAGACGCCAAAACTATTTCGTTTAATCGGATGAAAAAGTTCAAAAACTTTTCAAATTGGTCAGAACGAGCGGTTTGGCGGGAGCCATCCAAATATTTTCTCGTCTCCGAATTACCAAAAGTTTTGATTATTTCAATCAGACCTGAAAGCTTTTTCCCTCCCGAAATAGCTATTCACTTCTTTGTTCTCACTAAGAATCCTCGATTTTGTTGGGATTTCCAGTACCATCAATTCCATCCAAGCCTATTCTGCTTTGGCTGGGGAATTCAAAATCAAATGGTGGGCCGCCAAAAATCTCCAAGCCCAAAGCTTTGATGCCGCCAAAAATGGACCGTGCCTCAAAAGCCCAATTTGAAAAAGCTCCTTCTTTCAAAAGGCCAAGGTACCGTTGTCCTTGCATCCTCGTGCCCAATAACAAGAAACTCATTTCCTTCCTAAATACAAACTACAGGCCTATCTCAAACAAATCCAAGCGTAGTTTATTGTAGACGCTAAACTCACGACTCGGGACCGCATTTAGGATGACACGCCAGCAAAGACAAATTTCTTCTTCCAAAGAAATGAAGACATGTGCTACGGCCTCTCCCTTCACTCCCTCGAGTAAGGATGATAAGGAGGATATCAACATCTCTCAGCCTTTGCCTCGTAGAATGTACAGCTCAAAATTTCCAAGAAATCACTCGATGCTTTTCTTTCTCGACGACGCACGAAGAATGAAAAACTGACCCACAAGGGAAGATACATCTAGATCATTTCAAACGCTGACAGCTGTCCTCACTTTCAAAAAGCAAAAGCCCACTTTGCGTAAGAAACAAAATTGCTGACACAAAAGCAGTGACTCTTCAAAAGCAAGAGACGTGTGACTCTTTCAAAAGTATGTGGACCTTCAAAAGTCACATGTGACCCACTGTGGATCGCCAAAGTTTTATTTCAAATCCAAAATTTCCTATATAAGGAGGGGTCATTTCCTTAGCTAAAGTAAGATAAGTTTAGAGATATGAAGTTAGAGAGAGAAGCTCGAGGAGTTTGTATCCAATCTCTTGCTTACTGCTTTCCGATCAAAAGCTTGCATCAAAGTTTGTAAGTTTTCAGTTCAATAAATTTCAATTCAAATTTCAATATCGTTTCTTTATTCGATTCAAAATCGCACACCGCTTGCATGCTCGTTCAAATATATTCAACTTCAAATAAGTATATCAGCCGGAAACCACAAACTCCCGAACCCACTATGGTGTGTTTAAACAGAAACTCATGGTTACAACGCCGCCGCATTTCTTTGAAGAAATCAAATTTACTGCTATCGCTTCAAAATTTTAATATTTACTGCTCAAAAATATATATGTTCAAATTGTTTAAGGTCCTTGCGGAGAATTGGCACGAGCCAAGGTTATGGCAAAATTTTGATTAATTTTTGAGGCTGTATTCTTCAAAATAATCATGGATTCCCTACGCTTAGTGTCACGCCCCAAGACCGTTGGTCACCAGAAAGCCCCGGCGGTGTGGTAGGTGGTGGTCCCTGGTGGTCCCTCTAAATGTTAGAATCCCAATTACTAGTGCTGGGATAAATGTCAAATTTCATCAAAATTCAGAGGTACTAGTTCAAATACTAGTTCATCCAGATAGATGAACAATTAAGACAAATAATAAGAAAACAATTCAACAATTTGAAAACAAATTTTCGTTTCTATAAGATTGGGAACAAGATATCAAAAATCAAATGCCAAAACAAAATATTAAAGAACTATACAAATGTGAACTTTTGAATTCAAAAAAGATTATAGAATCAAAATCTTCTCGGTGGAATACTACATTCAATAGTTTCGCTCAGAACTATTGAACTTCTGGGATCTTAAGGATCTAGAACAAATTCAAAAAGAAAATTCAAAATTTACACATGGGAGCTTATCCAGTAGCAATAAACCTCTTAACCAAAGTTGTGGTTAGATAAACCTATACAGAGCATGTCTCATGCTGGACAGAAGACATAACAAATTCCAGATCTTTTGTATTTAATGAACAACATATCGTTTGACCGGTGTATTTCACCTGCTATCTAAATTAGAGTTAGGATCAAGATGAATGATAAGAGCATCTCATATGCCTTAACTCTAAACATTCAAACTCAAAATTATGACATGGATCCTCAGGGTCGGAAATATATTTATAAGATACGGTGGTATACTACAAAGTAATGACTCGGTAGTTGATCCAAATCTGCCTTTGTCCTCACCAAAAGATCAAACATTAATTTGGCAAGCAAATGAGAAAAATTCACCGCCTCATAATTCCAAAACCTATTCCATGGGAATGTTTAACACAACTCTCGAATGGAATTTCAACAACTCTAGCTCCAAAACCGATTGAATTAACCAAAACTCT
Source organism: Tetrastigma voinierianum (assembly GCA_016808115.1). Classification (NCBI taxonomy): domain Eukaryota; kingdom Viridiplantae; phylum Streptophyta; class Magnoliopsida; order Vitales; family Vitaceae; genus Tetrastigma; species Tetrastigma voinierianum. The sequence continues at coordinate 112,356 of JAEQBH010007895.1, read as the reverse complement.
TATCCATAATAGAAAGATGGACAAGGAAATGTTCAAATTCAATTTTGAGCCAAGAAAAGAAAACTTAACAAGAATATATTCCCGCAAGGTCTTTAATCTTATTTAGAAATTAGGAACCTTCCGTAGAAGATCAAACAAGTCTCAATAAACTTAAATTCAGAAGAAGTAGACTATTCATCTACTATTCCGCGTATTTAAATATACAAGGACCGAACCAAACATTCAAAACTCTCCAGATATAGTCTCCAACAACATTTTTCTCAAATGATGTCACCAAATGATGAGCCCCTCTCTCACTCAACATGATGACAGCAGTAAAATGTGTTTGAAATGTATTGAAAGAATACTTGAGAAAAGAAGCAAATCAAGAACATAAAGAAAAGCAATTTGTTTTTCAAAATTATCTCAAGAAACAAAGAGAAATTTAGAGAACAATGGTATCAAACTATGGAAACAATGGAAATGAATATTCCAATGTTCACATTGTGACGCCCAACTCGTGGGTGTGTCCGCTGACTACCCGTCAACCTCATGGAACGACGTGTCTCACATCGCGATAAGCATTACATTGTAAACTACTCGACAGCCCTCGTATATCCATTCAACACAATTATATATTTTATACAAAAAATGATTTATTTACAATCGGTGGTTTAATTACAATTTATACAAAAATGGGTCTCTTGCCCATAATTTTACAAAGAACAAAAAATTACAAGATAAGGCCATCTTGGCTGCTTTCTTCGCCCTCGTAAGGTCCCTAAGCTGCCTCCATCCCTAAGCCGTCTCTACCTAAAAATAGTCCACGACCTGGTGAGCAAAGCCCGCAGTGGAATTTCCCTACTTGGATTACTTCCCCACCCAAGTGCAATGCAATGGCACACAAACATATTACACATGCTAATATACCTACATATATTAACATAATTTAATCCATACATCATGTTAAGTCTACTTTATAATAATAACATAAACTAGCTCACACGTTATGACTTATCCTCGCTGCTCTGCCTGAACCGCCTCTACTAACATCACTAAACATGTTATTTTTTTCTCGCTGGTAATAATATGACACCACTTAACTCAAGCAAAAACACCTAAAATGGGGCCGCGGGACTCATTCCAAAACAGTTCCCAGTGATTTTCCTAACCCCATCCAAAAGCTTTTAATAAACCACGCTATCCAAAGCCTCAACAACCCCATCCATTACATAACCCTTAAGCAAAGAAAGCGCAGGAGAAAAACCACCTTCTCTCGGGAGTTCGGTCGAAACTCCCTAAACCCGGTAACCACGCAGTAATCCTGCCGTGGGGAGCAACTTTGCTCCTTGTCTGCTTCTGAAGCCAACGGCCCGACAAGCCGGAATTTTTTAGAGAGAAGGTGGAGCCTCTCTCTCTAAAAAACCCTCTCTTCCTCACTCTCCCTTTCTGGCTGGCTCCTCCTCCTCTCTCCTTCCCTCTCCCAAACCGATTTGAAGACTTGGTCAAGAGGAGTCCTCTCATCGCCACATGTCCATTTCTCATCGACACCTCGGATTACCCCCTTATCCTTATCCATCTACCTTCACTGAGATATCTCCTCTAATGGCATCATGCCATGTGTCACAAGTGAGCCCCACTTGACTCAAGTTTGACTGAAGATCGCATCGACACGTGGCGCCTGCCTCCCAAACGCATGCTGCGTCATGCGATCCCTCCGCGGCCTCTAAACGGAAATTCGATCGTTCTGACCAACGAATTGACGCGGGTACCAGATTCGCGAGACGATTCCAACTATGACTCGTTGGCCATCCGAGATCTAGAAAATTCCTGATTTTCAACCGAAATTACCATTTTATCCTTCCTAGAAAACATGGATTTTCCGGTCTCACACACATATTTTTGATATTTATGCAAAGAAATGAATCAAACAAAATATCCCTTTTCTCAATAAATATGTCTCCAAAAAGAATGAGTCAAATTACCGTAAAAGAAGATAGTATCAACCCATCCCCTTCGGGAAGAAATAAAAATAAAGGCTCAAGGTGTGTAAATAATAGCCTCTACCTTTAAACAAATTGATTCAAAAGAAGATGAAAACGTAACGACAAACTGAAAGATATAAAGGCATTCAAAGAATAAAATAATTTTACAAATCAAAGTCTTAGGAACACTTTCTAATTAATTAAATAATTGAAAGTAACATTTTACAAAAATTATAAACCTCGAAAAGGAATAAAAAGAAAGAAACAAGAAAGTCTTATATTCAAACCAATAAAACCCTTAAATTGGGGAGGTAATAAAAGCATGATGAATTGATAAGACTTTTTAACACAAAAATTAGCAGAATAGAAATAAAAGATCCCTCTTGTTCAAAACCCAAGTAAACTTAAGGATCGAAACAAATTCTATTGTTTCGTAAAAAACTATCAAGATATTATCAACAAGAAGAAGAACAAATAAACAAGTTAAAAACTTGGCATCAAAGATCAAAAACCCTTTATCAAAGGCCTACTCCTCCGTGATTTACAATTTGAGGAAAACAACCAAAACAAAATATATAATAGCAATGACATCTATTCTCGAATATAGATGCTCTTCAACATGAAATCTTCATTGTAGTTCACAAATGCAAATGGCGCCATCGCTATTTCCAGAACAGATGATGATTGGAATGTCAGTCTAATAGTTGCCAAAGAAAGTTTCAATGGCACATTAAAACTTTGGTGGGAAAACTACCTAAGTGAAAAAGAAAGATTTCATATTTAAAAAGTACAAATGAGGAAGGGAGAACAAACTCAATCATAAGATTGGTTTATGCCATAACCAAACACTTCATAGGTGATCCAAGCATTTATGGAGAAAGAACTTCGAAATTTACAAAACTTAAGATGGTGAACACTAAGTGACCTTAAATGGTATTATGATGTGTTTCTTAGCAACCTTGATGGTAAGAGCCGATGCGAGCTTCATCGGGAAGGAAAGATTCCTTTATGGTCTTCCTAAGGCTTTCAATGACAGAGTTCAAGAAGCCCTTAGGGAAAAACATGGAGGAACAATCCAATCTGACTCCCTTACTTATGGAGATCTCATAAGTACAGTCAAAAGAGAAGGTCTTAAGTTGTGTTCTCAACTTAAACTCCAATATCAAATTAAAAAAGACCTAAAAGCTTCTAAAAAAGATTTAGGTTCTTTATGTGCTCAATATGGCATTTCGATGCCAATTCCAATTCTTAGTCAAATTTCCAAAAATCAAAAAACTTTAAAAAAATTCCAATAATTTTCATATATAGATTTAGAAGTAACAATGTTATAAATTAAAAAGTATCGCTTAATTGTTAGTGTTGTTAATTTTAGTTTGTAACACATTTACGTTTTAATTTTATTCACTTTCAAATATTACTTTTAAACTGAATACTAAAATGATTAATAATATTTCTTTTGTTAAATAGTTAAGGTTTTTTTTATTACTTTACCTTTAAAAAGTTTAACTTGTGGGTTTTATTTATTTTTAAATTTTAGGTTTATAAAAATTAAAATTTAAAAGTATAAAAATAAAAGATTAAAATATGAAAATTATTAATATTATAAATAAATTTTATTATGAATAAGAAAAAAATATTGTTTTATATTTATTAAATTACTTACTAATATAGGTAAATGTATTGATATATCAAAAGTCGATGACTTATTCATTTATTACACAAAAAAAAAATCCAAAAAAATTTGAATACTGAATTTTGAAAGAAATTAAGCAAGTTCATTGGGTGAAAAAATAGGAAGAGTGGCATTTGTGGAAGGGGAGATGGCAAATTGGGGAGTGTTGGACTTGATGGGGAGATGAACATTTTGTCTTCACAAAATATGTATCAATGGCTTAATTTTGATGGTCTATCAAATAAGGGTTCATCTAACCTTCAAAACATAATTCTCATCATTTTAAGAGTATTGGACATATATAATTTATTTGAAAATAAAATTATTAAAATAGGTTAAAAATAAAAATATCAAAATTAGTATTACAAATAATAATACCGTAGCCATTTAATATAATATTGAATTTTTTTATCTTAATACTGTAGTTATTTATTATAGTATTAAAATATTTTGAAATTTTTAAAATTAATGTCATAATCAATGACTATGATTACGTATTGACTTAAATTCTTAAAAATAGATGATAATTTTTTTATTTTTTTGAAAGAATAGATGATAAATTTTATATTAGTTTAAATGTTATTTTCAATTTCAGCTTATTTTGATAAATTTTTAAATAACCTAAATATCTCATTTAACTCTAATTTTAAAGTGGGAAATGTATATACAAATGTGATAACATACCGGGCAGGTTACGCGCCACATCCTCTCACTCAGGTGAATAAAACAATGAGAGCTACTGTCTCGCTATGTCAAGGATAGGCATTAACCAATACTGCACGACATGTGGAATAGAACAGCTCAATCAAAAGACGCTACTGCGGATCTTACAGAGCACACTCTTGTCTACAACACAATCATGTCATTAGCTTGCATCTTCCTTATAAGGCCATGTCAATGGATCTCTCACATGGCCGATTCCATCTACATCTTTGCATTATTCCTTTTCTTCCTCCAATGTCTTCACAACTGTAATTCCTTTTTAGCTTTTAAGAACATTTTTGTTCTAATTCTAACCTGGATTGTTTTGTTTTGTTTCTCATTCCTGTGGATGTTTCATATGATTCGATTCAACTCACTCAGTTTTTGTTTTTTGGGGATTAGATTCAATTCAAATATGATTAATGGAAGTTTATGTTTGGGAATTGGAATTCTTAATTAAAAAAAAAACGACACCATAAACTCCGAAGAAGTAAAAATCCCATTAGAAACTTTAATTTCATTTAATATTTTTAAATATGTTTTAGAAATAATTTTACATAAAGTGTCTTATTTGCATATATATTTATAGAATTAAATTTTTAAAAATTTTAAAACAAATAATTTTAAAATGTATATTTGAAATAATTTAAAAGTTTTTGTAGATTAAAAATAAAATAAAATTTTGGTTATCAACATATCTTTTTATTTTCTTATTTGGAAAAACAAAAGTTATCTTAGAAACCCAGTTTCCACCTACCCATACATTTTATCCCAAATTTAAGTTCAATTTTTTACACAAATTGTTGGACTTATGTTTTAAAAAGCACTATGATCCGTTGATGAAGAGCCAAAATTAATCAGACCATTAGATCTCGTACTAAGGTTAATTAGTGATATAGTCTATTAATAATTATTTGTGGTGATAAGAAACCAATAATAAAACAAGAGTTTGGTTACTTAATATGCAAGAAAAAAACCTTATTCCTAAAAAGAAATCTATCGATCTAACATGGCAGGATAGAGATTGCTATAGGCCTATTAGCCTCCTTACTTTCTTTCCAATGGATTTCTAATGTGATAAGAGATTGCTACACTCGCCTATTTTGTCTCTCATTTCTAATGGATTTCTAATTATAAAAAAAAAAAAAAATAGAATACAATATAGGTGGTTTCTCGTGTCGCCTCGTGGATTGGCTGCTTGCTTGACAAGCAACCTCATAAGGTTAGAATTGAAAGTATATAAATAGACCCATTTCCTTAGGACTCCGATATATCTCCATATGGGTCTTTACACACATACGTGGGTGTTCTCTCTCCTTTAGTCTCCGGGCAATTAGGTGCGCCACACCTAGATTTGTCGCAATTAGAATAGCTTCTGAAAGGTTCCAAGGCAAGAGGTTGCAACCCTAAAGGAAGGATCCTCGACCCTGATTGAACCTCATGAACCCGAGGGACTCCTAAGACTCCAAGCACGGATGTGAGAAACTTTTCCCCTGCAAAACAAATAAATAAACTATGGAGCGAACCCTTTGGCGCTTAACATACTTTGATAAAATAACGCGGTTTAAGGATAAATTTTTTTTTTTCTTTTTCAAACACTTGCATTTTTCGTAAAAATCAATGTGAAGCCTCGTATTTTTCTGACTTTCCCAAATTTATTGTGTTATTCGTACAAGATTTAAAAACACTTCTAATATCTCGCTCTTTCAACTCACAGAGGATCTCGTCCACAACTCAATCAACCCAATATATATACCATATACCTTTATTCATTTCAATCATCAAAATATTTAAAACTTCTTCAATTCCATGCACATTTGTATCACAATTTGGGCTGAGTTTGACTGCTTCGACGCCTGCATTCATTTTCAAAATATATCCATATATGGTTAGATGCATGGAAAATTATTCGACATATAAAATATGCAACTATTTGAATGCGCTCACATGCGTCGTCTTTTCTCGATGGCTCGACTCACTGCAAGCAGAGGGTACTCTACCGCCTCACTCCGTCTCGGTCCCGAAAATATTTTTGGAAACATATGGAAAAGAATGAGCTAAAGGAGCCAAAGGAGTGTACATTTTCATTTAGATAACATTTCCAAGATATTCTCAAAATAATACATACTTATACAATTAAAATCCATTTATACATTAAACATTTATGCCTTAAACTTTCTTTCAATAAATACTTATACCATTAAAATCAATTTATGCTTTAAACATTTATGCCTTAAACTTTATTTCAAGAAAATACTTATGCATTTAAAACTATTTATGTTTAAGCATTTATGCCTTAAACTTTATTTCAATAAATACTTATGCATTTAAAATCCATTTATGCTTTAAGCATTTATACCTTAAACTTTCTTTCAATAAATACTTATACATTTAAACCATTTATGCCTTAAACATTCGTATCGGTGAACTTTCTTTTCTTATTTTCTTCATTCTTTCTCGATGGAACCCTGTGGGAATAAACAGGCACCTAACGCTTCTGGCACGACTAAGTGAGGGACAAGCCATACTAATATAACTACTACGTCGCTGAGAAACTCACGCTTTGCATAGGTTCCATCATACTTATCACGCGAAGTGATATTACTCTTTGCACACTCTATTTCCCTCCTTCGCTTTAGTAACCTCATAACTCTACCTTCTAAATCTCTTACACGCTTTAAAGTACTCTACTGACATCAAATATAATGGGGCCATAGGGGGTTTAGGTAACCATCAAGAAACATTTCTTAAAGATACATTTATAAATACATTTAAATTTTTACTTTATCATTAAAATACATATGCTTTCTTTACACATTTTTTAAACTTTCATAATACCTTAACATATGCATACATATTTAATACACATATGCATTGATGCAAGATAAACAATGCAAGATAAAACATTCATGTGCTTTAACATTTACATAAAATTTACATTAAACTTTCAGTTTAACATTAAAACCATTCACTTTAAAAACTCAATTAAAATATCATTTTCACTCACAACACCGCTCAATTCCGTCGCTTCCCCGTTGGAGTTCCCTGCCTCGGGTCCGATCATCCTTTTCACCCTTTTCCAAGAAAATCACAACTATAAATTAATCATAACTTCCATTTAATCCACCATACACATATTCATTTAAAGCCAAAATGAACAAATTACCTCTTTAAGCACTAAAACTCATTCATTTTGGCCAACCTTTTTCCAACCATACCTATGACTTTATGACTAAAAATTATTCAAACGGTCTTCAAAATTTATGAAACTCTCCAGATCAGTTCTTGATATATCAAATAACAACTCTTTAAATTTTCACTTAAAATTCCGTCTCTAAAGCCCTCAACCATAACACAATCTGCACAACAAATAACCTTAGTTTGGCAGAACAGAATCTGCACATAGCTCCACTTTGAACCATTTTCTGGGCACTTTAAGTTTACAATTTGGTATGAACGTCTCCTTAGATAAAATTTTCCCCTGAAAAAGTCTATTTTACTCCAGAATTTTGAATCACTCAATTGGCGATCTGAAATGAGCAAGTTATGGCTAAAATACCAAAACTGGTCAAAACAGAAAAAACAGGACATTTCCCGTATCGAGATCCAAGGCCCAAAAATTTACCAAATCGTGTTTCTTCCATTTTTCTTTCACTCTAAACACTTAAATCCATGATTATAATCACTTCAAATATACATCACACAAAAGTCTACATCAAACCCTAACCATTCATTCACTTGATTTATCAAACCTTAATCTAATCCATGGCTTTCTAATTTATCTCAAAATCATCATCATTCAACCCCAATGCCACTAATTTAACATCATACAAGAAAATCAAATCATTAGGCATGAAAAACATAAAAAATCCAACTTTCCCACCATGAAAACTTATTTGTTTCTTGGTTTCTGTCTTCTTCCTGATTCACTTGAGCTCACTTGGAAGCTTGAAAGAGAATAAAAATTCACCTCTACCACTTTGCCCTACCCTTTCTCCTCCTCTTTCTCCTTTCTTCCTTTCTTTTCTCTTTCTCCTTTCTCTCCTTCCTCATGGACGTGACTCTCTCTTTGGAGCACTCCTAAATCCCTAATTTTAGACTTTAAAATATTCTTCCAAAAGTACCCTTAAATTAAATAATTCCATTGGTTAGTTTAAAGTGGTTTACACTTTTATCCAAGCTTCTCATTGGTCCATTCTCATGAGACCAAGTCATTTACCCATTATTTAAATCATAACTTAGCCATTAAGAAAGGTTGCCTGGTCTCATAATAAAATATTCCTTATAGAAGCTTTTATCTCGCCAATCTTATACTCGTTTTATACCGATTAAATGTCAAAAATATTCTATGGTCGCCTGAACTTCAAATTAACCATGAATTATTCAATTAAATCCTTCACGCTGAATTCCGTGCTCTGAAATCACCAACTAGATTTAAAATCATTAAAATCGGAAATTCTGACAATAGCTTATTATTATCCGAATTACGCTCGGACGCTCGAAACTATCCAAACGGACTCGCTTCACTTCGCTTTCAGTTTCGTTGATTCTGCATCGATTCCGACATTTTCGTATTTCCGGCCCAATTTCCAAAAAATTTCAGCACAGACTCCAATTTTCAGTCCGGAAATCACTATTTACTTAAATCTCCTATTCTCTTCTAAATATCAGTTCAAAGTCATAGGAACTGAAATTTTCTTAAAATCCCTCAGAACCCTCCATCCCGGATAAAAATAAGAAAAAATCACTATTCATTAGTAACGGCTACAATTTTCGAAAATTTTTCACTTCATGCCCAAATGATGTCCGTGAGCGTCTAAATTTAATCCACCTCGCCCTCATCATTCGACCTCAACCGCTTCAATAACTACTATTATAACATTCAATAAGGTTGGGGTTTTACAATCACCCTCCTTATAAAAAATCTCTCATTCTCGAATTTAAATTCTCATGTTGCTTCCTCAACCGTGGATTCATCCACAACACCTTTTACTAAAGGAATCACTTTGTTTCAAAGAACCTAATCATTTCGATCAACAATTTGAACCTATTTTTCTCATACGTCAATTTTTTTTTTTCAATTCAACCGGCTGATCTCTAACACATGTGAAGAATCTCGTCATATACTAAGCATAGAAATGTAAAATATGTCATGTATTTCTGCCATCCAGTGGCAATCTCAACTAAGTCGCTACTTCTCCAATTATTTTCATAATTTCATAAAGTCCCATATAGATAGGACTTAATTTCCCTTTCTTTTTCGAATATCAACACCCTTTCCTGCAGGATATCTCATAAATACCCGATCCCCACCTAAAATTCTAAATTTCCTTGGTTATTAACATAACTTTTTCTCACAATCTGAGCTATCTAATCTATCATCGATAACTTTAACATTATCCGTTGTAGCCCAACAATTTATGAACCTAAAAATTTTCTCTCCTTCCTCATCCCAACATAATGGAGTCCTTACACTTCCATATAGCTACTCATGCGCGCCTACTAACGCCAGATGATAATCTATTATCAGAGGAAAACTCCATTAATGGTAAATGTCTTTCCTAACTTCCTTTAAACTCTAACACACAAGCCTTGAGTATAACTTCCAATGTCTGTATGGCTCTTTCAGATTGGTCATCCGTGAAGTCGTACAATCTCTTTTATATACAACTCACCAACTTCTCAACTAAGTCACTATTTTTCCATAGGTAGAAATCGACCGATTTCGTCAATCTATCCACACAATCACCTATATCACATCATAACCACTCCGGGCAAAGTGGAAAAAACTGATCATGATTCTCCCATTTTAATCGAGGGATCTAAGAGACTATAAGAACCCCGCAAATCTTTGATGCTCAACCTTAACTTTTTTGACAAATGAGACATTTAGAAATAAATTCGCAAACATCTTTTCTTTATACTCCCTCCACCTTAGTATTCCCTTAGGGCATGATATATATATTTAGTGAGCCGATGACGCATATGCGTAAGAGTGAGCCTCCCATAATTTATTTCTTTAATCTTTCCCACATCTAGTACACATAACCCGTGACTCATCATCACTATACCATATGCCCGTATTAAAAATCCTCTTAACTCGCCTGCACTCGCCTCCCATTTCAATTTAATCATGATTGTATCTTGAGTCTATAGCTCCTTATCTTGTCTATTAGCATGTGACTAACATAAAATGTAGCTAGTAAGGCTCCACATCTCGTCAATCCTTTAGTTTCGCACCTAAAGACCTCACCCCATAAATCTAGTGGAGGTACACAACCTTGTGAGATATGGAACCCGTAGGCTTCTCCTACTAAGAGCATCACATTACATTAACATTTCCCGATGGTACTCAATAGTGCACTACAATCCTTAATGAGTTCAACCCATCTCCTCTCGTCTCATATTTAACTTTTTCTATGTGAATAAATATTACATGTTCTCGTGATCTCAGAAATTTTACATGCACCCATATCAAGAATGCCTCCATGGCACGTAGAGCAAAGACTACAACAACCAACTCTGTGTTGGTGTCTCATAATTCTCAAGCCATGCTTTTTCAATTGCCTTAAATCATATGCTATCACATTTTCATGTTGCATTAATACCCTTAAGCTTCCGCCTAAGCATCACAATACTCAGATATCCTTCGCCTGACGACCGTAGCAATCCAAGGCGTCAAATTCCTTTGGGCCATCGAATCTTTTCTGACATGTCTCTTACCATACAAACTTTTCATCTTTCCTTGTCAATTTAGTCAAAGGATCCGCTAACTTTGAAAAATCCCTTAACAACCTTCCGATAATACCCTCGCTAAACCTTAGAAAACTTTCAGGCCTCTCGTCACATTCGTAGGTGGTTTTCGGGGCTCACAATTTTCAATCTTTCGAGGATCAATGTAAACCCCCTTCATCGAAATCACATGCCTTAGAAAGGCAACACTCAGTTTCCAACTGTAACTAGAATTACTTGTTACTACTAAGTAAATAGAATTTACTTAGATGTTCTCATGATCTTCTTATTATCAAGCAATGTATTAAATAAGTCATCAATGAATACTATAACAAACGATCTAAATACTACCGAAAGATCCTATTCATAAGATCCATAAAAGCTGGTCAATATAAGTTACCCAACTAGCATGACTAAAAACTCATAATGCCTATACCGTGTTTTCAAAGTTGGGTCATAGAACACTCTCCGACCTAATCTTAATCGATGGTAACCCGAGCTAGATCCATTTTCAAAATACCCTGCTCCCCGAATTGGATCAAAAAGATCATCAATCCGGTAAATGGGTGTTGATCGCGTATTTTCACTTTATTCAACTCTCCGAATCAATATACGACATCTTAAACTTTCATCATCATTTTTTATAAATTAACCAGACTTCGCTGCTTAAGTACTTACTTAACAAAACCCTTACCACAAGCTCATCCATTTATACTTTCAATTCTTTCAATTCTTTCTTCAACTTTTAAGGAGCCATCATATAAGGTGCCTTACAATTGGTTCTGTCCTAGGGCTGCCAATCTAAAATTAATATATATAGTATATATATATATATATATATATATATATATATATATATATATATATATATATATATATATATATATATATTTATATACTCTAGAAGATCCTCGGGAAATACATCCTGAAATTATTCGACTATCAGAATATCTTCCATTCGACTACCATTATCCCACACCTAATAGCATAAGCTTAGGTACTCTTTTATATAAACTCTTCTAAAGTATTTTACTAGCCCACATAACTGGTCATATTATCGTAGGTAGTATTTTCCTCGTAACCCACATAAAAACAACCTCTGCCTTCTCCTCGCTTATAGAACTCCAACCTCTTTCCTATAACAATCCTTTTGTAGCATGATGTCTAGATAGTAAATCCATGCCTAATATAACATCAAAGTCATGGATATCTAATACCATCAAGTTCAAAACTCCTAGCCTCCACTTAATCCCATAAAATAATCAACTTTTCCATACTTTCCTGTGGTGGCAAAACTTACCTCGCTACACATTCATCATTAAGGTCTTCAATTTCTTCCATTTTCTTCAACAATTACAATTAACAATTCACTTAATGTCATTGATTCACTCTAAGCTAAATTAAACCCATGCATTTTCAATTAACCATCTCATTACCCTTATCCACGACTACGCTTCAGATCTCCTATGTCACATAATTTCGTCTCTAATTTCCTTATCCTCTCAATGGACACCGTCTACCACCTGCCGACATTAAATGTCAGGCTAACATCCGAGCCATCCGCTCTAAAGGCATCTCGTCCTCACGACTCCTCGTGAGGCTGGCGGCCCTAGCCGCATCGGGCGGTGGAGGAACATACGCACTCATCAACATGTTCCTCGTGTGGTGGCATTTCACGCCTCGTGAGCTCTCCCGGTGGGTGGCCTGCCGACGACGCATTTTCTGCGGAATTAAACAATATGTCATGTAATGCATATATGATTTTAAATCATATAAATTTTCAAATCTTTATAACATTTTCAAAACCTCGCTCTGATACCACGTTGAAGGATCCTGACCCGGATTAACCTCATGAACCCGAGGGGACCTCCCGGCACTCCAATGGATGTAGAAACTTTTCCTCACCAAATAAAATCCATGGAGCGAACCCTTACGCCTTTAACATACTCCTTTATAAAATAATGCTAAGCTTAAGTGATAAATTTTTTTTTTTCTTTTTCAAACACTCGATTTTTCGAAAAATCGCCGCAGTTTCCTCTCGTTTTTCTGGACTTTCCCAACTTACAAGTACTGCGATACATTTAAAACACTTCTAATATTCAAATTTTCAACTTCCACAGGACTCCTTGTCCACAACTCAATCAACCCAATATATATACCATATACCTTATTCATTTCCCTAATCATCAAAACATTTAAAACTTCTCTTCAATTCCACAAAATATCAGATCAAAAAAAAATTTCAAGTTTTGAGTCTGACTCTTAAGCCGACGCCGGCAATTCATTTTCAAAATATATCCATATATGCATAGATGCATGGAAAATTATTCACATATAAAAATATGCAACTATTATACAATGCGCCACATGCGTCGGCCTTCGATGGCTCGACTCACTCCGGCTACAGAGGGTACTCACCTACCAATTCGCCTCTGGGTTCCAAAATATTTTGGAAACATATGAAAAGAATGAGCTAAAGGAGCCCAAAGGGAGTGTACATTTTCATTTAGATAACATTTCCAAGATATACCAAAATAATACATACTTATACAATTAAAATCCATTTACATACATTAAACATTTATGCCTTAAACTTTCTTTCAATAAATACTTATTTGTGGAGACCCCACCCTTCGTGATCATTCATGGCTCTTCAGTGGAAGCCACTCATAGATACCATTTCAGGAAGCTACTGAGATTCGGAATTAAGACCTAGTCTTAGTTCACGGGAAGCATCTTCGGCACCAACCGAGCCACCAGCTCAGCTGGTACCGCAGGATGCTTCCTATCGACTAAAAGACCCTAGGTCCCGGGTTCGAATCTCCGTGAGTACGAAATAACTCAAATGTGGAACGGCGATATCCCATGAAGGAAGCTCCACCGAAGGGTACTATGAGGGTGGTCACGGCGGCTGGGGTCTCACACAAAAGGCGCCTTTATTTGTAGTCCACACCGTGACCACGGTGCCCTTCAGGGCTTCATCAGGTTCACTGCAGCCGGGAAGTCAGGGATTGTCAGAATATTCTTTCTCAGTTTGCCGTAGAGAGCTGGGTCTCCAGATCAGAAGCTTATGTTCATCGGGAGCATTTTCATTACCAACCCAGCCTAATAAATTAGCTGCAGAGATGCTCATCGACCTAAGCCCCGGTCCCCGGGTTCAGTCTCTACGAAGTAAAGAAAATGCCTAGGGAGGGCATGATATTCGTGAGTGGGACCCAATTCAAGGGCACCCATGGTTACGTAAGGGTGGACCCCACAAAGGAGGGTAGACAGAATTTCGTAACGCCCGCACGCTATTTGGGCATAAAGTGAAAAATTTTCGAAATTGCAACCGTGCCCTAAGGAATAGTGATTTTTTCTTGGGTGATATCCCATGGGAGGGGCTTGCAAAGGAATTTTTAAGAAATTTCCGGCTCATGACTTTGAACCGATATTTAGAAGAGAATTGACATTGAAGTGAATAGTGATTTCCTGGATCAAAATTCTGGGCCCTCATGTTGAAATTTTTCTAAATTGGGCCAAAAATACGAAATGTCCGTAATATACTATAAAGACTAACGAACCTAAATAAAGTGAAACTAGTCCGCTTTCTGATAGTTTCCAGTGATCCGAACGTAATTCTGCACACACGCTATTATCCCATTTCGATTTTAATGATTTTAAATCCGACGATGATTTCCCAGAGCCTAGAATCCAATGCAAAGAAGGATTTAATTAGGCTTCATGGTCAATTTGAAGCTTAGGGACGACTATAGAATATTTTTGACATTTAATCTAAGATAAAAGATAAGGTGAAACTGAGATAAAATCGCCATAAGGGATATATTTTCAGGAGAGCCAATTAAAACCTTTCTTAATGACTAAGTTATGAATAAAATAATAGTTAATGGATTTCAGGATTCATTAGAATGGACCAATGAGCTTCTTTGGTTCAAGGGAAATTTCAAGTGGGAAAGGGCACTTTGTCAAGTGTGAAGCAAAATCTAAATTTAAGGGATTAAGTTGGCTCAAAAAGGAGGAGAACCCGTAGGAGAGAAAGGAGAGGGAAGAAAAGAGAGACAAGAAAGGAGAGAAAGGAGAAGCAAGAAGAAAAAGTGAAGGGCAAAGGTATGAGATGTGATTTTTTCTCCTCATTCAAGCTTTCAAGTGATCTTCAAGTGTGGTAATCAAGGAGAGGAGCCAAAGAAACTCAAGAAACAAGTAAGCCATGGTGGGAAAGGGTTTGATGCTTTCCATGTTTAATGTCTAATTCTGGTATGGATGTTAAATTGATGGTATTTAAGGTTTAATGGTGCTGGAATTTAATATCAATTGAGAGAAAGCCATGGTTTAGTGTTAGGTTTGACAAAATCAAGTGAGTAAGGGTTAGGGTTTGATAGTGAATTGTGTGTGTTGGTGTTGAAAATGGGTATAATTCATCAGATTTAAGTGTTTAGAGTGAAAGAAAAATGAAGAGAAACACATTTTGGTCAATTTTTGGGCAGCAGTCTCGGTACAGGAAATGTCCTGTTTTCTGCTCTTGACCAGTTTTTGGTATTTTGGCCATAACTTGCTCAATTTGATCCGATTTGAGTGATTTAAGTGGCTAGTGTAAAATAGACTTGAATTAGAACAAAATCCTAAGAAGAAGGTATCGCCACCCTGATCCTAAGTGGCCTAAATATTCACTCAAAGTAGGACCATGTGCAAGCCAAATTCTGTCTGGGCTTGAACATAGATTAGCCCTGCTATTCGACGTAAAGTGAGTTTCTTATGTTCGAATTGGGTGATTCCAATTGAATAGAACTCCTTAGCACCTTAGCTTTAAATGAGTATAAGGACATAGTGTCAAAATATGAAGTCAAGACTCCTGTAAAAATGAGTAATACAAACTGTCACTAGAAAATTCCAGAATGACTAGTTGGCATGAAAATGCCATAACTTTAGTTCGATGATCCGATTTTGATTGATTCCAATTCTAAGTAAAAATAGATTCCCTAGAGTGAAATAAGAATATAGGAATGAGTGTTTGGTGGTGGATTAAATGAAATTATGGTTAATGTACTGTGGATTTTCTTGGAAAAGGTGAAAAGGGACTATCGGATTCGAACTAGAACTCGAATCTGAAGCAAGCTGGATCGAAAGGTGAACTGTGAGTGAAAATGATATTTTGAGAATTGAGTTTTTAAAAGTGAATGGTTTTAATGTTAAACTGAAGTTTAATGTAAATTTTTTATGTAAATGTTAAGGCATATGGAAAATGTTTTATCTTGCATTGGTTTATCTTGCATCAATGCATATATTTATATATGTATTAAATACGTATGCATATGTTAAGTGCATTATGAAAGTTTAAAAACGTTAAAGAATGATATGTGTTTTAATGATAAAGTAAAGGATTTAAATGTATTTATAAATGTATTTTTGAAGAAATGTTTTATCATTTACCCTAAACCCCTATGACTGTTATGACTGATATCGGTCGAAGTACTTTAAGCTAAATATGATTTAGGAGGGTAAAGTTATAGTTACTAACTGGTGGGCGAAATAGGTGTCTAGAGAATATCCTTACACGCGATAAAGTGTTATGAACCCTATGCAAAGCGCTGAAGCCCGCTAGCCAGAAATAAGCATGACCGAATGTGACTGCCCTTACCGTCGCATCTGAACCGTTTCTGTGTTTATTTCCCGGGTTCCATCGTAAAGAAAGAAAGAAAGAAAGAAAAAGAAAGAAAGAAATAAAGAAAGAAAAGCTTACTTCGTACAAATGTTTAAAGCATAAATGGATTTTAAATGCATAAGTATTTATCAGAAGAAGTTTAAGGCATAAATGTTTAAGGTATAAATGGATTTTAATCGTATAAGTATGTATTATTTTGGTATATAATGAAAATGTTATTTTAATGAAAATGTACACTCACTAGGCCTTTAGCTCATTCTTTTCTATATGTTCTCAAAAAACATTTTCAGACCCAAGACAGTGCGCGATAGAGGTCACTCCTGCAGTGAGTCGAGCCATCAGATGACGAAGACCTGGTGATTTCATCAGATATATAATTTTGCATATTGTTCATGTTGAATATTTTGATATGCATATATGTATATATAAAGTTGAAAAGGACCACGTGGGCTTTGATCCTAGTGGACGAGGTACGTAGGCGGCTCCGCTAAGTCCCGCTCAAGCCCACCTTGATAAAAATAAATGCACGGATTTGAAGAAGTTTCAAATGTTTTGATGATTGAAATAAAATAAATGTATATATGTATATATTGGTGTTTGATTTGGTTGCGGACGAGAGTCCTAAAACTAAGTCGGGAAGTCGGGAGGATGGAAAGATTAGAAAATGTTTTTAAATGTTTTGTGCTTTGTAAATTGGGAAAGTCCGAAACAGAGGAAACTCCGGCCAATTTTTTCCGAAAAATCCAAGTGTTTGAAAAACAAAAGAAAAGAAAAGAAAAAAAATTTATCACTGGGCTCGCATTATTTTCAAAGATATGTTAAGGATTGTAAAGGGGTTCGCTTCCATGGATTTTATTTGACTGCTTTAAGGAAAATTTTCATATCCATCGAGTGCGGAGGTCCCCCCTGTTCATGAGGTTAATCCTGCCTGATCCTTCAACGTGTTATCGTGAGCTACGCTTTCTTTTGAAAAAGGTTATAAAGATTTGAAAATTTTATGTTCATATGATTGTTTTAATGTTTTATTTTAAAATTGCATAAATTATTTATGTGATTTAAAATCATATATGCATTACATGACATAGTAAAATTTTGAATTAATAAAAATGCGGCTGTCGAGGCCGATTTCCAAGCACTGTGAGAGCTCGAGGCATTAGTACCACCACCGAAATACCGAGGTGTTTCATTTATAAGAAATAACACATCTTTGAGCTGGAAGGTCTAGGCAAAAAGGAGTCTGACTTAATTTCAAAAGATTACATTTGGAGGATAGGAGAATAGTGTGAGTGAAAAGATCATAAAAGTTGGAAAAGAAATTGTAGGCATGTGTAGAAGAGTCCCACTCATCATCAACACCTTAGGAGGAATATTAATGTAATGTAAATCAGACTTGTCCAAATGGGAGTCTATTCGTTGGAATGAAAATCTGTTACTACTTCAACATGGAAATGATAATGTTCTACGGGTTTAAACGGGAATGAGCAATTAGAGGACATGGGAGATCGATATTTCGAGAATCAAGGTCGGATGATTGTTGAAAAAAAGAGATGACGAAGACTTATCTTAATGATAGATTAACATATAAATGCATGATCTTTATACATAATCGTGCACAATCAATTGTAGGATATGAGGTCCTTATTCCAAGAAATGCCACAAGTTATGTATCAAGAGAAGTTAGTCATGTATCATTGCTTGAAAAGTTGAATCCGATGATAAAAGATAAAATGGAAAAACCAAAAAGGTCCATATCACGGCTTGAAGAGGTTTGCTGTAGGATTTTATGGATTATTTATCTAAACCTTCAATGGAGTTACATTAAGGCTTTAGTTAGTAAATTGATATAATTCTAGGTTGATTTACTAAGAAATTGAAAAGAAAGAATGATATTATAAGATGTCAATTTAGGTAAACTTGGATGTTAATAAAAGTGATGTTGTTTGATTGGTTTTAATTGATTTAATGACATTACTTGAAATGCTTAAGGAATTAATGGAATTAAAAGTTCAATAGAAAATGAGATGAGAGGTTAGGCCAAGAAAGGGTTTAATTGGTAATGCATCAATGGTTTAGTTTAAGTAAATCAACGATACATGTGGGATGAATTATCAAAAACAATTTGTTGAAAGAAACTGGAAGAAATTGAAGAAATAATTATGAATGTGTGACATGTAGGCTTTGACCACCCTAGGAGAAGTATGGAAAAGTTGAGTTTCCATTGATTTTAATCAATTGGAAGTGATTACATGCCTAATGGAATGTGTTAGAATTAAAATCTTAAGAAGAATAATTGATTAAGATATAAATGTAATTTTTGCTAAGGTACAGAGCATTATGGGTTTTTCACTTAAAGGATGCTAATGGCTTGATTTAAAGCTTGCAAAGATGTTGTCATGAGCCTTGATTTAATTGGAAGTGAATTGGATAAGTTGAGACTTCATGATGAGGATGTTCCCTAAGACAAAGATTCAGAACACGGCACTGAATTTTTGAAGCCTCTAAGTCATCATTTGGACTTACGGTGCTCCCAAACGCTTTTATGGATCTCTATGAACAGATTTTTAGGTCTTTACTTAGATCAGTTTGTAACGTGTTTATTGATCATATACGATCTATTCGGGCAAAGGAGAAGAACATGCGAGCACTGATAATTCTACAAACATCGCGTGAACATCTGCTATATACAAACTTAGTAAGTGTCGGCTGGCTCGACAAAGTCGCCTTTTCGGGACACATAGTTTCCGGGCAGAAAGCCACGGATCCAAGAAAGTCGGCTATACTGAATTGGAAACCTCCTACGAGTGTTAAGGTAGATAAGGAGTTTTCCGGTCTGGGCAGTATTACCGTAAGTTCAAGCCGAGGGATTTTCGAAGATAGCCGTGACTCTTGACTAGACCGACGAGGAAAGAGGAAACCGCTTTTATGGTCGAGGCTCGTCAAGAGTTTCATGAACTGAAAAGGAGATTGACCTCGCCCAAGATTTACACTTCCATCAAGGTGATGGTTTCAGAAGGTATCCAGGATGCCTCTAGACAAGGCTTAGTCAGGTATTAATGCGTAATGACAGGATCGTATGCTTCTAGGCAATTGAAGAAGCATGAATGTAATTATCCTACACCCGACCTTGAGCTAGCAATGTAGTATTTGCCTTGGCGGATATGGAGGCATTACTTATATGGAGTGCCCTCAGAGGATTTTTACGATCATAAGAGTTTCTGCGTGATTCTGCCACGCGCAGGCGAACTCAACATGAGACAGAGGAAGATGGATTGAACTGATCAAGGATTGCGAATGTACCATTGAATATCATCCCGGGAAAGGCGAACGCAGCGTATGCTCTTAGTAGAAGACCGATGAAAGTTCCCTATCGCACGTGAGGGTCGTGCATCTTCTCGACTCATAGAATTGAGGTCCTCAGTGAGACCTGAACTCGACAGACTAGAGCACCGTTAGCCACATTCCATGTACGCCCGTATTGGATAGACAGGATTAGAGAGTTTGCATTCGTGATCCACGATAGTGAAGCAAAAGGTGAAGTAGAGTCTCAGCAACGAGGGATCTGGCTATCGAGAGAGGATGGTACCGTGGTCACGGGACGAGGTCACGGTACCGCAGGTAGTGATGAGGAGAGATTACAGGAAGCCCATTCCTCCGCTTTATGCTATGCATCCGGAAGCACAAAGATGTATCATACCCTAAAGGAACACTACCGGTGGAAAGGTATGAAGAGGATATTGCAGTTCGCCTGCATGTCTCAAGATGTCACAGTGAAAGCTCTAACACTGTGGCTCAGACTATTACAAATTACTCCGATTCCTCAGTGGAAATGGGAGAGAATCACTATGGATTTTGTGGTAGGACTTCCACGTTGTCGGAGTGGCCATGATACGATATGGGTGATTGTAGACAGACTGACGAAATCAGCCCATTTCCTACCTATCAGGAATAGTGATTCATTGGATAAGTTGGCCCACGCATAATGCTGTAGATTATCGTGACCGCATGGTACGCCGCTTCATTGTTTCGCATGTAGATCCTGTGTTTACCTCACGGTTTTGGCCCAGTTTACAGAATGCCCTTGGCACTAAACTGCATTTTAGTACGGCTTTTCATCCACAGACAGATGGCCAATCTGAGAGGACTATACAGACTTTAGAGGATATGCTTAGGGCATGTGTTCCGAGCTTGCAGGGAGCCGGACACCCATCGAGTCTCGATGGAGTTCGCACACACGCTATCGCACCAAGATTGGCATGTGGCCCCTTATGAGGCTCGTATGGACGGAAATGAACCCACCGTTGGGACGCAGGTAGGTGAAAGGAAAATTAGTAGGTCCTAAATTGTTCAAATGACTCGTGATAAGATCAAAGTTATGCGGATAGACTCCAAAATTACACAAGACCTAATAAAAAGTTATATGGACAACGCCGAGGGACCTAGAGAGTTCGAGGTAGGGATATGGTATTTTTGAGGATTTCCCATGGAAGGTGTACTAAGATTTGGGAAACGGAAAGCCGAGTCCACGATATACTGGGCCATGATTGTTGAGAGGGATCGAGAGCGTGGTGATATCGATTGAGTCACATCTCACTGGACGTATTCACGATGTTTCCATGTTTCGATGTCAAGTACATACTGCACCCTTCTACATGTATTGGACAGAGCAACCAAAGCGGGAATTACAGGAGAATTTGACATACTAAGAGGAACTATGCGCATCCTCGACCGTCGAGAGCAAGTTCATGCAACAAGACTATTTCACGGTGAAGGCATGAGAGTCATACAGTAGAGGAAGCCAGTACGGAGCTTGATGAGCAGATGAAGAGGCATTATTCCCATCTCTTTTGATGCAGTATTTAATGTTTTAATTTCGAGGACTAATTTTTATAAGGAGGTGATTGTAAAACCCCCAACCTGAATTAATGTTATAATAAGAGGTTTTTGAACCGATTAGAGGTCCAATGATAGAAATGAGGGTAGATTAGAATCTTAGGAATCATGCCATTGGGCATAAAGTGAAAATTTTCGAAAATTGTAACCGGTGCCCTAAGGAATAGTGATTTTTCTTAGTATATCCTAGACAGGAGGGGTTTGCAAAGGAATTTTAAGAAATTTCCGGGGCCTTATGACTTTGAACTGATATTTAGAAGAGAATTGGACATTGGAAGTGAATAGTGATTCTGATCGACACTGTGGCCCTGAAATTTTTTCTGAAATTGGGCCGAAAATACGAAAAATGTCCGTAATATATCATAAAGACTAACGAAATCGAAATAAAGTGAAACGGAGTCCGTTTTGGATAGTTTCCAGGTGATCCGAACGTAATTCGGGTAATAATACGCTATTATCCGGATTTCCGATTTTAATGATTTTAAATCCGATTTCGATGATTTCAGAGCCTAGAATCCAATGTGAAGGATTTAATTAAAATATTTCATGGTCAATTTGAAGTTTAGACGACCATAGAATATTTTTGACATTTAATCGCATAAAAGCAAAGAGGTTTAAACCGAGATGTAAATCGCTATAAGGGATATATATTTTCTTGTGAGAGCCAATTAAAACATTTCTTAATGACTAAGTTATGAATAAAATAATAGGTTAATGGATTTGTGATTCATTAGAATGGACCAATGAGCTTCTTCGTTCAAGGGAAATTTGGCAGTGGGAAAGGGCAATTTTGTCATAGAAGCAAAATCTAAATTTAAGGGATTAAGTTGGCTCAAAAAGGTGAGAACCTGCAGGAGAGAAAGGAGAGGGAAGAAAAGAGAGACAAGAAAGGAGAGAAAGGAGAAGTAAGAAGAAAAAGTGAAGTGGCAAAGGTATGAGATGATTTTTCTCCTCATTCCGCTTTCTGCTGATCTTCATGGTGGTCATGAGAGGAGCCAAAGAAACTCAAGAAATAAGTAAGTTTTCATGGTGGGAAAGTTAGGGTTTGATGTTTTCCATGTTTAATGTCTTAAATTTGGTATGGATGTTAAATTGATGGTATTTAAGGTTTAATGGTGTCAATTTAATATCAATTGAGAAAGCCATGGTTTAGGTTAGTTAGGTTTTGACAAAATCATGAGTAAGGGTTAGGGTTTGATAGTGAATTGTGTGTTGGTGTTGAAATGGGTATAATGCATCAGAGAAGTGTTTAGAGTGAAAGAAAAATGGAAGAGAAATCACATTTTGGTCAATTTGGGCAGCAGTCTCGGTACAGGAAATGTCCTAGTTTTCTGTTTTGACCAGTTTGGTATTTTGGCCATAACTTGCTCAATTCTTGATCCGGATTCTAGTTAATACACATGTTACCTGAACGAGAATCAAAAACCCTACTGAAGAATGCATCAACAAAATCTTGATCCATATCCTAAATATTCACTCAAAATAGGACTCATGTGCAAGCCACCCTGTTCAGTTTTTGAACATAGATTAGCCCGTTATTTGACGTAAGTGAGTTTCTGTTCGAATTGGGTGATTCCAATTGAATATAGAACCCTTAGCACCTTAGCTTTAAATGAGTATAAGGACATAGTGTCAAAATAAGAAGTCAAGACCTCGAAAATGAGTAATACAAAAATGTCAATAGAAAAATCCAGAATGACTAGTTGGCATGAAAATGTCATAACTTTAGTTTGATGATCCGATTGATTGATTCCAATTCTAAGTAAAAATAGATTCCTTGTGAGGAATAAGAATATAGGAATGAGTGTTTATGGTGGATTAAATGGAAATTATGGTTAATGTAATTGTGATTTTCTTGAAAATGTGAAAAGGACTATCTGACGGAACTGAACTCAACGGAAGCAAGCTGATCGAAGGTGAACTATGAGGAAATGATATTTTTGAGAATTGAGTTTTTAAAAGTGAATGGTTTTAATGTTAAACTGAAAGTTTAATGTAAATTTTTATGTAAATGTTAAGGCATATGGAAATGTTTTATCTTGCATTGGTTTATCTTGCATCAATGCATATATTTATATGTGTATTAAATATGTATGCATATGTTAAGGTATTATGAAAGTTTAAAAATGTTTAAAGAATGCATATGTGTTTTAATGATAAAGTAAAGGATTTAAATGTATTTATAAATGTATTTTGGAAGAAATGTTTTACTTGATGGTTACCCTAAACCCTATGATCATATGATCGAGCATCGGCCAAGTAATTTTAAGCGTGTAAGGATTTAGAGGGTAGTTATAGGTTACTAACCGAGGGAGGGAAATAGTGTCTAGGAGTAATATCCTTACACGTGATAGTATGACTGAACCCTATGCAAGCGTGAGTTTCGCAGTCAGAAAGTGGTTATGACCGGAATGTGACTCCGTCTCATCATGCCGCATCTGAACCTGCTCGGGTGTGTTTATTTCCGGGTTCCATCGGAAGAAAGAAAGAAAGAAAGAAAGAAAGAAATAAAGAAAGAAAGTTTACAGATAAATGTTTAAAGCATAAATGGATTTTAAATGCATAAGTATTTATTACAAAGAAAGTTTAAGGCATAAATGCTTAAGGTATAAATGGATTTTAATTTGTATAAGTATGTATTATTTGGTATATATCGAAAATGTTATTTTAATGAAATGTACACTCACTAGGCTCCTCTTTAGCTCATTCTTTCTATATGTTTCAAAAACATTTTCGTGGACCCAAAGACAAGTGCGTCATAGAGGTCACCTCGTGCGTTGAGTCGAGCCATTGATGAGACGAAGACCGTGGATTTCCTCATTGTATATAATTTTGCATATTGTTCATATGTTGAATATTTTGTTATGCATATATGTATATATGTATAAAGGAAAAGGAACTACGTGGCTTTGATCCTCGCGGACGAGGCACGAGGCTAGCTTCGCTTAAGTCCGCTCAAGCCCAATCTTTTTGATAAAATAAATGCATGGATTTGAAGAAGTTCAAATGTTTTGATGATTGAAATAAATAAATGTATATATGTATATATTGTGTTTGATTTGCTGTGATTTAGAGTCCTAAAACTAAGTCAGTTGAGGATGGAAAGATTGTGCTGCTTTAAATGTTTTCGTTGTGCTTTGTAAATTTGGGTGTCAAACAGAGGAAACTCCGGCCAATTTTCCTAAAAATCCAAGTGTTTGAAAAACAAAAGAAAAGAAAAGAAAAATTTTATCACTGCCTCGCATTATTTTCTAAAGATATGTTAAGGATTGTAAAGGGGTTCGCTCCATGGATTTTATTTGACTGTTTTAAAGAAAATTTTCTATATCCATTGGAGTGCCGGGAGGTCCCCTCGGGTTCATGAGGTTAATCCGGGTCGGGATCCTTCAACGTGGTCAGTTGGTACCAGAGATGCTTCCCATTGGACTAAAGACCCTAGGTCCTGGGTTCGAATCTCCGTGAGGCGAAGAACTCAGCTGAACGAGGATATCCCATGAGTGAGCCTCCACCCGAAGGGTACTCCATGAGGGTCACGAAGGGGGTGGGCCCCACAATAAAAGGCGCTTTTTATTGTGGGGTCCACACCCTTCGTGACCACGGGTGTTCTCTGTGTGGCCCATCGTGGGTCCACCCTTCATAACCACTCGGGTGCCCTTCGTGGGTCCCACTCACGTGAAATATCATGCCCTCCCCTAGGCAGCTTTCGCTCCAGAGACAACCCGGTGACCAGGGGCTTAAGGTCCAATGGGGAGCATTCATCACCAACCGAGCTAGTAGCTCAGCTGGTACTGCAGATGCTTCCTATCGACTAAAGACCCTAGGTCCCGGGTCTCGACCCTCCGGGGAGGCGAAAGGAACTCAAGTGGGAATGAGGATATCCTATGAGTGGAGCTTCCACCCGAAGGGTACCCATGAGGTGGTCACGGCTGGTAATCTCTATACCATTAAAATCACTCGTTTAAACATTTATGCCTTAAACTTCTTATTTCAATAAAATACTTATGCATTTAAAACTATTTATGCTTTAAGCATTTTATGCCTTAAACTTTATTTCAATAAATACTATGCATTTAAAATCCATTTATGCTTTAAGCATTTATGCCTTTAAACTTTCTTTCAATAAATACTTATACATTTAAAATCCATTTATGCCTTAAACATTCGTATTCGTAAACTTTCTTTTTCTTATTTCTTTCTTTCATTCTTTCCTCGATGGGAACCTGTAATAAACACACCGACGCTTCCTGCATCGACTATGAGGGATACCACATTCCGCCATAACTACTACGTCATGAGAAACTCACGCTTTGCATAGGGTTCCGGGCCATAGTACTTTATCACGCAAGATATTACTCTAGACACCTACTTCCCGCTAGCAACCATGCCTACCTCCCCAAACCTACACGCTGTGGTCAACGAGCACTACGTGGTTTAACATTGGTAAGAGGTCTCATGCATGTCATAAATATCACTCTCTATCATCGCTTTACTCAATACGCTCGCTCCACATTGACCTCTCCAACAACTCATCACATCACAATATCATCCATCAACAAACATCATCAATCAGATCAAGACAAAACTAAGACAAACATTTATGTCACATCTCTGTTATACTCACACAACGAGGTCAACATTTAACGATCACTTAATCACTAACATCGACTCATCGCTTCATCATCATTTCATCGATCTCGTCAACGATCACTCTCACTCATAAACATACATCAACGCACACTCAATCAACACAATCTCATCGTCAACAAAACACCGAGAACTAAACTCCATCCCAACCCATCCCAATATGAACCCAACGAATCCGAATATTCAACGGTTCTCAAAATTTATGAAACTTCCAGATCAAGTTCTTGATATATCAATAACATCTCTTTTTAAATTTCAATTTAAAATTCCGTCTCTAAAGCCCTCAACCATATAACACACCTGCAATAACAAATAACTCAGTTTGGCAGAACAGAATCTGCACATAGCCCACTTGAACCATTTTCTGGGCACTTTAAGTTTACAATTGGTGAACCCTTTAGATAAATTCTTCCCTATAAGTCTATTTTACCCAGAATTTTGAATCACTAATTCTGATCTGAAATACGTTATGGCCAAATACCAAAATTGGTCAAAACAGAAAACAGGACATTTCCTGTACTGAGACTGTTGCCCAAAATTTACCAAATTGTGTTTCTCTCTTCCATTTTTCTTTCACTCTAAACACTTAAATCTGATGCATTATACCCATTTCAACATATCACACAAAAGTTCACATCAAACCCCTAACCATTCATTCACTTGATTTGTCAAAACCCTAATCTAATCCATGGCTTTCTCTTAATTTATCTCAAAATCATCATCATTCAACCCTAAATGCCACTAATTTAACATCCATACAAGAAAATCAAATCATTAGGCATGAAAACATAAAAATCCAACTTTCCCACCACATGAAAAACTTGCATTTGTTTCTTGGTTTCCCTTTGTCTTCTTCCTCTTGATTCACTTGAGCTCACTTGGAAGCTTGAAAGAGAATAAAATTCACCTCTACCACTTTGGGTTCTACCCTTTCTCCTCCTCTTCTCCTTTCTTCCTTTCTTTCTCTTTCTCCTTTCTCCTTCATGGACGTGATCTCCTCTCTTTGGAGCACTTAAATCCCTAATTTTAGACTTTAAAATATTCTTCCAAAAGTACCCTTAAATTAAATAATTCCATTGGTTAGTTTAAAGTGGTTTACACTTTTATCCAAGCTTCTCATTGGTCCATTCTCATGAGACCAAGTCATTTACCCATTATTTAAATCATAACTTAGCCATTAAGAAAGGTTTTAATTGGCTCTCATAATAAAATATCTCCCTTATAGCAAATTTCTCTTATCTCGCTTTCACCTTTATAACGCTTTTATACCGATTAAATGTCAAAATATTCTATGGTCGTCTAAATCCTAAATTAACCATGAATTATTCAAATTAAATCCTTCACATTGAATTTGTGCTCGAAATCACCGAAATCGATGGAAATCATTAAATCGGAAATTCTGACACAGCGTATTATTATCCGAATTACGCTCGATCGCTCGAAACTATCCAAACGGGACCTCGCTTTCACTGCTTCAGTTTCGTTAGACTCTATGTGATTGATTCCGGATTTGCATTTCCTACCAATTCCTCGAAAATTCCAAAGCACGTACTTCACTTTCAAATCCGAAATCACTCATTTACTTAAATCTCCTATTCTCTTCTAAATATCGCCCAAAGTCATAGGAACTCAAATTTTCTTAAAATCCCTTGCAACTTCTCTCTCCATCCGATAAAATAAGAAAAATCACTATTCATTAGGCACCCTACATAATTTTCAAATTTCACTTCATGCCCAAATGATGTCCGTAGAGCGTTTCCCAAATTCTTAATCCACCCGCTTCTATCATTCGACCTCTCAACCGGCCTCAATAACTACTATTATAACATTCAATAAGGTTGGGGTTTTACACTAAGCCCGATGACATTAGGGGTGTATCAAGGATATCTTATCCAATCACGATCCAGCTTCCGCTATACATTGATCCCAAATAATTAGTATCAGCCCTCGGATTGAATCAATGTGGTAAACCTAATCATTATATTTTACATGTATATTTGATCTAATTAGATATATGACGCTTCTAGGTTTTATGTTTCATGTTATTTATATTTTGTATGAATGAATGTTTTATTTTGGCCTTAATCCATGGTAGAAATTTGATTGTATTTTTTTTTTTTTTTATGTAACTTGGAGGTTAATCATAAGATTAGGTATTCTCATTGATTTATTTATTTATTTTTGGATAATTCTATGTAAATTGGATTTATTGATAATTATATAATAAGTATCCAAAGAACAACCGCATGTTATTGTTCATTGTTTTTCGTGGTAGATCGTAAGCCCTCGGTTTGGCATACCAACACCATAATCATGTAGGGGACACAAAGGAGGGTCGTGGGAGGAAGAGGGTCATTGAAGACTCGACACGTCCACATCGTACATAAAGCGGTTGAGACTAGGACTCACGCGCCAAGCCTCCGAGGGTGCATGTGTTACGCGGCTAGTCAGGATTGAATCAAATTTGGCCGCCTAATCCCTTTCTTCGTGATCTACCTCCTTATAAATTTCGTGTCCAAGGTCTCGTGGCAAAGGAATGGCGATGATTTTAGTTTTTGGCTCGACGCGGCTGGGGTGTGTGTAGTCTCGACGGACGGAATTTAATCAAGAGGTTCCTTAAGTGTTGTTCTATCCTCTATAAAATCTCCTCATGATGATTCAAGCTTTGTGCGGTGATCGATAAATCGATTTTGATTTTTGATTTTAATATGGGGATTGGGCAGCTCGAATTTGGACAAATGTTGGCTAGTTGGTTCCTCATAAGATATACTTCCGTGATAATATCGTGATGATCAAAGTTGTGTACTGCGGATTGTCCATGCATTTCGTGCTGGTCACTTAGGGGACTGAAGTAAGAGTTTTGTGTTTTGGGCTTAAAACCCTAGAAACCAATTCTAACTTAGACTACAATTCAAAGAATTTAAAGACCCGATGGGTTATTGGATTACGTGCTAGATATCAAGTTAGGGTTCTTGGTCTCTATTAGGTTTTATATTTTTTTCTTCTTCTAGGAAACCATGGATTAAGGCCCATTATTTATTCTTTGCTTATAATTGTTTTATATAGATATAACATATGATGTATGTTTGCTATGCTACTTAGAAGGGTGGTGCCATATAATTTCATCATGTGATATATACATATGCATAATGATATTTGTTTCATCTAGATAATATTATTATGAAGTATTTAGTTGAATTAATGTAAAATATTGAATGAGGAAGGTTAAAATTAATTTAATTAATTTGAAACCTACGGGCTCCACTAAGGGGTCCAATAATAAAATGACATAGATCAATTTATGGGATTGAAAACTTAAAAATAATTTCAAAATTTTAATAAGATTGTACAACCCAATGTCGATAATACTAAGAAAGATAATTTTGAAATTAAATTAATGGTTATCACATTCCACTTTAGCAACATTAATGTCTAGATATTATTATTATGGAAACCACAAATTAATGTAAAATATTGAACGGGTGCATGTTAAAATTAATTTTATTAATTTGAAACATGTGGACTTTATTAAGGATCCAATAATAAAATAATTATACGCCTCAACAGATAAATGATGATCGATTTTATGAGATCGGGAACTAAAAACAATTTCAAATTTTTAATGAGATTGTACGACCCAACGCCGAATTATACTAAGATATTAAAGATAATTTAGAAATTAAATTAATGGTTATCACATTCAATTTAGTAACATTAATGCGTCTATATAATATTATTATTATTATGGAAAACCTAATAAATTAATGTAAATATTGAACTATGCATGTTAAAAATTAACTTGAAACATGTGGGCTCCATTAAGGATCCAATAAAATGATTATGTGATGCCCCAAACGAATAAACATGAGGAATTTTATGGAATTGGATCTAAAATAATTTCTGTAATTTTAATGAGATTGTACGACCAATGTCGACAATAATTATATTTAAAAGATAATTTTAAAATTAAATTAATGGTTATTACATTCAATTTTAGTAACATTAATGTCTAGATATTATTGTGACGCCCAAAACCCGGGGTCCGTTGACTACCTCACAACTCGCTGAATAATATGAGGTGTCGGTTACCCGACGCCACTTTAGAAAACTCCAAGTAGTCTCTTTGTACGGAGCTCCACCAAATACAAAACCCGTATAAACCTGTCCCAATCAACAATATATGCAATATATATATCCACTACGCCACTTGGGCCCATCAACTGTGCTCAACACATATAGCCAAACTATATCCAATAGTTTCAAGAGTTCAAATGTTTTACTTTTATACAACATATATTAAAATACTCAAATTCTAATACATGTAAATATCATCAAAGCCACACCCGATTTTCTTATCCAACCTCAAGGATCGAACTGCCTTCACGCAAGCTCCCTGTAATTCGAAAAAAGGGGGATCCCACGAGACGGGTGAGCTTAAAGCTCAAAAGAGGAGAATCACGGCGGCTATCACCACCTAAGTGCGCAATGTTCCAATTTAAACGCCCATTCAAGCAAAACGATGATCCTACTTGAATGTCTAAATGACCAACTCAGATCCCGAGTCCTCACCGACTCTCTCACACTCGCCTAAGCCTTGTATGAGAATTATTGTGTTATTAGTGGGCAACCCTCCGATGAATATATATCAATTGGGCCGCTCCGACGATTGATATATATTATTTGTTTGTGGACTACCCTCCGATGAATAAATATCAACTGGGCCGCTCCGACGGCCGATATTATCGGTTCGCGGACTACCCTCCGGCTGAATAAATATCAATCGGGTTGGCCCGACGTGTTGATATATTATTTAGTTTGACTACTCCGATGATTAACATTTTGTGACTACCCTCCGAACCTTTTTCTCTCTAGACTTAATTCATGCACTCCACCCTATAATCCTGTGTGGTGTCCCGGGGTTGCATATGGAATGCATGTATGCCATTCCATTACAAGATAATCACATGCAAATATATAACATGAATATATTTACATAGAAATTAAATTATACAACATGTTATGATTTTATCATTTCACACAAATTCCAAAAAAATTAGCTCACTTGGGCTATCAATTAAACACAAGCAATCTGATTCGAATTACTTAACCAAACACATAATTTCACGTATTTACATTCTTAGGAACACTATTTCCCAATAGTAAAACCTCACATTATTCCTAAAAATCATTAAATCTTCGGTTCACTTAGTGAACCCGTTTCACGCATCATCGCCTCAATCCACCACACATGATTTAACACGACAAATACATGATTTCACACTAATAAGAGCGGGAGGTACTACTGCCGCCCATATTTTCCAAAATTTTTTCACCTGGTCCCATGTTTGAGACCGATCTAACTGCCCATTCCGACCTTTATCATCTCAAGCATGCATTTTAATGCCAATTTCCACACAAACAGCTCCACTTCGCTTCGGCACTGCACTATCCCAAAAATCCTAAGAAAATTCCTCACCCAGCCCCATGTTTTGGGATTCCATCAAACGGCCCTCACGGCCTCAAACTAATCAAACATCGTAAAACCCTTAAAATGGAATAAAAACACAAGTAGGGAGAAAATCCTACCTCTTGAGTTGATGTCAAAACTCGCAAACCCGGTCCACGCGTAGCCGCCCGCGCAACGCTTTCTTCCCCTCTTGTCTGGTCGAAATCCAACTAGCCTCGATCACAGTATTTCTAGAGAGAAGTCAAAGACTCCTCTCTAGAATCACCATTTTTGGTCCTCCACGCCACGTGATTCCACCGGCTCAAAGTCACGTTTGGCTCGCTTAAACGGAGAGAGATGAAGCACTATTCCCAATTTGGCATCTAGCTTCATTAACATTCCAAAAATTGACATTTATGTCCCTTTTTCTCAGATTTGATATTCGGCACTACCTCGGCCGTCCATTTTCATCATTTCTCTACTCATACCACTTATGGTACATGAGTATATGCTATATGTGCCTTTCGTCGCATCGGTGGTCGATTTACTTCAAGACCAAACGCGATGCTCGAAACGTGGCCGACCGACCGGTTCTCAAAGAATTGCGAAATTTACGGCTAACTAGATTTCATGACGACCTAACGGCGTAATCCGCTTTGTCATCTCGAGATCTAGGGAATTAATTGGTGGATTTTTAACCGTAATTATAATTTTGTAATCAAAATACGATTTTGCCCTTATTCCGCACTTAGAATTTCTGCCCATTCTCACCTTCCTTAAAAGAATTTCGCCCGAAATTCAAGACAATCATATCACTCACAACACGTGAACCCTATTAATAACCCTTGCTTGGTGCGTAACCCACAACCTCTCCAAGGTCACAATTACCGACAATCCAACGGATCGTCAACTCAATCCATGCCACGATGACATCCATTTACCGAGCCCTTGCTACCAACAACACCCAATGCAATTTCCAAAGGGTATCCAAACCCGAAATATCCCCGACTCTATCACTCAACTCTCAATTCACGCGGATAACCTTGTCCCCAGAGCCATCTCCAAACACATAACTTCTGGGCTTACACTTCAATCTCTTACATCATTCAACTATGAGTCTTTATTAGACGTAGTCCTAAAGACAACTCAACCCGAGCTCACCAAGAGTGGTGAATGACCATACCGTGCACCCACACCCGACTCGACGGGATGTTACCTTGCATACGAACGCAATGATGTCATACTGTGACAACCAATCCTGCCCACCCATGAGCGTAACTGTGAGATCTCACTCATAATCCCGACCTATCAGGTCGACTCTCACCCTTCACCCTAGGGAAGAACATCCATATTTGGCTTCTCTAAAGGCCTGAACCTCTAAGCCCAAATCCAATGTCGTGTTGAGTATGACAACCCGCCAGTCTCACTATCGACAACCCAATGGTTGTCAACTCATCCATGTCAAACCTGACATCAACAAATCAACAGGTTCACCCCCTGGGTCCACAACGCCCGCCAAGCGCAACTCCTCGATACGTCCCGAGCCACCCACACTCGTCCCTCTAGCCTAGTCAGATCGCCGGGAGTGCTTGTATAGCACCTCGTAACCCGAAACCTGCCTCTAACTCCCATTAGGTGGAGGAATGAATCAGATACTCTCATGTCCTATGGTTAACCTGGGATCGCATTGTCCCAAAGTCTCGATCCCCCCGTCTCTCGCACCTGGCCACTGCGGCCCAATCCTCGGCCCTAGTCCCGAACTAGCAAAAAGCGCGTGTCTTCCTCGCCTTCCCGAACCAGAGAAAGCTGATCCTCCCTTCGCTACCAACACCCGTATCCCGAAAGTGTTCCAATTATCCTTGATCTCTCATGATCGCGGTCGCCCAACCACGGAGTCCATGTCCCCGTAGGTGAAGTCCTTACGATCCTATCCCGACGGACAACTTCAATCCATCCTCGAATCTCCCGCAATACCCACCAATCCAAGAAACTACGATCTCGAAGATTGACATTCGGTCTCTCACAACACACACGCTCAACCTTCAGTCAACTGACACTCATGGTGCCGACACCACTTGTCCCAAAATCTCCCCACAAGCCAAACTCGCAGACTTACTGAACTTGGTATACAGCTGATGGTCTCTCAACAACTGTAACACAATCCTCAAGTGATACTCATGCTCCCACTCTGACTGGGAGTAGATCAAAATGTCATCCCCGAAGACTACGACAAACTGATCTAGATAAGGTTGGAAACACCCTACGATGAGGTCCAAGGAACGCCGCGCATTCGGCCAATCCAAAGGCACCAGAAACTCAAAGTGCCCCCAACGTCCCAAACGCAAGCCTTAGGGATATCCGTTCCTAACTCTCAGTCGATGACAAATCCAGTGCTAAGGGGTCTATCTCGGGAGTAGACTCGCACTCCTCTCAACTGATCAACAAATCATCGATCCTCTGTGAATGGGTACCGACTCGATCATAACCCGGCTTCACTGCCTATAGCCACTTCACACCGAAGGGTCTTGCCCTCTTCTTCGCAGAACTAGAACCGGTCACCCATGGTGAAGTGCTCGTGTAATAATCCCCTTGTCCAATAGCCCTCAGAGGTCGGGACTCGAAGTTCCTACAACTCAACCTGCCATCCATGCGGAATCATAGAGATGGTTAAAGCACTGTGGTAACTCGACAATCGGGTTCACATCCCCATGTGGAGGTAGTCCGTGTAGCTCATCCGGAAAATATTCGCTGCATCTCGCAAACCACACCTGAGGTAGATTCAAGTCCTGTCTCACCTGCCTCAAAGGTAAGGCTTGCTAGCTAACCCGCCAACCGGCCCCTAAAGCACTTTGACTCATATACCGTCTCAAACGCAAATACCGTGCTTCGTCTCGAATACAACACGGCACCGCCCCGTGTAGGCTAACTCTCCCCGCGCCACAATCGAGCAACAACCTTGTAAACTCCGTCAACCAATCCATCCTACACGACATCGAACTCCTCGACATATCCATAATCCTCGTGTCCATTGTGAGTAGAGTCCTCGAGATCTCTAACTCGCACCTTGACATATCATTACCTATTCGCCACAATCGCTTAGGGAGGATTCAATAGCAAATATCTAAGGTCTCTGAAGAGGTCCTTGCCCATTTCCACCATATTTGAGACTCATTCTCTCTAGCTGAAACCTTGATAGTCTAATCACAGTGAGTGTCGGGGTAATCTCCATAGCCTCTAACACTTTCTCGTTCTGCATGAACCAATGGTCTACCACCATCGGATCTCTACCCCCTGTGAATGTCGGAGGATGATACGTCCTAAACCTCTGGAGGTTACTAGGATCTCCATGTCCACCTTTTGTACTCAGCACATTACCCAGTCATGACCTCACACCCAGCACCACCGAGCCTCTCGAAGGCACATTGATCAAATACAAGCGGCTGGTCAATTTGTCGTGGTGCACGACGATGCCGTGGACGTCCTCTACGTCCTCGTCCTCTATCAGCCATTTACATAATCAACATGGCAACAAAAATCAATTAATTTTAAGATTTGATTAGGCTAAATAAATACGAGAGATCTCTGAATTACTAATGAACTGACGACCCATGAACTAACCCAGTTTTCATGTTTCCTAAGTGGTGCTAAATTCCAACCACTTAATTCATTTAATTCTATAAAATTCTGAAACCTATTCCATTTAGGCTTTTCTAATCTTCAGGTCATAATTTGATATAGCGTTCTCTGCAGCGAATTACTGTATACGCATCACACTGCATGCATATAGTTTTAAATGCTGCGCAACTACCGCGCAATCACCATTTCAAATAGTAGTTAAATCCATCTGATATCTCCTAAGGCATAACCACAACCCGGGACACTAATCTAGCGCCAACTTCCGGTGTATCGCGATCAATTTAGCGTTTAAAATATTGTTTTCAATAATTTTATTTTCAAAAAATTTTATTTTGAAGGAAATTTATTCCACCAGTACATAAGGCTATTTGATTTTATTTGTGGCCTCTTGAATTAGTGTGTCTTTTTGGTGTTTTAGAAAAAATTTTGTTTTACATTGAGCCGTGTTCATTGTACAGCTCTCATGAAGCGTCTTGCGTCGCGAGTTCCCCAAAAGCGATGGCCCGAGGCCGAGGTGCCGCTGTACGCAACCAGCGGCCCGGCCAGCCCGTACGCCCGGCTTCGCAGCGCAGCGCGCCGAGCCCGTGAGCCCCAGCGGCGCCCTTTCGTGCACGCCGCGGCGCCGCTGCGCCGGCTACGCGCCGCGCGGCGCCTACGCGTGCTGCAGCGCGTCGCGCGCTGCCAACATCCGCCACGCCCGCTACGCCGTGCGCCCGGCGCTGCTTGCACGCGCGCGCTTACGCCCAGCCCGCGTCCGCCCAGCGTACCAGCGCCCTGCGCTGCCGCGCCCGGCGCTCCGCTATGCGCCGGCGCCACGCAACGCCGGCGCCGGCGCGCCTATGACGCACCCGCACCACCCTTGGCGCCGGCTGCGCGACTCGCGGCGCCCGCTGCGCCCGGCACCCGGCGATATGACCTGTCGCGATACAAATTTTGTATGGCGGCTCGGCGTGCCAACCCACCCGATACGATGTCTGCATTTTACCATCTGATTTTGTATTACCTTTCGGCAACTTATTCTGATACAAAATCCCAACCTTCCAACCTTCTATTCTGATATAAATCAACTCTTTGTCTAAAATCCTTTCTCTGGCCACAATGCGGTAGCCATGAAATTTCTGCACCATAAATTTTTTCGTTTCTCTTTAATTAAAATTTTTTTCTCAAAAATTAATTTTTCAAACGGCTAAAAAAATCTGAATCCTGGAGATTCATTTTTTCTTTTCTTGAACACTCAAATAAATTTATAAAAATTTATTTCTCCATTCTTAAATTTTATACCATATGAAACCTTAGAAATTGTTTTTCCACATTCGCAACCAAAATAAATTTAGCAATTTGTTGCAAGCTGCACTCGATTTTTCCTTTAATTTTCCTCCTCAAATAAATTTATAAAAAATTTATTTTCTTCCATTCTTCAATTTTACCATGTAAAATCTTAGAAAATTATTTTCTCCCCTCCATATAACCAAATAAATTTGAAAAATTTATTTTCTTTTTGCTTTTAAAATTTCTTCACTCACTTAACAATACCCCAAATAATTTGTAAATTTTATTTTCATTTAATTTTCTTAGGTTTGTGTGAAACCTTAAAAATTACTTTTCAATATACACTATGACCAAATAAGAGTATGAATTTATTTTGGTTAATTCCTTAGTTCAAGTTTACACACTTTGTAAACACCCAAAATGTTCCATCATCCTATGCTATCAACCAAGCATATCACCCATAAGATTTCAATCACATAACACAATTCATGTTATGCCTGACCCGAGCATGCAAGCACTTCACAAAAAAATCCAATCACACAAAACGCACCAACACATGCATCTGATGTCTTAGTGTTGTCCATTGATTTCCTAGGTAATCTCATACCTATACATATCATCCGAAAAAGGCCACGCACCTGGTGATTTGATTAATATAAATCTGACTATGGCTGCAGACCCCGGAGAGTTTGCTTTTTTCTATCCATAGGTTCCCATAAACCTATACTCCGCCTACATGCCTAAGGTATTGATGGGATACCTTAAACCAGGCTCCTAGGTGATGTACCCACCCTGGCATGGCAGCCCCAAAACCCGGGGTCTGTGGCGCCCAAAACCGAGGTCAGTTGACTACCAAATCTTCCGAATGCAAAGTGGATGTGGGTTTGCGACACCATGAAAATCGGGAGTCTCCTTTGTGCGGGGAGCTCTACCCTAGTACAATGCACATAAATCACCTATTACAGGCAGTGTATATACAATATATTCCATGATAACTTGGGCCATAACTATGCTGATTTAAGGCATATCGCAACTATTCTCCAATTGTCTCCCAATAATTACATAGTTGATTACCTTTTGTTTATAAACATAATATTAAAATCTACTAGTTCTATTACGTGACTATATCTGAAGAGACATCAGAAGCACCAAGCAGGCTTCTATTCAAAAATCAACCTCAAATGATGTCTCCTCGAATGCTCATGACATGAAATAAGGGGTCCACGATGAGGTGAGGCTCAAAGAAACGGTAGGAGAATGCTAAGTGAGACACTCACCACCCTAAAGTGCGGTCTGATGCTCCAAAGTAAACACACACTCAAGTAAATACATGATCTATCAGATATCTACACTGATCACCCCATGTCACGAGTCCTCACCGGCTCGCTCACACCCACCTAAGCCACGTATGAGAAGAAAATAGTCATTTCAAAACAAAACTTTTGTTCTTGAAAATATACTGCAGTATTCGGTAAAAGTATGGGACTACCCTCCAGCGAGTGAATTGGTTGGTGAGCTTTCAGAAAGCTTGATCATAGTCCTCATCCGAAGTAATCTGTTGGACTGTCTCCCAACCCCATTCTCCGGAATATCATCTGTGGGATTCGCTCTGCGGCCTGTCTGATTTTCAAAAATACCTTGTCATGCACTCACAACTCTGATTTACCGGTCGCGTATGAAAATGCGTTATCTTAAATTTTGAAACCATTCTATATTATAATGACATATGACATTATTCACGATTGCACGCATGTAATTAACACACATCCAAGCATCACCCAAGGTGGCTCAAGCGGCAAATCATAATCATCTCCAACTGGCTTTATAACGATTTAATTCCATGTAATTGTGTCATTAACCTCTTTACATTAATTTAATGTATTAACTAATAACTAATTCCACCCATAGCCTTCGACCATTTCATTTTCACTTTGTTTTAAGGCACACAACACTTGGACAATTCTTATCATTTCTTTTAAGGCAAGGACTCATTTTGCGGTCTAGCAGTAAGTGGAATTTTGTCACGGGCAGCCACACTTCCCGGATTCCTCTTGGTGGAACCGATTTCCATAACTATTCCATTTTTGCGGTCTCCCAATCACCAAAAATAGAATTTATTCCATAAATTACCATATAACACTTGATTGGGTCCCCAACAGCCACGGACTGCCCAGGAGATGTCTAAAATTCTACGGTCGGGTCCCATGTTTAGGGACCGATCAAGCTACCATTCCGGCATTTTCTCATATCAAGCATGCATTTAAAGCAATTTTGGTGAAATAAAAACATCGAACAGCTAATTCCCAAAGGCGATCACGGATGGGGAGAAAATCCCAAAGAAACTAATTCCGGTCCATGTTTTGGGACGCGTCCAGACCTGACGCCAAACTAACGACTTTGTTGAAAACCCTTAAAGCTGAGATAAAAGCACCGATGGAGAAGATCCTACCTCTTGGGAGATTTATGACCGAAGGCTTCATGACCGGGGTCCTGGCGTAGCGAAAGCTCTGCGCGTAGGCGTTCCTTCTTGCTCCGTCGAAATCCAGCAGTTCGATTTCCAGTGATCATGAGAAGCACACCACTGCCTGCTCTAAAACTCTCCTCAAACAAACTCCTTTGCATCAAATGGCCTCACGTTTTGCTCTCCATTGGTTTAGTAGAGTGGTCCACTTTTATTCCTTAATTTGGCACCTGGCTTGGGATCCCAGTTATATGTTTGTGCCATTCATGTGTCACCTCTTTCTGGAGTTTGATGTGCATTTACATAGAGCGTCCATTTCCTCATCTGTTTCAATACCGCCTGCAATTTGCATGAGTACATGCTATATGCGCCTTTAAGTCGCATCGGAGTGATTTCTGGCACCGGCGATGGTCACCTCAAAAGCGTCTTCCAAACTCAAACATCTCGAGAAAATTATGAAATTTCACGTGCTAACTAGATTTAAGACAAATTCCAGCGGTACAATCGTTTAAGTCATCGAGATCTAGAAAATTAATTCTGATTTTCTTAGAAGTACACCAGTTTAAAATCATTAAAATTACGATTTGCCCTTATTCGAAGAATTACGATTTCTCCAGTTATGGTCAGATTGGCTGCATCGTGGTGGGTCTCTCTCGAAGTGGGAGGAATTTGAGTTTTGTATACTTTAGAAAGTGATGAGTCTCCATTGTCTTAGGGGCTCACTACTGACCCTGGCTAATAATAAAACTTGTCTGATAACTAATATACAATATATATAATAGATATAGCCCTTGAGCTCTGTCAAGCTAAATGCTCAGCCATGTATTAAACTATATCCTTATGGTTTCAAAGAGTTCAAATGTTTTTACTCTTGTGCAACACTCAGCCAAAATATAAAATTCTATATGTAAATATACATCAAAGCCACACCATTTTTCAAAAGCAGCTGCCCATCCATTAAGGACGAGCTTGAAAGATCTTCAGCATACGCTCCACTGGCACTTGAAAAAAGGGGGTCCCTTTACTGACCAGAGTGAGCTAAAGCCTGCGATTACGGGAGAAGAGCCAGCCACTAAAGTGGGCTGCTCACCACCCTGCAAAATTGCGGTGCTGATGTTCCGAATTTTAACGGCCGTTCGAAAAAGCGGTACGTAGTCCTGCGCCGGATTCTGCTGACCGGCTGTTGAGATCCGGTCTCCATGACTCCTCTACACTGCGGCCTGGCGGCAGCATGAGGGTTGTGTGTTGTGGTGACCTTCCTCTGTTGACTCATGTCGGTGGCGGGCGGCTCGGCTGATTGTTATATATTATTTGTTTGTGGACTACCCTCGGTGAATGAAATATCCAGTTGGCGGCTCGGAAGCCGGTTGGTATGTTATTTGTTTGTAATGGATTACCCTCAGATAGAATAAAATATCAGCCCAGGCGCTCCGATGGTTGATATATTTAGTTTTGAACTACCCTACGATGGTCTTTTGTTTTAGACACACCCTCAGACACTTTTCTCTCTATGCTTTCCCAGTTAAATGCTCACTCACTGTATGATCTAAGTGTCTGGTATATGGGAATACCATATATGCCCGAGTTCCATTCGGTAATCATCTTGAAAATAACTCATAGCATGGAGGAAGCTAATATTTACATGAAATTAAATCCTTTTCTAACATGTATGAGTTTTTATCATTTCTACACACCAAAATTGGCTCCTTGAGGAAGCTGCATCTTGTTCAACACAAGCAATTAAGATTAAAATTATACGCTTAAACGCCACATAATTCATTATTTTATTCTTGAAACCCGCTATTGAATAGTAAAACCCTCGGTTACTATTCGAAAAATCACAAATCTTCGAGTTCACTTAGTGAACCCGGGTTTCCACGACCATTTCGGCCTCAATCAATCCAATACACACATCAACACACAAATACATGATTTCACACAAAATCGATGGAGAGTACAGAACACTCGTATTTCTCAAAATTTTATCAATTAGGTCCATCATTTTGGAGACAGATCGCGCGTTCTCCACGAGCATTTACATAAATATCAGGCTTTGTGCGTTTGCGATGCCAATTTCCACACAAAAACAGCCCACTTCAGTTATGGGCGTCCACGTCCATCCCGAAATCCCAAGAAAATTCCTGGTCGGTCCGTGTTTGGGACCCGTCAACTCCGGCCTCAAACTAACAGCATCGTAAAACCGCCCAAAAATGGGAATAAAACACAGAGTGGGAAGAGAATCCGCCTCTTGGGTTGTCGAGAGCTATAAACAGGGGTCTGAGGCATGTTTAGCTTCGCTAGCGTAGAAACGTTTCCTCTTCTTCCGTCCCGAAATCAACGGTCCCGGTCGCGTGTATTTCTAAAGTCAAGACTCTCTCTCTCTAGAATCACCATTTTTGGTCCTCCACGCCTACTGCATCTCCATTGGTTTGAAATCACACGTTTGGCTTGTTTAAAATGGAAGATGAAGCACTATTCTCTAATTTGGCATCTAAGCTCATTAACATTCAAAAATTGACATTTATGTCCTTTTCTGAATTTGATATTCGGCACTACCTCGGCCGTCCATTTTCATCATTTCTCTACTCATGTACCACTTATGATACATGAGTACATGCTATATGTGCCTTCACGTCGCCAGTGATTTGCGGCGCTTGCGAGCAGCGATCTTGCTCAGCGTGCCCGACTCGTACATCTCCGGCAAATTGCGAAATTTTACGTGCTAACTAGATTTGTGAGCGATTAAAGAAGGTGCAATCTGTTGGTCATCTGAGATCTATGGAATTAATTATGGATTTAACACGTAATTATAATTTTGTAATCAAAATTACGATTTTGCCCACTTATTCGAATTTGGAATTTCGGGTCTTACAAATTATTATCATGTAAAACCTAATAAATTAATGTAAAATATTGAATAATTGAATATTAAATTAATTTAAAATTGAAAATTTAAGAGAACCTAGGAAACAAATGGGTCCCCGATATTAAAAATGGTTGTAGCAGTGCCTGGTGATAAACATGACCGGATTTTTATTAAGATTATATCCTAACACATAATTTCAATTAATGAGGTTTTTATGACCTACTTGTCATTCTTTGCCAGATGACTAAAGTAGAATTTGAAGTGGAAGGTGTGGATTTATTATTTGATTTCTAGTAACATTAATAATCATTTCTACGAGACTACATTAGTGTTATTGAAAGTCTAAATTTTATTGAAACAAAGTTTTGATTGATGCATCTGTGTTATTTGATAAATTTTTAGGATCAATTTTCCATGGATAGTGACTTGTTGGTACATGTCTAGAAGATCTGATACAAGGCGATAAGAGCCTAGGTAAAGAGTT
The DNA here is from genome assembly GCA_016808115.1 of Tetrastigma voinierianum. NCBI lineage: Eukaryota > Viridiplantae > Streptophyta > Magnoliopsida > Vitales > Vitaceae > Tetrastigma > Tetrastigma voinierianum. The sequence continues at coordinate 69,931 of JAEQBH010007895.1, read as the reverse complement.
TTTTGAGAGGGACCCGTTTGTGACCCACGACTTACCTAGGGACTTTCATACAATGTATTAACATAGAAACTCACTAAATGTGATTCACTGTTTATAGTTCAGGTGAAAGTGACTTGGTGGGACCCTTTACCGTATCATGTTCAAATGTTGGTTTTGTTATAAATATCTTTGCTCCACAGTAGTATTTTATAACCAAACTAAATATTATTTTAATATATAAACCTACGTGGTATATTTTGATTCCAGTGTTTTTAAAAAAATTTCAGAAAACTGGTATCCTTTAATCCTCTAGTTACAGCACTTTAAGTAAAAAACCATTGAATGGAAGTAGTTCGACCTATGGAAAACCGATCTTTACATTGTCCTTGTTTTTAGAGAGAATCGAATTTATTACAAATGTAACACCCAGAAATATACCTAGTCGTTTTATTATGTTTGGGTATTTTGTAGGTATAATTTGAATTTTTTAAGTAAATTAAATACAAAATGAAATACGAGCAGATGATCAAGAATGAAGTTTACATGATTTGTCCAAAGCAGGACACAAAAGTCATAAGATAAAAAGATGTGGGCTATTATAAAATGGCATGACATGGAATAAGTGAGAAGAAAGGAGTTGAAGGACCAAGAAGAAGTGTAATAAATGAAACTTAAAGTCAGAAAAGAATGCATTTTGTGGCCAAACATGGCGTAAAATAGAGAATAAGAGACCAAGTGGGTCCTCTCATTTGAGCATTTTAAGAGATTCAATAAGTGAAGGAGAAGAGAGGAAAAGGAAGAGAAAGAAGAAGAAGGAAGCTGAAGAAGGTTTGGATACTGGATTTAAGTTACTATGGTTTTTGTTTTGAATTTTGCTTTGGAGTTTTGTGTGGTTCAGTTTGTTCGAACTAGGGTTTAGTTAGGAATCTGTCTAACCTGATTACTTGAAAAGATGGAGTTGGTAATACCCTATTTTCCATAAGATAGTACGAAAAACTTTGTATGGATTCTTGGTTGCTAATTTGCTGGATATATGAGATTAACCTAACACAAGTATTTGAATTAGGATTTGGAAAAGCCTAATTAATCTCTATGTTTAGTTTAGTTTGAGTTAAGAATATGGAGACGAATTTTCGATTTTACGGAACTCAAACACACAAAAATCATGTGTTTGTTTCCCAAAGTATAAGTCTGGATTCATGAGTAAAAATGAAATCATTCCACCCCAGATAGGACTGTGGCGAACCCGGGATTCTGGTCATAGGGAATCAAAATAAATCTCTAGTCTATGAAACCATGACTGGCCTGGGGGCAGTGCGAGCTCGGCGCTTTGCGTTTTAGTGCATTAGTTTAAAGTGGCAAAAGAATATCGACCACACGATCTTTGTTAAAGACGCTAACATGTACTCATAACACCATAATGTTTATGAAAACAGAAAGAAACCATGAAAAAATGGATAGCCGTGGCGAATCAATCAGCTGACAAAAAGAAAGAAAATTAATCGATTAAATGGGATTGAAGTGAACTAGAACAAAAAAGAACTCACAGTGGCCTTCTTAGCACAGAATTGAAAGCAAGAGAAAAACGTGATTTGGAAGCGAGGAGAGTCGTTAACTCTGTAAATTCATTTTTAGAGAGAGAAGCTTAAGCTTCTCTCTAGATTTGCTAGAGATCCAACCGTCGGCAGCTTTCGGTGCAAGAGGGAGAAACGTTCTACGCGGAGCAGGCTACTCGTGGACCCCGGGTTTGCGAGTTTTTGACAACTCCAAGAGGTAGGATTTTCTCCTACTTTGCGTTTTAATTCCATTTTTAGGTTTTACGTGTTTGCAGGTTCGGTTTACACGGGAGCTGGGTGAGAGCCGTTTGATGAATCCACAAGAAAACATAGGGACCTGGTGGCTGAATTTATTTGGGATTTTCTCTTGTGGCCGTGACTGCTCCATGGATGTTAGGGGCTGTTTGAGTTTGTGATGGGTGTTAATTTGTGCATTAAATGCTTGCTTGATATGCTTTGGGCGGGAATGGCCGTGGATTGGGTTCACTAAGTGAGCCGGTGTTTTGTGATTTTCGGGATAGTAACTTAGGGGTTTCACTATGTTACTACGGCAGCGTGTTTCTTTTAAAAATATATGTTTTTATGAAGTGCGTTGTTTAGTAAATTGATTTAAATTAAATTACTGGAAGTGTGTATGATCATTAGCCAGTGAGCTAATTTTGATGTGTGATTTAAATTTTTATGCCCAATATGTGTATATGTATTTGCTGTATAATTTAAGAAGCGAGTGGAGGCATTTGGCATCTTGTAAATTTCATATTCTTAACTAGTTTCATCCAGATATGGGAATGAAGTGCATGAGATGAGTCTGAAGGAAGCAGATTGAGAAATTTGATCTAAAGTACTGGAAATTATCGGAGTAGTCAAACTAAATAATATATCAACCGTCGGACGGCCACGGGTTTGATGACCCCTATTCATCGGAGGAGTAGTCTGAGCTACAAAGGCTAATGGCTATCAGCTTTATTCGGACATTGAGTTGTGTTTGTTACCATGGAGGTGAGTCGCAAAGCGTTGATCATCTCTGTCTGAAGTGGTCGAGCTGACTTAGTTGATAATATATTCTGTGGAAGGGTTGCCCCACTAATAAATTATTCAATTATAAATGAAAGCTTGGCGAGTGTGAGAGGGAAATCGATGAGGGCTCGGGATGCGAGTTGGTCACGTAGACATTCAAGTAGGATCATGCATTTGGCTGAATGTTTGTTTAAAAAATTGGAACATTGCACTACCCTTAGGTGGTGAGTAGCCATAGAGGCTGATTCTCCCTGCGAGCTTTAGCTCACCCGATGCAGGGAGCGTGCGGGGAAGACTCATCCTAGAGACATGGATTAGAAGAAAAGCTGGGATTGTGGCTGACCGTGATATCTACATGTATTAAATTTTCCCTAATTTAATATATATTGTATAAAGTAAAACATTTGAACCTCTGCTTAACTATTAGGGTATATAGTTGAAACTTCATGGTTAGTATGTATTATAGGGATCATTGTAGGCTAAATGGTAGTATTACTCTATGTGATTTGATCTCTTGGATATTGAATATAAATTGGGTTGCCAGGGCGGAGTTTAAATGCGGTATTTAATTGGTGGCTCCCCATACAAAGGAGACTCTGCCCGATTTTCTAAAATGGCGTCGGGTAACCCGACCTCACTGTATTCCACGTAAAAGTTGTAGGTGGTGAATCAACGGACCCGGGATTGGGGTGTCACAGAATACATTTGGGAGTTGTTTTTGGTGATGCTTTGGAGTATTTGAGGCTTTTTGGTTGGGTTTTTAGAAAAATGGACAAAATGATAAAAAAAATCACAAACGATGTAGAGGTCTTACATGTGGCAGTAAGGATTTCAGCATGATGAAGATCCCCACCACGGCATTAGTGAGAGAAGGATTTTTCCATCCCCTCGAAAGTTCGCGCGGCATAAGTCTTGCCCTTGTGAAGAGGCCATACTGGCATAACCCGTTGTTCTGACATGGAAAATTGCGGTGTTTTTGGTTTGTTTTGTTATTAAGTTGCTCCAAAGACTCGTCTATTGGACTAATAGAGGACCTAAAGTGTATGAGGATCCGCGCATGTTTGTAAGGTCGAACGATTAGACCGTACCCTCGCGGTAGATGCATTGTGAAACGTAATACCCCTATGATAAGATAGTAGGTTCCACGAGCACATCAATGTGCCAGGTATTCAGACCGAGATATTGAATGACATGACACTTTTGTTATGGGCAGGCACGTCTCCGACCGATCTTTTGATACTCCACTAGTCTTTCGACACGCCACATTGATGAATGGTATCTCGAACCATTATGACATCTATTGTTACAGCATACCATTACATGGGAACCATCTGCGATTGTGGCAGGCATCTTGCTAGTGATACTGACATATAGTGGTAATCGTATAGTACTTGATTTTTCTCAGATCATTCTACCGACCACTCTCCTACTTTGTGTTCACGACATGTATCCATATTTTGATAGTGCCATTATATTTTATTATTATATTTTCTTATTATTAGTTGGTAGTCAAAACTTAGAATTATGATAAAGTCTGAATAATGAATAAAGTAAATTAAAGAGTATATCATTGTGTTTGGATATTTTTTTATAGATGCCCTCACATTACTAATATAAGTCTGTAGTAGTGCTGAAAATGAGTTGTATAGATATACATACATATCTATATATATATATATATAAATATCTATATATATAAAATATGTATATATCTACATAAAATACCATCTACCATCTATACTATCTATATATCCTATATATATACTATATATAGATATATATAAATCTATATAGATATATAATCTATATATCTATATATATATATAAATATATAGATATCTACTTATATATATATATATATGTATATATATATATATATACATATCACTTCATATCTATAGCACATATATAAATATATAGAATCCTATATATCTATACATATATAGATATATATAAAAAATCTATATATCTATATATATAAGATAACATATAGATATCTATGAATATTTATATATATATATATATATACTCTATATATAACTTATATATATATATATATAAAATATATATATATATAAATCTATATATAAATATCTATATAGATATATCATACATCTATATAGATTTATATAGATATATCTATATACATCTATATATAGATTTATAGATTTATATATATAGGCTCTCCATATAGATTTATATATATAGATATATACATATTTATTTACAAATATAATCCATATTTGTGGGAAAACTACCTAAGTGAAAAAAGATATTTATATAATCATATATGATTATATACAAATATAATCATATTTATATACAGAATATACATTAAGAATATATATAAAAGATATATAGAATATATATGATATATATATATATATATATGAAATATATATGATATATATGGATGAATATCTATATAGAGCCCTCCTCTCTATCTATATATAAATCTCTCTATAAACATCTATATATATACCTGCTCTATCTATATATATATATATATAGATAAGATATCTATATATATAGATATTATATCCTTATCTATATAGATATATCTATATACAAATCTATATATATAAATGTATATAGATATATCTATATAAAATATATACATATCTAATATATATAAATATATCTATATATATATCTATATATATATATACATATCTACTATATATATATATGAATATTATAAATCTCTATATATATATAAATATATATATACATCTATATATATAGATATATAATTTTATATATCTATATATATCTATATGAATATATATATATCTATATATATAAATATCTATCTATAGATATACTGCTATATATACCTATAATTATACATATATATTTCTATATATCTATAAATTGAAATATAGACCTTTAAATCTATATCAGGCTATAGATATATAAATCTATATATAGATATCTATATATAGATATATAAATCTATATATAGATATCTATACATATATATATATAAATATATATAAATCTATATATAAATATCTATATAGATATATCTAATATCTATATATATATAAATATATATAAATCTATATATAAATATCTATATAGATATATCTATATACATCTATATATATGAATTTATATATATTAAATCTATATATATATAGATGTACTATGAGATATATCTATATAGATATACATATCTATATATATGGAAATATATATATATATATATATATATATATTTTTATATATACATATATATATATCTATATAGATTTATATAGATACATAATCTATATATATATATATATATATAGATATATAGATATATCCTATATAGATATATACATATCTATCTATATAGATATATACATATACTATATATATATAGATATAGACATATATATATATATATATATATATAGATATATGTATATACAAGAAAGTGAATGTATTTCGAGGAGGAAAAAGCTTTCTGTTGCTTTGAAATAATCAAAACATTTAGTGATTCGAGAGCGGCGAAAATGTTAAGTAGCTCTGTTAAACCACAATCCACGAAACAATTTGGAAAGATTTTGAACGCTGTTACGGTTAAAAAACGAGGAATGAGTTTTGGCACGATACAAAACATATGGTACCAAGCATTTTTGTAGTCATAAAAATCAAAAGTTTGAGGTCAGTATCAAAATCTTTGAGTAAATAGCACGGAAGGCCCGATCTTTTCATTTAAGACCTTTAAAATTTTGCATTTTGAGTAAGCAATATCATTACCCTGGGGTTCATGATATGAAAATTTATCTGGAGACTCCGTATCACAGTATAAATTCGAAGTAGAATCTACGGGTTTTTGAGTATTTCTTTGGACTGAAATACTTTCCATTTTGAAAAATCTTTTGATTTCAAATCTCACGAGCGATGGTCGGGTTCTAAAAATTTTCATCAGCAGAGTTTTGTTCTTGTTTGGTAAGCAAACTTTGGAGTGGGAGAATGGAAGAAAGAAGGGTTGAGGGTTTCCCCAAGACTTAGCTTGATTTGAAAGAATCAAGAAATTTGAAGTTTGAGGCCTTTTTGTTGCCATAGCATAAGAGGCCTTTGGTGATTTGATGGGATCGCTTTGCGCTCATTTCCATGAAATTCCCGTGAAAAGAAAATCAGAATTAAACGTTTGAAGATCGCTGATAAATTCAATTTCAAAATCAAAAACAGATAAAATTACTTTACCATCTAGCAAAATATGTTTTGAAACAAGGTTTTGTCGCTTTTTAATATTTCTTTTGCGCTTTACAATCAACTCTTAAAAATTTTGTTAAAAACATCACTTTGAAATTTTTGAATGTAAACAATGGCTAAAATCTACTTTTTAACCGTTGAATAATTCAATTGTGGACCCTCCAAACACCCAGTGAAATCTAACAATTGAAATTTTGTTTTGAAGATCTTATTTGAGTTCCACCATATCTATCATTGGAGGCATGTTTCTATGATAGGAAGGCAGGTGAAGGATACACAGCAGAGTTTCTTAACAATAATTTGACTTGTTTGACTACCTGGGTATGTTCCTCAGACCAAGGTAAAGGGTTTCTTTAACCTTTACAAAGGCAAAGGCAGTGAAATCCTAAGGTTTAGGTAAAACTACGACTACGTAATTAAAGTGCTAAAAACCTTTGTAAGCTGTGTTTTATCTTTGATTTCATCAGGAAATTTACATTTTAACATGACTCTATTGCTCTTTATAGGTTTTATTTGTGTAAGTTAATACCAAGCCTAAAAACCTAATATTTATTTAGAAACAATTTCTGTTTTTATTCAACGAAATAACTAAACCATTATCTTAACAATTTTTGAAAATTTTTTAATATTTTAAAATGTTCTTCAGGTAAAGGTTTGAAAATATGAAACATCATCAATGTAAACAATAGAAAATCTAGTGTATTCATTGAATAACAATTATCATATTTTGAAATTCTGAAGAACATTTTGAGACAAAGCGGCGTTTGTTCCATTCATAATGTCCAAATGGAGCCTTAAATGCGAGTTTTGTATCTATCTTAAGTTTGATGAATTGCAAAAACCGGACTTTATATCAGAATTTGAAAATATTGCATTATAGTCCTTTGAATCAAAATCCTTTTTATTAGGTATTGGATACCTAATCCATTGGACTTTCTTTAAGGTTTATGGTGATCACTAACATGGAGTTCCTCTTTCAAAGTTCGAAGCTTTTTGGACATAAAAAAGAGTACGCGCATCCATAGTGAATGACCTTAGATCTTATTAGTTTTATCTAAGGAGATAATTAATTTCTTTTTGCAATATTCGAGTTAGGACTCTCATTTGAATGGGTCTTGCTAGTTGGAATTTGTTTTTTAAATCTTTTCATATAGTAGAAGAACCATATGTTGCTTTCTATTCAAAAGCATTTGTAATTTATAGAAAGAACAAAGTTCTTCAATTTGTTTTGAATGTTTTTATCCTTTCTTGAATTTGTTTTGAATGTAAATTTTCTTAGGGTTCTTATATTGTATTTCTTTTGAAGAGAACACATTTTGTTTTTGTTGAATTAAAGAAATAAAATCTTGTACTTGATTGTTTTCTTCTTCAATTCCTTTATAAATTCAAGGATTTCTGACCATTCATATTTGGTTTTTAATCTTCTTATCAATTTGGAAGGATATGGCTGTGTTAGGAAAGGAGTTCCTAATACGATTTGATATATATTTTTTTACTAGTAGAGTAGGGTTTCTTGATATGCTTTTGCAAATCTGACCTTGGCGGTATTTGTATTGGACCTTTGAAGGATGTTACAAAAGCTATTGATAGTTTTACCGAAGTTTCTCAAAATATGGTAGATTAACCCTTCCTATATGCAATTTAAAATCGGCTCCCCAGATGAGTTAAGCTGTAAAACTTTTTTGTAATCAGGATTGATTTTCAAGGTTATCTTTGTATACCATCTTTGTTTTTGTACAATAGTCATACTATACCAAAAAGTTGAGATTCTTCATTTTGTTTCAACATCAAATCGTGTTTGGATTTTCAATTGATAATCTTGTTTTCTATATTGGAATTAAAGAGTTTGATTCTTCAAATTGTGAGTTATATTTGTTTTGTATTCTGCAAGTCTTGTAAGTTAGGTTCATACATTTACTATAATATTGAAACCTATCCTTTTAATTGATAGGCATTTTGAAATGTTTATTTTAGACACTAGTTTTTTGTTTTTGTTGCAAAACTTTCTTACTTGTTGTATTTTGCTTTACTTAACATTCAATCTGATCAATCATTTCAAGAAGTAATTCTTGATCAATTTGTGCTATATTTAAACCCAACATAAAACGATTTTCTATTTTTTCTATTTCTTTTCATTTTAAATTGTTTAAGTTTATGGGTTTAGGAAAGTGAAATATTATTCAAAGAATAATATTCTTGCTGTACATGTGATAAAACATTTTCATATATTTTTCTGATCAGGGCTATATGTTGCATGACCTGTTGAAACATCTGCTTCTTTTTGTGGTATTTTTCATTTTGTTTTTTAGAGGGTTTTGGATTTAAATTTTTAAATCTTTTGAATTTTATAAAATTAATTACATGGGTTTTGATTTTGGAAATTGATAGGTGAGATTAGCATCGAGAAATGCCATATTGAAACTACAAAAAGAACCTAAATCTTTTGAAGCTTTAGGTCTTTTAACTTGATATTGGGAACACGGGTTAGGGCAGTTTAGGCCTCCTTTTTGACTACACTTATGAGATGCCCGCCGTGAGTCGAGATGGATTATTCCTCCAAATTTTTATACAGGGTTTCTTGAACTCTTTGTCATTGAAAGCGGGAGATACCTCAAAAGGAGTCTTTCCTTCAGTAAAAACAAGCATAGCTCTTACCATCCCAGGGTAGCTAGAGCATCATAATACCATTTTAGATGCTTATTACCACCATCTTGTTTGCAGATATCTGAAGTTCTTTCTCCATAAATGCTTTGGTCACTATGAAGTGGATTTATAGCATAAGCTAACCTTATGTTTGAATTTTGTCTCCTTATTTATTCAGTACTTTTGAGAATATGAAATGCTGCCGCCCAGTGGTTTCCACCAATTTTAATGTACCATTGGAAACTCTTTTGTAACTAATTTAGAGTTCGATCATCATGGTCTGTGGAAAATAAGCGATTCTTTGCCATTTGTGTGAATCACATTAGAATTTTGTACTCGGAAAAGACCATCCTGTTCCAAGAATAGATGTCATTACTATTATAAACTATTTTTGTTTTGGTTGTTTTCTCTTGAATTGTAATCTGGGAAGTGGGGTCTTTGATAAATTTTGATCTTTGTTTTGATATTTTAACTTGTTTATTTGTTCTTCTTGTTCGAAGTTTCTTGATAAGTTTTAAAAATCATATGAATTTATTTGATCATGAGAAGTTTTGCTGTGATGCAGAACAGAGGGATCTTTATTTCTATTCCTGCTAATTTTGAGTTAAGTCTTGTTAATTGTCAAATTCACATTTCCTCCTAATTTGGCAGTTTATTGGTTTGAAGATAAGTTTTCTTGTTTTCATCTTTTTCTTCTTTCAGTTTATAATTTTTATAGAACATTTACTTTCAAAATTCTATTTAGTTGAGTTGAAAGTGTTTCTAAACCAGTTCAAAAATTATTTTGTTGGTGATACTTTTTATATCTTTAATTTTGTCATTACAGTATAATATTCTTGCAGAATCAGTTTGTTTGAAAAGGTGAAATTTATTCATATCTCAACCTTGAGCTTTTATTTTATTCTTCAGGGATGGGTTGAGTATATTTCTTCCTGGAAGTAGTATTTGAAACTCATCTTGCAGACATATTGATTAATGACGGATGTTTGATATTATTTGAAGCATAAATGTCAGAATGTGAACATTGGAATATTCATTTCCATGTATTCCATGGTTGTGCCATTGTTTCTCTAATTTTCTCTTATTTCTTTTGATAATTTAGAGAAAAATCATTCTTTTTCAGCATGTTCTTCCAGTTTTATCTTTTCTAAGATATTCTTGCATCTTTCAAACACATTCTCTATATATAATATTGTTGTTTGAAATATCATTTGACATATTTGAGAAAATGTTGGAACACATACGGAGAATTACAGATATTTGGTTTCCATTCCCTTGTGTATTTTAAATACGGAATGGTAGATGGAATAGTCTACTTTATTTACAGTTAAATTTGACTCTAATTCATGAATATTCTGAAGGTTCAATTTCTAAATGAATTGAAGACACTCGAATATGTTCTTAAATTAGGTTTTATTTTTCTGACAAATTAGTTTGAACATTTCCTTGTCATCTTCTATTATGGATAAGAGTTTGTTATTTCAATTGGTTTTGGAGCTAAAATTGTTTGAAATTCCATTCAGAGGATTGGCGTACCAAACGTTCCATGGAATTGATTTGGAATTATATTTCGTTGAATTTTTCGTTTGGCGCGAATTTAAGTTTGATCTTTGGTGAGAGACAAAAACGAAGATTTGGGTTATTCTTTTGAAGTCATTGCTTTATAGTATACTGTATACTTTGCCAGTATATTTCTGGATCTGGGATCCCATATCATGATTTTAGTTTAGAATGTTTTGGTCAGGCTTTATAGATTATACATCATTCATTAGTCTAACTCTAGTTTGGATATGGGTAAAATACGATCCGAGATGTTTGTTTCCGTGCTGTGAGAATCACAGATTTTGTTATATCAGCATCCGAGACATATACATATAGGTTTTGTCTAACCTAACTGGTTAAAGTTTGGCTGCTACCTGGATAACTCTATATATGAATTTTACGAATTTTCCTCTTTTGAATTTTGTTTCTAGATCACTTGAATCGAGAGATTCAAATAATTTATCATAGGAACCTATTGAGATAAGGTATTTTAAATTTTGATTCTATAATCGCTACAAATTCCAAAAAGTTTCTGTTTTTATATATATTCACGATGTTTTGTTTGGCATTTCCAATTTTGATATCTTTGTTCCCAATCTTCTATAAACTGAAAGTTTATTTTAAATTATTAGATGTTTCATATATATCAGTTCATCAATCATAGATGAACTAATGTTTAGATCATTTCAAATTTGCGATAAAATTGACATTTCTACCTTTCTGAGTAATTTAGTTATGAAGTGGGACCACCACGGGACCACGCGGCCTCACAGTTTGCGTAGTGACCAGCGGATACCTTGGAGCTGACCGGCGTAATGAATCATCAAATTGCGAAGACCTAATCTCATTGATAAAAGTTTTGCGGGAACTTAGCTCACGATACCCAAAACCTCGGATATTAAACAGTTTAGACATCTATCAGGTTGACGGGTAAATGTCAAATTTTGACGAGTATGATGAATTTGAGAATCTTCAATCTGGCCCGGCGTTGTAGCAGCGGTTTCTTTATTTAGCTTTATGATGGTTCTGGGAAGTTTGAGAGTTTCGGCGGTGTACCTATTTAAATTTAGATATTGGAATGACTTGCCAAAACCCAGTATGATTTTGGATAAAATAAACGTGCAGTGAAATTACCATTTAGGGACATATTCTGAACTTCGAAAACACAAACTAGTTATTTTGGTAGGAAAACTTACTGATGATAAGTGGATGAAATCTTGAGCTTTCTCTCTAACTCTTTTTCTCACACTAAGGCTTTACTCACTATTCAGGAGACTTAGCCCCTCTATATAGGAAAATTTTGGACTCAAACCAAAATTTTGACGTCCCCATAGTTGGATGCGTATATATGACATTGAAGAGATTATAACTTTTGAAAAGTCTCTTGCTTTTTTGAAGAGTCACTTGCTTTTAGTCGACCAATCTCTTGTCGTGTTATAAGTGGGGTTTTGAAAGGGGAACAAGAGTACCTCACGTCTTCATATTCCTTAAATCATCTTCATTGAAGGAGTTTCTTAGGATCTTTATAAGCACACAGTTGCATTTCTGATTGCTTCCATTATTCCGTTAAATACCGTGGAAGAAAGCGTCAGGTGGCTAGCAGGATCTTTGAACGCCATGCCTTTCTCTGGGGCAAAAACGCTGAAGATATTAGCATCCTCCTTACTGAAAGGAAATTGAAGGAAACCATAGCACGTAATACCAATTTCTTTGGAGAAGCGTCTTCGCTTCGTAGTATCTTCGATCATACAGTGCAAGTCGACCAGTTTTGAGTGTTTGTTTGCATGTACGGTTTTTGAGGTATGCCTGTAAGGCTGAATTGGAGGAAATGAGGATTTTGAAGTGGAGCTTGAGCAAAGGTTGGGACCAAATAGGTACCAGTTTTGAAGTTGAGGCTTTTCCAGTTGAACTTTGGGCTTGATCCATCTTACCGTGACATCAAAGTTGGGCTTGAAGTTGCCAATGATTATATTTGATTTTAATTCCTAGCCAAAACTTGAGAATGGGCCAGTTAAATGGTAGGAACAAAAGTCGACGAAGAATCAAGGGATTCTGATTGAGCAAGCAGTGAATAGCAATTCGGGAGGGGAAAAAGCTTTCACAATTTGCTTTGAAATAATGCGTATTTAGTGATTAGGCGAAGAAAGTCGTTTGAGCTAACTCCCATAAAAGCGCAAATCCTGAAACCAATTTGGGAAGAATTTTTGAACTTTTTCATTCCCGGTTAAAAACCGGAATGAGTTTTTGGCACGATAAAACATAACGTACCCAACATTTTGCGATGTAAAATCAAAGATTTGAAATTAAAATACTAAAATCTTTTATAATTAAATATTTTATTTAATCTTTTTCGTTTAGACCTTTAAATTTTGCATTTTTGAGTAAGCAATATCATTACCCTCGGGGTTCATGATATGAGAAATTTGTCTGAGACTCAGAGTATCTACGAGTATAAATTCATTGAATCTGGTTTTGATGTTATTATTTTATTTTAGAGACTGAAATACACTTTCCATTTGAAAAATCTTTTTGATTTCAATCTCACCCAGAGAGCGATATGTATAAGACCAGAAATTCGATTTGAGATAAGAGACAAATGTTTGATTCATAAAAATTGTAATTCTGATTAAAGTAAGCATTGATTCATCTAAATCTCGAATGATGAAAACGGGATCATCACAGTGGAATCGTCATGAGAAATCGTTAACTTGAGAAAATTGTAATTTTTGAGTGATCTCAAATTTACAGTTCGAGGACATCGCGTTTGGTGTGAGTGTTTTAAATCTGGCAGAAATTTTGCATATAACAAAATCACCTCATATAAGTAAAAGTATTTTGGTAAAATGATGAAATGGTCAGTAGAATAATCTGAATATGAATCACAGAATCTGAGGACAAATAGTCGGCTTTCAAAATTGATTAAGTATTGAGGCAGAAATTTAAATAATTAGCTGTCTACATGGAACCAGCAAAACGTGATTTCGGTTGGGGATGTGAGCTCAGTTTGAAACTCTTATAAGAGAGAAGGTGACCTCTCCCAAAAATGGGAGAATCAGGATAGTTGGATTCGAGCCAGACAGAGGAAAACGTTCTGCAGGTGACTCACAGCGTGGACCGGGTTTCACGAGTTTGATAACAGTGGATTTCTCCTACTGTGATTTTAATTCATTTTAAGTGTTTTTACATGTTCCGGGGTTGGTTTGGTAGTGAAGTAGTTGATCGGATCCCAGGCACGCCTGAGTTGAATTGATTTGAATTTAATGAGCTTCAATATTAAATGTTGGTGGCTATTCCGTTTCATTAGGTGTTTTGTTATAAATATTTGCTTTAATCCATGTTTTGTACTGGAAAATGCCGGGAATGGGGCATGGATCGGTCAAACATGGACCCAGTATGCAAAATTATTTAAGGCTGTGGGCATCATTGTGATCCAGGAATTAAGTGGGTGTGGAGTTGGTTTAACTTGTGTATTAAATAGTTTGTTTAGTGCATTGGGTGAAGGAATGAAAGACGATTTAGATTACTATTGAGTGACGCTGTTTCTGTTTTAGAATGTGGCGAGGTTTCACTATTCCGGGATGTGCCTAAATATATTTACCGTGAAAATGGGTGTTTACAATAGTGATTAAATTAAAGTGCTGTTATTGTGATCTCTTATGTGAAACCATTTGAGGTTTAAGGCTAATTAATTACATAACATGCGTAGTGATTTAATTTTTATGATATATTCATGTTTATATATTGCATACCAGTTCATTACCGAATTGGCTAGCATACAGTGTTTCCATATACCTTTGAAACATCCTAGAGTATGGGTTAGTGCATAGTATGATAAGAGGAATGGTTCGGAGGGTAGTCTAAAAATGTAAATCATCGGAGGGTAGTCCCGCAGGAAACTTAAAATATAGTCGTCGGGCTGGCCAGTTATTATTGGAGGAATGAGTCCCTGAGCAATTTATATATCAATTGATCGGAGGCGGCCCAGGTGATGCATATATATCGGAGGTTGTCCTGAATAAAATAATAATTCATCTAGCAGGCGAGTGTGAGAATTGAGCGAAGGACAGGGATACGAGTTGATCGAGGTAGACATTCAAAGTAGGATCAATACATTTTGCTTGAATGTGTTACCTTGGAACATTGCTGCCGGTTAGGTGGTGAAGTAGCTGCAGCAGGAGTTCTCTCTTGCAGGCTAGCTCGCTAGTGGTGAGTTTGCCCCATTTCACAGTACGGGGGAGCGTGCGAGACGGCTCGTCGAGGTTGAGTCTTAGAAAGCGAGTGTGGCTTTGATGATTGTACATGTATTAGAACTCTTTAAGTTTAATATATGTATTGTTTAAGAGTAAAATATTAACTCTTGTAACTGTGGGTATATAGTTGGTTTCATAGTTGGCATGTACATTGAGTCTTTGTTTGTGGGCCAAGTGGTAGTATTGGATATATATTGTGCCATATTGAATTTGTTGGAATGGGTATGTCTGAGTCTTGTTTTAGGTAGAGCTCCACATTCAAAGGGACTCTGCTAGATTTTCAGTGGCGTGGAGTAACCCGACATCCAGATTCAGCCGGGTTGACGGGTGATCAACGAACCGGGTTTTAGAGTACGACTTAGTATCAGGAGCTTAGGTATCTAGGCCACTGAGACTCTGGGTTGGGCATCATGGCACTAGGTGTGGTTTGATGTTGAGTTTAGGTATGGGATTGCCTAGGAAAATCACGGGACAAAACTAGGACACTACTTGCACGTGTGTTGATGTGTTTTGTGTGATTTTGTGAATTATTTGATGATTGGTGTGTATGGTGTACTTGACCTGTTTTATATGTGTTGAGATCGTATGTGTGCTTGGTGATTGCTTTTTTGTGGATGTGAAAATATTTAGAAAAATATTTTGAGTAGATCTGATATTAAGCGGGGCGAAAATGAAGAAAAAATAAAATTTTTATAGACATTGGATGAGAATGAAGAAATGGAAGAAATACAAATTTTATAAATTTATTGAATGGAGAAAAATTTTAGGTGAAAAGCGGAAAAGAATAAATTTATTTACAGTTATGAGGTGAGGAAAATAGTTTTTACTAGGTTTATGGGATTAGTAAATTTTAGAAAATGGGTTAAATAAATTTTATAAATTTATTTGAGTGTTAAAAGTATGAAAAAAATGATTTTTAGTGATTTTAGAGATTTTCCAATTGCGGAAATAAATGAAGAAAAAATCATTTATAATGAAAAAAAAAAACATTTTGTCTGAAAAATCATTTTTAGACTCTTGCCAGTTATATTGTGAAAAAAAAAAAAATTGTATTGCAATCACGGATTTTGTATTACGGGGGGGCTTGAGCGTTTGTAAGGTGGACGAGGCGTGTCACGTTAAGGGTGTGCTCGTGGTAGGGAAACTAGTTAGGCTAGTTTTGGGGCTGTCTGAAATATTGTATTGTGGGCTTCGTATTTGGTAGCGAGGGCTTAGTAGCGCGTTCCTTTCGATCTGACGGCGCGACGGTGACTAAGACTCTCGCGTCTGATGCGGCTGGGCGGCCACGATCACAGTGTGGCCAGTGGTGGTGACGAGCGGCGTGGCGTTGGGAGGCTGGCGCGGGGCGGATGCGCGGGGTGGCGACTGTAGGTGCGATCTGACCCGCGGCCCGGCTGCGACCGCGGCCGGCCCCCGCCTGTTCTGTGGGGGACTGACCCTGTTTCTGGCCGTTGATGCTTTGGGCGTGCTTCTTTGAGCTTGCTGGGTGCTTAGGCATCGGCGACTTTTGGGTGGATTTTGAGCCAGGTGGTATTTTTGAGTCACCGTTTGGACTGGTTCATGAACAATGTTATCCTGAGAATTTTTGAAAAAAAAATATATTTTTAAAAATATTTAAAATCAATAAAATCAAATAAATTTTGATAAAATTTTCGAAAAATAAAATTTTCAAAAATAAAATTTTTGAAAATAAAATTTGTTGAAAGCAAATATTTTTAAACGAAATAATTGCGTATGCAGGTTATGTGTATGATTAGTGTCTCGGGGCTGTGTAGTTGTACCTTAGAGATCTTTGTAGTGGATTTAACTACCATTTGAAATGGTGATTATTAGTTAACGTCACGAATTATATACATGGTGTAATGAAATAGGAAAAGGGTGAATGCTAAAGTTAGGGATTCTGACCTTAGGGATTTGGATAATGAAATGAACAAGGCTACAAAATTTTATTTGAATAAAGCAGATTAAGTGGTTTGGAATTTAGCACCATAGGAAATGGGCCAGGTCGGTTCATGATTTTGTCATTATTAATAATGGCGGCTAGTTGGACTGAAATGAAAGTTAGATGACTCTTGTTGCCATGTTAATCGTGTAAATAGCTAGTAGAGGACGAGGACGAGGACGTAGAGACGTCCGAGTCGCTAGTCGGGCCGCAGATTAGTGTTGGTCAACGGACTCGATGGTGTAGGTATTACGTGAATGCTGTAGCGGGGCGGGTATAGCGGTGGAAGCGGGGAGAATCCTACAGTAGCCCGGAGGTTTGGGAGTATGTGTGGGCGTTCCTGAGGGAAAGGTTGGATGGTGGTGACCAATTTGAACAGCATGCAGACGAAAGTGTTAGAGGCTATGGAGATTACCTCTGGCCAGCGACCAGGTGGAAGCTACTGCGTTCTACGCTGAGAGGAATAAGGCCCCGAATATGGTGATGGGCGGGACCTTTAGAGACCTTGGGGGCAGTTGCATGTGGTCTCCACAGGTTAGGCGAGGAATTAAAGTGCAGTGTCGAGGTTGTGAGTTAGGATCTGGGGGTTCTGCTCCACGGTGGACCCTGAGGATTATGAACATCGAGTTCGATGTCATCCTTAGGATGGATTGGTTAAACAGTTTATGGTTGGTATCGATTGTGGCCTTGGGAGAGTTACACACTACACACGGGGCGGTACTCGTGTTGTATTTTCGAAGTGACACGATATTTTGCCCCAGACAATATACGAGTCCAAGTGTCAGGGATAGTTGGAGGGTTGGCTAGCGAGTCTTACCCTAGAGGACGAGGTGAGACCAGACTTAGATCTACCTCGAGTGTGGTTTGTGATGCTGCAGAATATTTTTTCGGATGAGCTCTTGGACTACCTCCACATAGGGATGTAGACTTTGGTAGCTTCGAGTTACACCACAGTGCTGTAGCCATCTCTATGATTCGCATAGGATGTAGGTTGAGTTGTAGGAACTCGAGTCCCGACTCTGGGATCTATTGGACAAGGGGTTTATTAGGCAAGGCACTTCACCATGGGGCGCTCAGGTTACGACTGCGAAAAAAAGGAAGAATGAGATCCTTCGACGTACATTATTCTGAGTTGAGCAGGAGTTACGATCGAATCGGTACACCCATTGCAGAAGTTGATGATTTATTTGTTGATTGAGAGGGAGCGAGTCTACTCCGCGGTAGACAACCGCAGCGGGTTGCACCATCATTGAGAGCTGAGAGATAGATATCCACAAGACGGCGTTTAGGACGCGTTATGGGCACTGAGTTCTGGTGATGCCCTTTGGATTGGCGAAAATGTTGACAGCATTCATGGATCTCATGCATGGGATATTGGCCTTATCTGCCCAGATCAGTTTGGCGTAATCTTCGTGGATGACATTTTGATCTACTCGATCAGTGGGAGCATGAGTATCGCTTGAGGATTGTTCTGGTGATGAGACCATCATTTGTGCTGCGGATTCGATAGAGTCACGAGTTTTGCAACCTGCGAGGGTGGACGCGTGGTATCGACACGGGAGTGTCGATCGACTAAAGTTGAGACGATGATGCGTTGGAAAGAATAGAATGTCAATCTTCGAATACGTAGTTTCTTGGGATTGGCCGGGTGATACGAGAGACACGAATGGATTGAAGTTGTCCATTGAACATGATCATCGGTTCACCTCACGGGATACGGACTCCGTAGTTGGGACGACCACGACCGTAGAGGAGAAATGGGGATACTTGAAACCTCGGGATACCGGGTGTTGGTAACGATAGGGAGGCAGAGCTTTCTCGAGTTCGGAGGCGAAGACTACCTTCACACTAGTTTGAGATGAGTAAAGGTTGAGCATGGTGATGGGATTTCTCGAGCGAGGGATCCCGAAGACTTTGAGACGGAAGCGGTCGATTAGAGGTAGAACATGAGTATACAAAATTCCGTTTCCTCCACACCTAGTGCGAATTGGGGAGGAACTGGTTCGATTTCGAGTCTTATCTGGCACTTTAGAAGCCTTCACGGATAGGCGAGGAGGGCTAAGTGTGGGTCAGTCGAGGCAATGAATCGGGAGGTTCTGTGAGGAAGAATAGTGGGGCCTTAGGGTGGTAGACATTGGTTGTTGATGTCGGGCTTGACATGGATGGGATTAGCCCAGCCATCGGGTTGTTCGATGAGTGAGACCTAAGTAGGGTTGTCATACTTTCGGCGGCATTGGATTTGGAGAAGCGGGATTTAAGGCCATTTGGAGAATCAGTATAGATGTTCTTCCACCAGGATGTGGGGTGAGAGTTGACACATTAGGTCGGATTATGAGTGAGATCTACGAGTTACGCTCGGGAGTGGACCGGGAGTGGGTGCAGTGTGGTCATTCACCACTCTTGGTGAGTGTGGGTTGAGTTTGTCTTTGGGACTCACGATCCGATTGAAGACTCATAGTTGAATGCAGATGTAAGAGCTCGAGTGTAAGTAGAAGTTATGTGCCCGAGATGAAAATACACGGACATGGTTATCACGCAGACTTAGAGTTGAGTGATAGGAGTCGGGGGTGACTCGAGGTTTGGATACCCCTTTGGAAATTGTATTGGGTGTTGTTGAGCTGGCAAGGGCTCGATAAATGGATGTCATTCATGACATGGACTAGGTTGACGGTCCATTGGATTGTAAGTGATTATGACCTTGGGAAGGTCACACCAAGCAAGGGTTGTGTAGGGTTACGCGTTATATGGATTATATACGGGTGTTAGAGAGGACATCTTTGCGAGCATCGTCTGGGTCATAAGGAGTAGAGGATAAATTGCCTTAGTGGGTCTTTACCTGTGATAGTTATCGGGCGAAGATATACGAATCTTTCCATATAGAGCATTATGGGAGGCCGTGTAGATTCTTAGTTTATGTTGGGCCAGAGGTGGGAGAGAGCTCCATCACGGGTCGATACGATTAGAACACCTCACGAGAAGGTGAGCTTGATACGATAGCGTCTTCTCCTACTTTCGGAGCCGATTAGAAGAATTTATCTTGATGTCTGACGTCGACCGCAGAGTTGAGGTAGGGAATCGTGCATGACCTCGTCGAGGTTCGTGACGGAAAATTTGTCGTAGGAGTTTATTGGGCCTTTTCGAGATGCTCGAGAGGACTTTGTCTTGTCAGGTTGGCGATTCTGCCCGACATGTCGAGTGTACGAGGTGTTTCACTTCTCACGTGCTCTGATATATATGTACTCGGATCCGGCTCATGTGGTGGATTGAGGGCCAGTTGAGGTTGACAGCGTGGGACTGTGAGGAGGGACGGGGTGCCTTTATTTATGGCCGTGATCAGGTTTTGCGGCGCAAGGCCGTGAGGCTGTGAAAGTGCTATGCGGCGGCCTTTGTGGATTGGAGGAGTCAGCGTGGGGAGCACGAGGACACGGTGGACTACCTATCCCTTCTTGTTTAGGGATGAAGATCGTGGTTTAGTCGTTTAAGGTTTAAATGTTGTTTATGCACATGGTAAAGTGGTGCATATGTAATGCGTGATTGTGATGGTTGAATTTGGAATGAAATTCCTTTAAGAGAGGAGAATGTAGGGCAGAAATTCGATTTAAGGAATAGGGCAAAATCGTAATTTGATTTACAAAATTGTAATTACGGTTAAATTCGTAATTAATTCTCTAGTTCTCGGTAATGACGGATCATCTTAGTTGGAATCGTCTCGCTGAGAAATCTAGTTAGCATGGAAAATTTCGTAATTTTTAAGAGCGATCGGAATTTACCGTTTTTGAGCATCGCATTTCGGGTCACGTAAATCGTTTTCGATCTCGACGAAGGCGCATATAACAAGTACTCATGTACCATAAGTGGTATGAGTAGAGGAAATGATGAAAATGGATGGCAGGAGTGATCTTAGACCTTCAATCTGAGAGATAGAGGAATGAAATGGTCGTTCAAGATTGATTAAGTATTTAGAAAGCGAAATTTCAAATAGTCTTCCATCTCCTACATGAAGGCTTAGCAAAAACGTGATTTTCAGTTTGGGGATGCAGTGAGCTCCAAATTTGAGAGCTCTTAGAGAGAGAGTGGGCTTCTCTCTAGAAATAGGAGATCGGGCTAGTTAGTTTCGACGGACAGAGGGGAAAACGTTCTCACAGCGGACCGAGCTCACGTGGACCCGGGTTGCGGGACACGGCAACTCCAAGGAGTGGATTTTCTCCCTACTTGCGTTTTATTCCCCATTTTTAAGTGTTTTCCATGTTTTGGTTGGTTTGGTAGTGATGGTTTGATCGATCCAGGCAGGGTAAGATTGATTTGAATTGTGAGTGTGTGGAAAGCAGTGGCTGTTCACGGGCTGTTGGGTGTTTTAAGTTCATAAATATTTACTTTAAATCATGTATTTGTATGGAAAATGCCGGGAATGGTGTGGATCGATCCCGAAACATGGGACCCGAAATTGTAGAGTATTTGGAGACTTTATGGGTGTCGAAGTGTGATCAAATTTGATGGGTGTGGGTTGGTTTAACTTGTGTATTAAATGGTTGTTTGGTATGCATTGGGTCAGGAATGGCCGTGGATTTCGGGTTCCTTTGGGTGAGCCGTGACACCTGTGATTTTTAGGGAATAGTAAGCGAGAGGTTTCCTTATTCGAATAATGCTGACTATATTTTTCGTGAAAATAGGTGTTTAATAAGTGATTTAAATTAAATTGCTCGTGTGTGATTATTAGCCCATGTGAGCTAATTTTGAGGTTTGAAATGATAATTACATAACATGTTTGTGTGATTTAATTTTTATGCGAGTATATTCATGTTTATATATTTGCATGTGATTAGACTGAATTGGGCGCATACATGCATTTCATATGCCTTTGAAACATCCTAGGAGTATAGGAGTTAGTGCATGGTATAAGATCTAGAGAAGGGCGGTTGGAGGGTAGTCTAAAAATGTAAATCATCGGAGGAGTAGTCCACAAACTTAAAATGCTCCGATAAATCGGGCTTGGCCCAATTGATATTCATGGAGGTGAATCCTGAGCAATTTATATATCAATCATTCGGATGACCCCAGTTGTTATATATATCGGAGGTTATCCCTGAATAAAATAATAATTCTCATAGCTTAGCGAGTGTGAGATAGTGATCGAGGACTGGGTTCTGAGTTGAGTCGGGTAGACATTAGTAGGATCATGCATTTGCTTGAATGTGTGTTACCTTTGGAACATTGCAGCGCACTTGGGTGGTGAGTAGCCCACTTGAGGCGGTCTCTTGAGCTTTAGCGCACCAGTGCGTGGGACCCCCTTTATTTCTGGTACGGGAGCGTGCGAGGGACTGACTAGATCCCGAGGTTGAGTCTTGAAGAAAATGAATTATTGGCTTTGATGATTGTACATGTATTAGAACTCTTTAAGTTTAATATATGTATTGTTTAAGTAAAAATATTAACTCTTGTAGCTATTGGGTATATAGTTGGTTTCATAGTTAGCATGTACATTAGTCACTTGTTTGTGGAGCCCAGTGGTAGTAATTGGATATATATTGTATATATTGAATTTGAGACGGAGGGTATATCACAGTGCATTTTGGGTAGAGCTCTCAGTACAAAGGGACTACTTGGGTTTTTCTAAAGTGGCGTGAGGTGGCCGACGTCAGGTGCGCGAGGTTGACGGGTAGTCACGGACCCGGGTTGGGGGCGTCACAGATATATGATTAGGTTCTAAAATTTGTAGCAACAGTTTTTGTTCTTTTGTTTAGTATGAGCTTTGGAAGTCAGGAGAATGGAAAGAAGGGTTGAGGGATTTCCCCCAGACTTGGCTTGATTTGAATCGAGGAAATTTGAAGTTTGAGGCCTTTTTTGTTGCCATAGCATAAGGAGGGCCTTTGAAGTGGGTTTGATGGGATACGGCTTTTGCTGCTCATTTCCCCAGCCAAAATTCAGTGAAAATCGGGTAAAGCGTTTGAAGATCCTTTGATAAATTGATTTCAAAATCAAAAGCAGAGATAAAATTGCTTGCCATACGTAATACATTTTGAAACAAGGTTTTGAGCGTCCTTTTAATATTCTTTCAACGCATATATACATATCTATATATAGATATAGACATATAGATATAGATATGTATATATACATATAGATATATCTATATACATCTATATATATAATATGTATATACATCTATATATATAGATTTTATATATATAGATATGTATATATAAATTATATATATATAGATATATAATTTTAGATTTATATATATATATATATATATATATATATATATATATATATATATATATATATATATATATATATATATATATATATATATATATATATATATATATATAAATATACATATAGATATATCTATATATCTATTGTAGGCAGAAATTGATTTACACCGGAATAAGGGCAAAAAACGTAATTTTGATTACAAGGTGGCAATTACGGTTAAAAATCAATAATTAATTCCTCTAGATCTCGGATGATGAAGCAGTTTCCCACTTAGTTGGAATGTCGTCTCACGAAATCTAGCTAACACGTAAATTTCATAATTTTAGGGGTCGGAGTCGGCACGTTTTTCGAGAGGCATCGTTGGGTGCTAAGCCTACAGATTTCGATGCGACGAACACGAATGTAACGATACTCATGTCCCATAAATTGGTAGGAGTAGAGGAAATGATGAGAAATGGATGTAGAAATAGTCATAGAACATCAAATCTGGTAAAGAGGGACATAATGGGCATTATAGAAATTGAATTTAAGTCTGAAAATATGAAATAGCTAATAGGACCCTTAACTCTCATAAACAAAGCTAAAAAACGTAGGGAGGATACGTGGAATCACAAAATCAAAAATGGAGGTTTTCTAGTGTGAAGGTCCTCCTTTCTCTCTAAGATCCGGGCGATCGGGCAGTTGGTGACTTCGGAGCGAGGGGAAGAACGTTCTCTGTGGAGCGGGACTCACAGCGTGGACCAGGGTTTGCGAGTTTGACAACTCGAGAGGTGGGATTTTCTCTTGCCTTGCGTTTTATTCCCCATTTTAAGGAGTTTTTGATGTTCACATTGGTTTGAGCGTAGTAGTTTGATCGGTCCGAAAACATGGGGCCAGGATTATTTGGGAATTTTTGAGATTTTCTTTGTTGAGCCGTTTAACGGAGTCCGTAGAAGTACATTTTGGAGTTGAATTGTGTTGATTATGTATAAATTTGTACTTTAGTATGTATAGAAATGGAAATGGTAGAAATTCGGGTTAATTAGCCCAAGACGATGCTTTAATGATTTTAAGGGAATATTAAGCGAGGTTTCACTATTCCCGAATATGTTCTAAAATATATATTTTGTGAAAAATACATTTGGTCAGTGATTTAAATTAAATTACTAGTGTATGATCATTAGCTAGTGAGCTAATTTTGATGTATGAATTAATTATTTACATGATATGATTGTGTGAATTGGTTGTTTTGTAAATATATGCATGTTTATATATTTACATATGAATTAGACTGTATTGGAACTAGCATACATGCATTCCATATGCACTGGAACATCCTAGGAATATAGGAGTTAGTGCATGAGATGAGTCTAGAGAAACAAGGTTCGGAGGAGTAGTGCAAATGTGGTATCGGAGGTAGTCAGTAAAAATATCGTCGTCGGAGGCGCTGATTGATATTCATCGGTAGTCCTGAACAAATAATATATATCAATCGTGAATGGCCCAATTGATATATATTCATCGAGGATTGCCTAATAACACAATAATTCTCATACAAGGCTTAGGTGAGTGTGAGAGAGTCGAGTGAGACTAAAGGATACGAGTTAATTAAGTAGACATTAGTAGGATCTGTCGTTTGCTTGAATGTGTGCTTAGAATTAGACATTGCAGCGCACTTGGGTGGTGATGGCCCACTTGGTGATTCTCCTCTTGAGCTTTGGCTCACTTGTCGTGGGACCCGATTTTATTTTCGAGTGCGGGGAGCGTGCGGGGGCGATAGATCCACAGGGTGAGATTAGAAGAAAAGTCGGGTTGTGGCTTTGGCTTGACGATATTTACATGTATTAAAGTTTGAGAATATTGATATATGTATTGTTTAAGAGTAAAAATATTAACTCTTGTAACTATTGGGTATATAGTTGGTTTCATAGTTGGCATGTACATTGAGTCTTGTTTGTAGTGGTAGTAGTATTGGATCTGTGTATATCTTGGTTGTTTAGGACGGGTAAATGCGGGTTTATACAAGCATTGTATTTGGGTGGCTCCACGTACAAAGGGCTGGGTTTTACCAGTGGCGTCGCGGGTGGCAGGCATCCACTGTATTCCGTAGGTTGGCGGGTAGTCAACGGACCCCGAGGTTTTGGGGCGTCAGACTTGAGTATCGAGGCTAAGGTCTCCCGATTGCACAGCAGGCGTGGCTGGGCATAGGCCCCTGGGATGTGTAGTTGTAGTGTAGTGAGGTAGGGGATTACAGCGCCCGAAATCGTACGGCGTCACGGCTGGTATCGGGGCTTAGATATCTGGTGCTGGGAGCTCGGGTTAGGTATCCATCACCACTAGGTGGAGTTGATGTGGAGTATAGAGTGAAACGTAGATTGAGGATTTGGGTTTAGGCTATAGTATTTGAAGTGTAAGAACATCGCGCCCTTTAAGTGTGGTTGATGTTAAGTTTAGGTATGAGATTACATAGGAAATCACGGAACAAAACTAGGACACTACATGCATGTGTTGATGTGTTTCGTGTGATTTGATGAATTGTGTGTTTGGTGTGCACAACTTGTTTCATGTGTGAGATTATGTATTGCTTAGTGATTATACATGAATGTGTGAAAAATATTTGAAAATATTTTGAGTGATGCGATGTGTAAGCTAGGAAAATGAAAAGAATAAATTTTATAAATTTATTTGGCCTATTAGGTGATGGCTCATTTTCTAAGTTGGAAAATTGAAGAAAAATAAATTTGATAAATTTATTGGAAGGGATTAGAAGAATGGAAGAAAATAATTACATAAATTTATTTGAGTGGATAAAATTTTTTGATGAAGCGGGAAAAGAAAATAAAATTTATAAATTTATTTGGTTAGAAAGAGGAGAAAATAATTTTTAAAGGTTTTATATGGTGTAAAATTGAAAGAAAAGTGAAGAAAAATAAATTTTTATGAATTTATTTGATGTATTATGGAAAATGGAAAAAAAAATTGATTTTAGTGGATTTTTGAAGATTTTCCAATTTAAAAATAAATGAAAAATTAATTAATTAATTTTTTTTGAAGTAATCGTTTTTTGAGCTCTTGCCAAATATATTGAAAAAAAAAAATTTTTATTGTCCGAGTTTTTTGTATTGCGAGGAAGACTTGGAAGAATTTGGAGGTATTGTATTGTGAGAACAAAATTTTTGTATTACTGAGGTTGAGATTGTATTGCAACATTATATTCTGATATGATGGGAAGCCGAACAACATAAATTGTATTCTTGATATCTGAGTGTATTATTCTGAGGAAAGGGAAGTTGGAAAATTGTGCGAAGATTAATAGTGAAGAAGGTAAATTGTGTTGCAATACAATTTTTGTATGTATGACAAAACGATAGCAGATCTACGTAATTATGAGCGATGTCCGAGAACGATCGGTAGACATTAATGTTATTAGGTCAAATGTGAACAGTATTTTCGAAAAAAAAATTATATTTTTTTTTTGAAAAATCAAATAAAATAAAATCAAAATAAATTTTGATAAAATTTAGAAAATAAAATTTTTTTAAGGAAGTTATGTACGTAGTGTAATGCGTATAGGAAGAGGTGAATGCCACGAGGGTTAGGATCGATGACCTTAGGAGATTTGGATGCAGAGAGAAAAGGAACAAGAGGGCATAGGAACCTTCTTGAAATAGATAAATTAGTGGTGGAATTTAGCACCACTTAGGAAATGAACTGGATTAGTTCATGGTTGTCAAGTCTATTAGTGTCGGCATAAATTTACTAGTTGAGGCGAAATAAAGCTAAGCGATTACCTTGGGAGCCCGGTGGGTGTAGTTATAAGGTTTGAATCACGATACAAGCTTCTGACGAGCATTGAGGTTGAGGCCTTTAGAAGCGTAATATGATGGAAAATTCCACTGGGGATGTAGGGAGGATTTGATTTTCAAAGATCGAGGGATTCTTGCGGCCAGGCGTGTGTTGGACCTTTGGGGTGGTAGACGCCCCAGTTTGTTGATGTCGAACTGACATGGATGAGATGACAACCATCGGGTTATCAGTAATTGGGACCTTAGCCGGGTCATCATATCTGACACGGTCTTGGAGTTAGATAAGGTTACATATGCACCTGATTGGATGTGTATGCGTGTAGAATTTAGGTGAGAATTCCTTTTAAGAGGAGAATGTAACACCAGATAGAAATTCCAATTTACGGAATAAGGTAAAACGTAATTTTGATTCTGAGAATTGTAATTACGGTTAAAAATCAGTAATTAATTCTCTAGATCTCCCGGATGATGAAGCGGATTTCACTTGGGTGGAATCGTCTCACGAAATCTAGCTAACCGCGTAAAATTTCATAATTTTTAGAGACGGTCGAATTCGGCACGTTTTTGAGGCATCGTTGTTCGGGTGCGAAATGAAAGCCGTTACCGATGCGACGAAAGCACGGATAGCACGTACTCATGTCCATAAGTGGTAGGAGTAGAGAAATGATGAAAATGGATGGCAGAAATAGTCTTAGAACATCAAATCTGGTAAAGAGGGACATAATGGGTATTATCGAAATTGAATTTAAGTCACAAAATGACAAAATAGCTAATAGGACCTTCTCCCTTAAACAAGGCAACGTGGGGAGGATGCAGTAGATCACAAAATCAAAAATGGAGGGTTTTCTAGTGTGAGAAGGTCCTCCTTCTCTCTAGATCCGAGGCGATCGAGCGGATTGGTGACCGGGCGAGAAGGAAAACGTTCTCTGGACGAATTTGCGCGTGGACCGAGTTTAATGAGTTTTTGACAACTCAAGAGTAGGATTTTCTCCCTACTTGTGACTTTATTCCCATTTTAGGGTTTCGATGTTTACGTTGGTTTGAGGCGTGAGGGACCGTTTGATGGAATCTGAAAACGTAGTGCCGGATTGTTGGAAATTTTGGGTTTTCTTTGTTGCTGGATTGCACGGAGTCCCACGTAAAGGGCTGTTTGGAGTTGAGATTGTGTTGATTTATGTATAAATTTGTGCTTTAGTATGTATAGAGTGGAAATAGGCGAAATTCGGGTTCGATGGCGAACGATGCTTTGTGATTTTCGGGAATAGTAGCAGGGGTTTCGCTATTCCCGAATAGTCATTCTAAAAATATATATTTTTGTAGAAAAATACATTTTGGTGATGATTTAAATTAAATTGCTCGTGTGTGATCATTAGCCCCAGTAGAAGCTAATTTTGATGTGTGAATTAATTTAATTTACATGATATGATTGTGTGAATTAGTTTGTTTTGTAAATATATGCATGTTTATATATTTACATATGAATTAAACGTATTGGGCCCAGCATGCATCGTATATGCGGCTGGAGCAATCCCACACAGGAATATGAGGTTGGTGCGTAAGGATGAGTCCTAGAGAAGCAGAGGTTAGAGGTAGTCTAAAATGTTAATTATCGGAGGTAGTCAAACTAAAAATATCAATCGTCGAATGACTGATTGATATTCATCGGATGAATCCGCAAACAGATAATATATGCTCCGATCGTCAGACTGGCCCAATTGATATATATTCATCGGAGGGTTTGCCCATAATAACCACGATGATTCTCATACAAGGCTTAGGTGAGTGTGGGAGATTAGTGAGGACTGGGATCGAGTTAGTCTATGGTATTCAAGTAGGATCATGCATTTGCTTGAATGTGTGCTTAGAATGAGCATTCTTGACTGGCTTAGGTAGTGAGTAGCCCACTTGGGGCGATTCTCCTACTGAGCTTTAGCTCACCCCGTCGTGGGACCCCCATTTATTTTACAGGTACAGGGAGCGTGCGAGGGGACGGCTCGTCCTAGAGGCTGAGATTAGAAGAAAAGTCGGGTTGTGGCTTTGGCTTGACGATATTTACATGTATTAAAGTTTGAGAATATTGATATATGTATTGTTTAGGAAGCAAAGTAACTCTTATGCCCCATTAGGTATATAGTTGGTTTCATAGTTAGCGTGTACATTGGAGTGCTTGTTGTGGGCCCAGTGGCGTATTGGATATATATTGTATATCTTGGTATTTGGGACAATTAAATGCAGGTTTTTATACAAGCATTGTGTAAGACAGAAATTCAATTTGGAATAAAGAGGGCAAAATCGTAATTTTGATTCTGAAATTTTAATTCACGGTTAGAGTCAGTAATTAATTCCTCTGAACCTCGGATAGCGTGAGTTGTAAGTTGAGATAATGGACATTCTAGTTAGCACGTAAATTTACTTAATTCTTTGAAACGATCGGAGTTCGACAGCACGTTTTTGAGCATGCATTCGGTCTGTAAATCGTTTTCCGATCTGCGTGGCGCATATAGCATGTACTCATGTACCATAAGTGGTATGAGTAGAAATAGCGAAAATGGATGCTTTAGAGATAGTCTTGGAATGTCAAAGCGGTGAAAAGAAGGGAGTGTAAATAAAATGGATTAAATAAACTAAAGACAAAGAGCTCTGGAGTGTTCTTCTCAAATGAAGAGGCAAAATGTGAGAGGAGATCAGTAGCTTGCTGGAGACGAAAATGGTGGTTCCTAGAGTGAGAAGGTCCTCCTTCTCTAGGAACATCTGTAATCGGATAGTTGGATTTCGAGCGGACGAGGAAGGTGAAACGTTCTACGGGAGCGGGGCTACGCGTGGACCGGAATTGCGAGTTTTGACAGCTCCCGAGAGGTAGGATTTTCTCCCTACTTGCGTTTTATTCCCATTTTAGGGTTTTTGATGTTCGGTTGGTTTGAGGCCGTGAGGGCCGTTTGATCGATCCCGAAACATGGGGCCAGAATTGTTAGAAATTATTGGTGATTTTCTCCCATCAGTGGCGCCCGAAATTATTTGTTGGGTGTTTATTTCTGGGTGGCTGGAAATGCATGCTTGATATGGAAAATGCGGGAATGGGTGTTGGATCGGTCCCAAAACTTGGAATGAGGTTGATCGAATTATTTGGGATTGAGAGGCGTGACTGTCAGAAAATAAGTGGGCTGTTAGGGTCTTTAATTCTGGAAATTTTGCATTAAAATGCATGTATTTGTATAGAAAAAGGCCGGGAATGGGCCGTAGGATCGGTCCCAAAACATGGGACTGAAATTGTAGAAATTTTGGAGACTTTTGGACAGCCATGAATGCCCAGAAACTGTTGTGTGGGCTGTTGTGTTAATTTGTGTAATAAATTCTATTTTGAGTGATTAGGAGATCGGAAATGGGAATGGAAATGGTTCCACCAAGAAGGAGACCGGTGTAGGAAGGTAATGGGCTGCTTGATGGACAGCCAACTTCCTATTTTGGGACTGTAAAAACAGTCAGGGTTTGTAATGAAATGGCCTTAAAGGCCCATGTATTTTAGCATGAAAATTAGGTGAGTGAATGGCAGAGTTGGTGTGGTGTAGAAATCAATAGGTTAATGTTTAATGAGGATTAGCATGAGGAGTCCTACAATTATATGGAATATAATTGTGTATGTATAAACCATTAGGAATAAAAATTGTGATTGCTCAATTATATGGAATATAATTGTGAGCATAGGCCATTGGAGATGAGGAGTATGAATTGCTTTCCCGATTGAGCTAGAATTGGGTGATACTTGATGTGTTGGAATTACATACGTGTAATTATAGTTGATTGAAAATATGCATCTTGACATATTTGTGTAAAATGATTTTGAAAATGGCATAATGCATTTTCATATGCTGCTTGGGTGGCCTAGAATTAGGTGTGAGTGCATGACCAATCTTTGCTAAACGGATATGTTTGCGAAAGGAATTTCAAAGGATGATATTCAGGAGGTGGGTTGGGAGATGGGCCCAGCAGTCACTTCGGATGAGGACCATGGCCCATTTGGAAGCTCACCAACCAATTCACCTCGGAGGGTAGTCCATATTTATCTTAGAATATTCCATTGTTATATTTTCAAGAACAAAAGTTTTGTTTGAAAATGATTATTTTCTCATACATGGCTTAGGCAAGTGTGAGTGAGTCGTGAGGACTCGTGACATGGGATGATCATGTGAACTGTTCAAGTAGGATCATGTTTTTGCCAGTGTGTGTGTTTACTTTGGAGCATTACCTTTGCACTTAGGTGGTGAGTAGCCCACTTAGGGCGATTCTCCTACTGAGCTTTAGCTCACCCCGTCGTGGGACCCCCCTTTATATTTCAGGTACAAGGAGCGCTCGAGAAGACAATCCATTTTGAAGAAGCCGGTTTGTGGCTTGATGTTTTTTTGGACATACATGTATTGAACCTTTTGTAGATGTTAATATATGTTGTATAAAGTGTAAATCAACTATGGAATTATTGGGAGATAATTGGAGAATAGTTGGTATGTTTTATGAGTATTGGTTATAGGCCCAGAGGCATTATTACTCATGTGATTGAATATATTGGATATATATTGCACATATTGGATTGTTTGAGACAGGTAAATGCGGGGTTATTTAGGTTGTATTTAGTGACTCGTCTGAAAGGAGACTACGCCGGAGTTTTTATAAAGTGGGCGTCGGGTAACGGGCCACCCTTGTGTCCATGAGGTTGGTGAATCAGCGGACCGGAGTTTTGGGCGTCACGGCAGTATCGAGCTTAGGTTTTATGAAATACCTGGAAACTTAGTGTTGATAAAGCTGGGTATCACGGGCTACTGGGAGCTTGAGGACTTGGGTCTGAGCTCACAGGTCTTAGAATGTAGATATGGGTATATGGAAACCTATGGATTGAGGATTTGGAGCTTAGGCCATGGTTGAGGAAGAACATCGCCACTAGGTGTGGTTCGATGTAGTGTATAGGTATGAGATTACCTAGGAAAGGCACGGAACAAAACTAGGACACGGCATGTGTGCTTTGTGTGTGATCATGTGGATTGATGAATGGTTGTATGACATGTTGTATGTGTGATGTGGATGTTTGTGTGCTTAGGTAGATAGCACATAGGCATGTTGGAAAACAAACCTTAGATTCTGTTATATAAGCTAGACAGAAAATAAGTAAGAGCATAAATTTAAGCAATTTATTTTGGTTTGTTGAGGAATGAGAAAAAAAAAATAAGAAAATAATAATAATAATAATATAATTTTAATAAATTTATTGGTGTGCTGGAAAAATGAAAATAATAAATATATTTTTTTGTATTTTCCGATCATTTGAAAAATGAAAAAAAAAAAAAAATTTTTTAGTCTGAGACCTAAAATGAGCTCTTGCCCATTTAATTAGGAGGTGGCGCGGCTTGACACCATTGTGTAATGTGTAGTATGGCTCTGTGGTGGAAGTATTTGGTGAAACAACAGTCGTATTTAGTATGTGTATTTGCTGTGCAGGCAGTGTGTGTGTATGCCATGAATGACATCGTAACGAGTGTATAATGAAATATTGTAATATATAACGATGTCGACGTTGAGAATATGAGTCAAATGTAATTGTTGATCTATTGATCCTAAGATTATCTGTGCATAGATTATGTATATTAAATCAAATTCGATCATCAACATACTCATTTCAGTTTTGTGTCAAATAGATGATCTTTCTGAGTCATTAAATGAACACTTTGTTCATTGTAAAATAAATTTTCGAAAAAATTTATTAAATTAAATAAGTGATAAAATTTGATAAAGAATTTTGGCAAATTGCAAAATAAATTTTTAAGAAAATAAAATTTTAATTGAAAACTATTTTAAATACAAAATTGATTTGCGTATACGAGTTATGTGTATGATTAATTAATCTCGAGTATGTTTATGCCTTAGAAATATTGTATTGGATTTAACTACCTTTTGAAAATGTTGATTGCATGATGGATTACAAATGGAGCATAATATGCATGGTGTGCTTATGTCATTATTGGAAAAGGGTGAATGGTAAGGTTATGAACGATGACCTTAGGGATTTGGATACTGAACTGGGTGGTTGGAATTTAGCGCCACTTAGGAAATGAACGGGTCGGTTCATGGTTGTTAAGTCTATTAGTAATCAGCATCTGCATTACTAGTTAGACTAAAATGAAAATTAAATGATTCCTGTTGCCATGTTAATTGTGTAAATGGCTAGTGGAGGAAGAGGACATATGAGGAGGGATTGCCCCCAGAGACAGGGATCCGTGTTTGGGATTAGTGCGGTCAGTCGGTATGGGGCGGAGCGACTACGATTGGTTTCTCCATTACCCCAGTAAGGGTCGGAGGATCGATGTCGGTCGGGAGCGCCACCGCAGCACTTAATTGTAGCCCGGATGGGCCCGCGTAGACGGGGTCGAATCGTGCTCGAGTCGACCACGGGTTTTGCCAGACTCAGGGGATTGAATTCGATTTTGGGCGAGATGGCGATGTTACCATTCTTGACTGGACATATGAGGCGAGATTGTCTAGGAAGCGGATCTCATGGTATAGAGCGAGCGTTCGATTAGTCGGATATGCGAGTCTGTCTCTCTCTCATGGTGTTGACTAGCGTGTAGTGACTAGGATTGATGCATCATGTTCATTCATTAAGCCATCTTGTGTGATAGGTTTAATCGTCTGAAGCTTCCATGACTTGGCATAGAGGTTGAAGCCTTTAAGAAGCTAGTAATATGATGGGAAAATTCTTCTAGGAGATAGGGAGAGATTTGACTTTTAGGAGTCGAGGAGTTGCGCGGCGAGAGCGTGGTGGACCTTAAGTTAGTAGTGGAAACAGTGTTGGTTGTTGACGTCGAGCGGCGCGAATGGGGATGACAACCATTGGGTTTATGGGTAATCGTGACCTTAAATAGGGTCATCATGAGCCACGGTCTTGGAGTTCGAGTAGGTTCATGTCGCTGGTTTAGGATGTAATGTGCGAGTCATTTAGGAATGAAATTCTTTTAAGGAAAGGAGAATGTAAGACGAAATTCCAATTTGGAGACAAGAACTGGAAATCGTAATTTTGATTCTAGAAATTTCAATTACGGTTAAAAGTCAGTAATTAATTCTCTAGACCTCGGATAGCCAAGCTGGTTATGCAGTTGGAATGGAATCTCGAAATATCTAGTTATACGTAAAATTTACTTAATTTCTTTGGGCGTCGGATTCGGCCTACGTTTTTCGAGGCATACCATTTCGGTCTGAAGTAAATCGTTTTCGATCACGGCGAAAGGCGCACATATAGCATGTACTCATGTACCATAAGTGGTATGAGTAGAAATGGCGAAAATGGATGGCTAGAGAT
This sequence comes from Tetrastigma voinierianum, assembly GCA_016808115.1. Classification (NCBI taxonomy): domain Eukaryota; kingdom Viridiplantae; phylum Streptophyta; class Magnoliopsida; order Vitales; family Vitaceae; genus Tetrastigma; species Tetrastigma voinierianum. The sequence continues at coordinate 35,447 of JAEQBH010007895.1, read as the reverse complement.
AGTCTTAGAATGCCAGCTAAGTGAAAGAGGGAATTAATAAATAAAATGGATTAAATAAACTAGAACAAAGAAACTACGTGTTCTTCTCAAATGAAAAGAGAGCAAAACGTGAGAGGAGATCAGTATTTGCTGGAACCCAATGGTGGTTCCTAGAGTGAGAAGGTCACTCCTTATACTCTGGGTTATCTCATGATCGGGCCGGGTTGGATTTGACAGGAGGCGGGAAGGTGAAGCGCGTTCTGCGGGAAGTAATTGCAGCGTGGACCCGGAATGCGGGGATTTTGACAACTCCAAGAGGTAGGATTTTTTCTCTACTTGCGTTTATTCCACACCCAAGGTTTTCGATGTTTCGGTTGGTTTGAGACCGTGAGAACGTTTGATCGATCCCAAACATGGGAATGAATTATTAAAGTATTAGTGATTTTTCTCCCCATGTGACTGCCCAGAAATTAGGGGCTGTTTGGTGTTTCACCAAAATTGCTTTAAATGCATGCTTGATATGAGAAAATCATAGGAATGGGTGTTGGATCGGTCCCTGAAACTTGGGGCCAGGAGTTGTCATTGTTGCAGGATTATTGAGGCGGTGACTGTCCAGAAAATAAGTGGAACATTGGGGTCTTTAATTCCTGGGAAATTTTGCATTAAAATGCATGTATTTGTATAGAAAAAGTAGGAATGGGCCGTGGATGGAATCCCCATGACATGGGACTGAAATTGTAGAAATTTTGGAGACTTTTGGACAGCCATGAATGCCCAGAAACTGTTGTGGGCTTGTTGTGTTAGAATTTGTGTAATAAATTCCTATTTTAGTGATTAGGAGATCGGAAATGGGAATGGAAATCGGTTCCAAAAAGAGGAACCGGTGTAGGAAGTGTGGGCTGCCCGTGGACAGCCCACTTACTTTGTTTTGGGACTGTAAAAACAGTCCCGGGTTTGTAATGAAATAGCCGCCAAAGGCCCAGCATGTATTTTAGCATGAAAGTGGAGTGGAGTGAATGGCAGGTTAGTGTAGTGTAGAAATCAATAGGTTAATGCTTAATGAGGATTAACATGAGGTCACAATTATATGGAATATAATTGTGTATGTATAGGTCATTGGGAATAAAAATTGTGATTTGCTCAATTATATGGAATATAATTGTGAGCATAAACCGTGGAGATGAAATTATGAATTGCTCGATTGAGCTAAGTGGGTAGATGTGCATAGTGCTTGTTATTTTATTACGTTGATTATCGTGTAATTATAGTTGAAAATATGCATCTTGACATATTGTGTAAATGATTTTGAAAATGGCATAATGCATTTTCATATGCCTTTGGGTAGCCTAGAATTGGGTGTGAGTGCATGACAAGGTATTTTTGTAAGCGGATATGTTTGCGAGGAATTTCAAGGATGATATTGGGAGGAGGTGGGTTGGGGAGATGGGCAGCGGATCGCCGGATGAGGACCATGAGGCGATGCCGGAAGCTCACCAGCAATTCACCTCGGAGGTAGTCCCGTATTTATGCAAGATATTTGTTAGTATATTTCAGAACAAAGTTTTGTTTGAAAATGATTATTTTCTCATCATCGTGGCTTGAGCGAGTGTGGTGAGTCGGTGAGGACTCGTGACATGGGGTGATCATGTAGACATTCATTAGGATCATGTTTTTACTTGGTGTGTGTTTACTTTAGACATTGCTTTGCATAGGTGGTGAGTAGCCTTGGCCGATTCTCCTCTTGAGGCTGGCTCACCACGGTCATGGGACCCCTTTATATTTCAGGTACAAGGAGCGCTCGAGAAGACAATCCATTTGAAGAAGCCGGTTTGTGGCTTGATGTTTTTGGACAGCCATGTATTAGTCTTGTAGATGTTGTATGTATGTTTGTATAAAGTGTAAATCAACTATGGAATTGTTGGGAGATAATTGGAGAATAGTTGGTATGTTTTTAAGTGTTGGTTTATATGACCCCGAGAGCATTATTACCGTGTGATTGGATACATTGGATATATATTGCACATATTGGATTGTTTGGGACAGGTAAATGCAGGTTATTTACAGGATTTGTATTTGGGTAGAGCTCCCGGTACAAAGGAGACTACGCCGGGTTACTATAAAGTGGCGTCGGGTAACTTGGAGCCACCATGGCATGTCCGTGAGTTAATGATGATCAAGCGGACCCACCGAGGTTGGGGCGTCACACATTGTATTTGGGTAGAGCTCACAGGTATAAAAGGGATTCTGCCTTGGGTTTTAGAGTGGCGTCGGGTAACTTGAGCATCCACTTGTATTAGCGGGTTGGCTTGGTGAGTAGAGCGGACCGGGTTTTGGGGTGTCACATCTATATATATAGATTTATATATATAGATATATACATATTTATATATATAAGATAACTATATATATATATATATATAATTATCCTATATATATAAATATGTATATATCTATATATATAAATATCTACTATATATAGATGTATATACATATCTATATATATAGATGTATATAGATATATCTATATAGATATATATATATATTTATCTATATACAGGGATATCCTATATATATATATATATATTTTTACCTATAGATATCTATATATCTATAGATTTATATAGATATATAAATCTATATATATATATATATATATATATATATATATATAGATGTATATAGATATATCTATATAGATATATACATATCTATATATACCATATATCTATATAGATATATCTATATACATCTATATATATAGATATGTATATCAACAAAAGAATCGAGGATTCTCGGTGAGGCTGAAGTAAAGTGAATAGCAATTTCTAGTAGGAAAAAAGCTTTCACAATTTGCTTTAAATAATCAAAACTTTTAGTTATTTGAGACTGAAAATATTTGGATTAGCTCATAAGAAGCCACCCGATCAAAACCAATTTAAGGAAGATTTTGAGACTTTCATTCGATTAAAAACCGGGAATGAGTTTTGGCGATACAAAACATATGGTACCAAGCATTTTTGTAGTCTAAAAATCAAAAGTTTGAGAATTGAAATGCTCGAAAATCTTTTATGGTAAAGCCTTTTGTACGTCTTTTTTAATTCAAAACGCTTTAAAATTTTGTGCATTTTGAGTAAGCGATATCGGTACCCTCGGGGTTCATGATATGAATTTGTATCTGGAAACTCTAGGTAGCCTACGAGAGATAAATTAAGTAGAACTTCTGAGTGCAGTATTTCATTGGAGCGAAATACTTTTTCATTTTGAAAAATCTTTTGATCTCAATGCGAAGCGATATATGATGGGTTCTAAAATTTAATAATGTATTTTCTTTGTTTGGTAAGCAAATTTTGGGTTGGAATGAAGGGTTGAGGATTTCCCAAGACTTGAAGCGATTTGGAGTTTCGAGAAATTTGATTTGAGGCCTTTTCATTTAGTAAGAGGCCTTTGAAGTAGGATTGATAGGATGCTTTGCACCGCTCATTTTCCACGTAAAAATTCAGTGAAAATCAGGTAAAACATTTGAAGATCCTTTGATAAATTCAATTTCAAAAATCAAAAAAGCAGATAAAACTAAGCTTGCCATCACGTGAAAATGCATTTGAAACTAGATTTTGAACATCTTTTGTAAAATCTCTTTTCAGCGCTTTACGATCAACTCTTAAAAGAAATTTTCTTGTTAAAAACATCACTTTATTTTTGAATGCATAAAACAATGGCTAAAATTTCTTTTTATAGTTGAATAATTGAATGTGGACACTCACGAACACAGTGAAATCTAATTGAAATTTTATTTTGAAAATCTTGTTTTAAGATTCCACCATATCACATGTTTGGAGGCATCTGTCTCTATGATAGGAAAGGCTTGGGGTGAAGGATACTGCGAGGAAGTTCCTTAACACGAATTTTGACTTGTTTGACTACTGGGTATGTTCCTCGGAGGACAAGATAAAGGACTTTTCTTTAGCCTTTGAAATAAAGGCTTAATTAAAATCTAAGGTTTAGGTAAGAACTCGACTACGTAATTAAGGCTACCTAAAACCTTTGTAGCGTGTTTTATCTTTGATTTCATCAGGGAATTTGTTTGCAAAATCTATTGCTCTTTGTATGGGCTTTATTTGACCTTGATGAATATCAAAACCTAAAAACCTAATATTTGTTTGAAACAATTTTATTTTAGTTGCAGAGATTACCAAACCATTATCTCTTACAATTTTTTGAAAATTTTTTAAATGTTTGAAATTCTCTTGAGGAATTTGAAAATATGAGAACATCATCAATGCTATGATAAGAAAATCTAGTGTATTCATTAAATATTTCATTCATCATATTTTGAAGTGCGAGAGGAACATTTTGAATGACGGCATTACATTCCATTAAATATCTTGCTCGGAAGTTTTGTAAATTTTAAATAGATTTTGAAAGCGATTGAGACTTGTTTTAATTCCATAAGAAATTTGTAGCTTTTGAACAAGAGGATCTTCTATACTGCTAATTTTTGAGTTAGAAGTCTTATTAATTCGTCATTATTTTATTTACCTCCTAATTTAAGGGGTTTTATTGGTTTTGAATATAAGACTTTCTTGTTTTCTTATTTTCTTCCTTTTCAGTTTGTAATTTTTGTGAAGTATTTACTTTCTATTCTATTTAATTGAGTAGAAAGTGTTCTAAAATTGATTTATGGAGTATTTTGTTGTTGAATTACCTTTATATCTTTTAATTTTGTCATCCTGTTTTCATCTTCTTTTGTATCAATCTGTTTTGAAAGGTGAAATTTATTATTTCAACACCTTGAGCTTTTATTTTATTTCTTTAAGGAGGATGAGTTGATACTATCTTCTTTTGATAGTATTGAACTCCATTCATACGGAACATGTTTATTTGTGAAAAGGATGTTTATTTGATTATTTGCGACATAAATATCAAAATATGTGAACATTAGAATATTCATTTCCATTGTTTCCATAGTTTGATACCATTGTTCTCTAAATTTCTCTTTTGTTTTTTGAGATTATTTTGAGAAAAACCATTTGCTTTTTTCTTTATGTTCTTCAGATTTTATTTCTTTTCTTAAATATTCTTTGTCTATTTCAAACAAATTCTGCTTGTCATCATGTGTGGTGAAGGCTCATCATTGGTGACATCATTTGAGAAAATGTTGGGAGACCTATGCGGGAGAATTTTGAATGTTTGATTCGGTCCTTGTATATTTTAAATGCGGAATGGTGGATGAATAATCTACTTCTTCTCAGTTTAAGTTTGACTGAACAACATTTGATCTTCTAGAAGGAGTTCTTAACTTCTAAATAAGAATTAAGATCTTCATAATATGATCTTGTTAGATTTTTCTTTGGCTCAAAAATTAATTTGAACATTTCCTTGTCCATCTTCTATTATGGATAATAGTTTTGGTTGTTCAATTGGTTTTGGAGCTAAGAGTTGCTTCTGAAAATTCCATTCGTAGGATTGTGTTAAACATTCTACGGAATAGCTTTGAATTATGACTGCTGAGTTTTTCTTTTCATTTGCTCGCCAAATTAATGTTTGATTCGTGAGGACAAAAGGCAATTAAGGATTCATCGGTCATTACTTTATAGTATACTGTATAATTATAAGTATGTTCCCGATCTCGGGATCCATATCATAGTTTTTTGAAGTTTGAATGTTTAGAGTCAAGGCTTTATGAATGCTCTTATCATTCATACGCCCAACTCTAAGTTTGATAGAAATACACCGCCCAAACGATGTATTTGTTTCCCATTAACCCTAAAAGGGACCTCGAATTTGTTATGTCTAGCATCAATGCAGCATATATTAGCAGTAAATGGCTCAACCCTAACTGTTAAGGGCTCAGTCGCACCCTCGGATAGCCCTTATATGAATAACTCAATTTCTTTGAATTTGTTCTAGATCCTTAAGATCTAAAAAGTTCAATAGTTTCGTCTCGTAACCTATCGAATGTGTATTTTCGAGATTTTGATCCTATAATTTCAAATTCAAAAGTTCCATTCTTTGTATAGTTCTTTATGTTTTGTTTAGGCATTTCCTACTACAAATTGCCTTCAATCTTCTATGTAAATGCATGCTTGTTTTCAAATTGCGGGTGTTTTTCAGTAGATTTGTCTAAGTTGTTCATCTATTCTCGACTTAACTAAGATTCAACTAGTACTACAAATTTTTTGATAAAATTTGACATTTCTTAAATTTTCTACGCAATTTAGATTCTACTCAAGGGGGACCACCACCGACCACCGACCTCACCGGATTTATGGTCACCAACTGATACACCATCGAATTAACGCTAATCGTAGGAATCATAATTACTTTGAAAGAAAATATAAATTTAATCGTACCTGGCAGTTAACTCTGGTCAGATACTCAATCCCCACGCAGACCTTTAAACAACCTTTTTTAAACAATTTGAACATATATGATTTGGAACAAAGAAATATTAAAATTTTGAGCAGAGTAAGAAATCTTCAAAAGTACTACAAGGCCAGAACAACTGCTTCCTCAGATAAACACCACTAAATAAGCCAGATATTGAGGTTTCCAAATTTTATATACTTGCTTTGATATTATATATCTATAATAGATTTATATATAGATTATATAAATTTATATATATATATATATATATATATATATATATATATATATATATATATATATATATATATATATATATAGATATCTATATATAGATTTATATATAAATAGTACCCATATATAATATCTATATAGATATAGAGTCTATATACATCTATATATATAATATTTATATATATATATATAGATATCTATATATAGATTTATATATCTATATATATATCTATATCTATTTATAGATATATAAATCTATATATATATATATATATATATATCTATATATATATATACATATCTATACTATATATATATAGATATATAAAATCTATATATCTATATATATAGATGTATATACATATTTATATATAGGTATATAGATATATCTATATAGGCCTCCTTATAAATATCTATATATGGGCCTATATCTATATATATATATATATAAATATCTATATAGATTTGCCTATATATAGATATACATAAATAAATTTATATATTTATATATATATATATATATATATATATATATAGTTATCTATATATAGATTTATATATCTATATTTATATAAACATGAGGAATTTTATGGGAATTGGATCTAAAATAATTTCAAAATTTTAATGAGATTATGCGACCCAGTATCGGCCCGATACTCATGTTAAAGATAATTTTAAATTAAATTAATGGTTATTACATTCCAATTTTAGCCAGCATTAATGTCTAGATATTGTGGCGCCCTGAGAGCAGGGGTCAGTTGACTACTGTCGGCCGCGGAATACGAAGTGGAGGTCGGGTGCAGACGCCACTTTAGAAAATCGAGGCGAGTCTCCTTTGTGCGGGGGCTCTATATACAGTAAGCACGTATAAGCTTTGTCACGATCAACGATATATGCAATATATATATCGATAAGCCACTTGGGCCATCAGCCCCGTGCTCAACACATATATCCAAACTATATCTGATAGTTTCAGAGTTGAATGTTTTCTTTCTTATCTGACATATATTAAATACTCAAATTCTAATACATGTAAATATCATCAAAGCCACACTGAGCTTTCTTCTTATCCAACCTCGGGACGAGGCGGAGTCTTCCACGCGCGAAACTCACATTGCACGAAAAAGGGGGATCCCACGAAGGGTGAGCTAAAGCTCGATGGGAGAATCTCCACCCCAAGTGGGCTACTCACCACACAAGTGCAGTGCAATGTTCCAATTTAAACGCCCATTCAAGCAAATGCATGATCCTACTTGAATGTCTACATGACCAACTCAGATCCAGAGTCCTCATCGACTCTCTCACACTCGCCTTTAAGCGCGTGTAGGGAATTATTGTGTTATTAGTGGGCAGCCTCAGATGAATATATATCAATTGGGCGCTCAGAAGCGATTGATATATGACTGTTTAATGGACTACCTCAGATGAATAAATATCAGCCCCGGGCCGCTCAGAGCGGTTGATATATTATTTGTTTTGTGGACTACCCTCAGATGAATAAATATCATTAAGTAGCTCCAGATGGTTGATATATTATTTAGTTTTGGACTACCCTCAGATGATTAACATTTTTAGACTACCCTCAGAACCTTTTTTCTCTGTAATTTAATTCACGACTCACTCCTATAACTTGGTGTCCCAAAGGCATATGGAATGTACGGCTTCCATTACAAGATAATCACATGCAAATATATAACATGAATATATTTATGATAGAAATTAAATCATACAACATGTTATGATTTTATCATTTCACACACACCAAAAATTAGTCACTGGCTTAATGTTCAAACACAAGCAATTGGTCTAATTACTTAAACTAATCACATAATTTCACGTATTTACATTCTGTAACACTATTTCTAATAGTAAACCCTGCTACTACTCCCAAAAATCACAAATCTTCTGGGCTCACTTAGTGAACCTACTTACGACCATTTCAAAATTCCTCAACCAATCAATACACACATCAACACACAAATACATGATTTCACACTGTAATAAGAAATGAGCAAACCACTGCCGCTCCATATTTCTCCCAAAATTTTATCAATTCGTCCCATGTTTTGAGACCGATCTAACCCACCCATTCGACCTTTATCATCTCAAGCATGCATTTTAATGCCAATTTCCACAACAAACAGCCCACTTCGCTCTGCGCTCGCGACCATCCCAAAAATCCCAAGAAAATTCCCACACCGCCCCATGTTTCGATCGACCAACGGCCCTCACGGCCTCAAACTAACCGAAACATCAAAACCCTTAAAATGGGAATAAACACAAGTAGGGAGAAAATCCCACTTCTTGGAGTTGTCAAAACCGCGAAACTCGGGCCCACGCAGAGCTCGCTCCGCTGCAGAACGCTTCCCTCTCGCCCGTCGAAATCCAACTGGGCCCGATCGCTGCAGGCTTCTAGAGAGAAGTCAGATTCCTCTCTCTAGAATCACCATTTTTGGTCCTCCACGCCACGTATCTCCACCGGTTTGAAAGTCACGTTTTTGGCTTGTTTAAATGTGGAGAGATGAAGCACTATTCTAATTTGGCATCTAGCTCATTAACATTCCAAAATTGACATTTATGTCCCTTTTTTCTCAGATTTGATATTCTGACTACCGGCCGTCCATTTTCATCATTTCAACACCATACCACTTATGGTACATGAGCGCATACAGCTATATGTGCCTTTCGTCGCATCGAAATCGATTTACTAAGACCCGAAACGCGATGCTCGAAAAATGTGCAGACCGACCGTCTCTAAAGAAATTGCAAATTTTACGTGCTAACTAGATTTCCTCGGCATCGATTCCAATCCAGTGCAACCGCTTTTGTCATCCGAGATCTGCGAATTAATTATGGATTTTTAACCGTAATTATAATTTTGTAATCACCACGATTTTGCCTCTTATTCCGTAATTGGAATTTCTAGTCTTACATTCTCACCTCCTTTAAAAAGAATTTCATTCCGAAATTCAAGACAATCATATCACCTACAACACGTAACCCTACACAACCCGTTGTGTGTAACCGCTAACCTCCAAGGTCACAATTACTCGACAATCCAATGGATCCCATTAACTCAATCCATGCCATGCATGATCCATTTACCGAGCCCTTCGCTACCAACAACACCTAATGCAATTTTGTACAGATCCAAACCTCGAGTCATCCCCGACTCCTATCACTCAACTCTCAATCTACGGATAACTTTGTCCCCTCAGAGCCATCTCCACCACATAATTTCTACTACACTTTGAATCTCTTACATTTCCTGATTCAACTATGAGTCTTTATTAGACGTAGTCCTAAAGACAACTCAACCCGCGCTCACCAAGAGTGGTGAATGACCATACCGTGCACCCACACCCGACTCGACGGGATGTTACCGTGCATACGAACGCAATGATGTCATAATCGTGGACAACTACATCCCTTGCTCCACCATGAGCGTAACTTCTCGTAGATCTCACCATAATCCCGACCTATCGTGTCGACTCTCACCCTTCACCCTGTGTGGAAGAACATCCATACTTGGCTTCTCTAAAGGCCTTAACCCTCTAAGCCCAAATCCAACGTCGTGGTCGAGTATGACAACCTCTATTTCAGTCTCAATTATCGACAACCCAATGGTCACAACTCATCCATGTCAAACCCGACATCAACAACCAATAGGTCTACCCCTAAGGTCCACAACGTCTCAATACAACTCGATTGGTCTCCCGACTTCGACCCACACTCGCCTCTAAATTTGGGCCAGATCGCCGGGAGTGCTTCAGATAGCACCTCGAACCAAACTCCGGGTTCCTCTAACCCTTACTAGGGGCGGAGGAATGAAATGTATACCATGTCCTATGGCTAACTCGGACCGCATTGTCCCAAAGTCTCGGGATCCCCGCCTCCTGGGCAATCCCCGCCACTGTGTCTAACCCGCCCTAGTCCCGAAACTGTGAAGCAAGTCTTCTCGGCCTCTTCCCGAACTAGGGAGAAAGCCATCCCTCCCTTCTACCAACACCCGTATCCCGAGTGTTCCACTATCCTTAATCTCTCTCTATGGTCGTGGCCGCCCAACCACGGAGTCCATGTCCCGTGAGGGTGAAGTCCTACGATCCTATCCCGAATGGACAAACTTCAATCCATCCTCGACCCTCGCATTACCCAAAACCCAATCCTAAGAAACCACGATCTCGAAGATCGACATTCGTCTCTCACAACACATCACCGTCTCAACCTTCTAGGTCGACCGACACTCATGGTGCCGACACCACGTGTCCCAAAAATCTCCCCCTCAATAAGCCAAAACCGCGACCCATCGGTCCTCTTGGTATACGCCGATGGTCTCAACAACTGTAACACAATCCTCGCGATACCTCATGCTCCCTCCGACCGGGAGTAGATCAAAATGTCATCCCCGAAGACTACGATTAAACCGATCTAGATAAGGTCAGAACACCCTACGATGAGGTCCATGAATGGATACGGCATTCGTAAATCCAAAGGGCATCACCAGAAACTCAAAGTGCCCTTAACGCTGGGCCCTAAATGCGCCTTAGGGATATCTCGCCTTCCCTAATCCTCACCGATGACAACCGAAGGCGGCGACTATCTTCGGGAGTGCATCGCGACCTCTCAACTCGATCAAATAAATCATCGATCCCTGTAATGGGTACCGATTCGATCATAACCCGTTTCACCCGCCAGAATCACTCGTCGCAAACCGTCAAGGTAACCCTCCCCAGAACCAGAACTGTTACCCATGGTGAAGTGCTCTTGCCTAATAATCCTCGTCCAATAGCCTCGTGAGTCGACTCGAAGTTCCTACACCAATCCCACATCCTATGCGGAATCATAGAGATGGTTAAAGTACCAGGTGTAATCAATACCGGGTCTACATCCCCAGCGTGGAGGTAAACTGTAGCTCATCTCGGAAAATATTCGCGCATCGCAAACCACTGAGGTAGACCTAAGTTCGGTCTCACTCGCCCCCAGGTGTTGCTCGCTTAGCTAACCCCCAACCGCCCCAAGACTTGACTCATATACCGTTCGGGGCAAAATATCGTGCTGGGCTCAAATACAACACGAGTACCGTCCCGCGTAAAGTGTGAATCCTCCCGCGCTCACAAAATCGATAACAACCTCAGAAACTCGGCCAACCAATCCATCCCAAGGATGACATCGAACTCGACATATCCATAATCCTCGTGTCCATCAGGAGTAGAGTCCCTAGATCCTAACTCGCAACCTCGACATATCGTACCTATTCTCTTCCTAATCCTTAGGAGAATTCATATGCAACCCGCTCCTCTAAGGTCTTAAGAGGTCCTTGCCCATTTCCACCATATTTTGGCCTCATTCTCTAGCTGGAACACAGCTAGTCTAATCCCCAATGGTCGCAGGTGGACTCATGTTCTAACACTTTCTCTCGCTCAGCATGAACCAATGGTCTACCACCATCTGGGATGCACTCGCGGAATGCCTGGAGGATGATACGTCCCAAACCTCCGGAGGTTACTGATCTCCACCCACCTCGCTGGTACTAGCCTCGTGCAATACAGCGGTAAGGGCTCCCACCCCCGGCCCACCCGACGAGGGGTGGTCCCACTCACGTGCTATCCCCCCTAGCTCACAGGTGGGTTTTTCGCTTCCGTGGCCTCGAACCCTGACCATGAGCTTAGATACCCATTCGAGCGGGAGCATGAGGACATCGTCATTATGCCACCTATCCCTTCGCTTAGGGATGGAAATGGTTTAGTCAAGTAAAGTTTAAATGGTTGTTTACATACGTAGAGTGCGCTGCTGCATACGCATGTGCGCGACATGATGAAGGTCCCGACTTCGACTAAATTCTTTTTAAGGAGGGGAGAATGTAAGATCCAAGAAATTCCAATTTCTGGAAAATGGCAAAATCGTAATTTTGATTACAAAATTATAATTACTGTTAAAGTTCAGAATAATTTCAGATCTCAGATGACGAAACGGATCGCGACCGTTGAGATCACCGCCTCAAATCTAGCTAGCACAAAACTTCGCAATTTGTCGAGACCTGGCCGAGTCTCCGCAGACGAAGCCGAGGCATCGCGTCGGTGTCAGAATCGCATTGATGCGACGAAGGACATGGGAGTATTTACTCACTGCACTACAAGGGTATGAGAGAAATGATGAAATGGATGGCCGAGATAGTGCCGAATGTCAAACTGAGAAAGAAATGAATTAATTAATTAAAGGGATTAAATGGCACAAAAAGACAAAAAATCGCACAAGATTCTTCTCCAAATTCAAAACCAAAGAAAAAAACTGAGTGGCAAATAGGATGCAAAGGCGGCGAAAGGAGGTTTTAGAGAGAACCCCATGCTTTCCTAGATTTGCGACATCCACCGCCGAAGGCCGGCAAAGTTATGAGAAATGTTCTACGTGACAAAGACGCGTACTCCGGATCTGGAGTTTCTTCAAACCCCGAGGTAGGATTTTCTCTCCCTACTTGGGTTTTATTCCCATTTTTTAGTGTTTTTCGGAATGTTCGAGTCGACCGAGGCCATCGGGTCGTTTTGATCGTCCTAAACATGGGACCGAATTAATACAATTCTTTTGAAACTAAATGGCAGCCCGTAGCTCTCCATGGCCGTGTGGGTATGGAAATGGGTATGGTGGTGTTAAATCATGCTTTTGATTGAATTTCCGGGGCCTGAATGGCCGTGAATTTCGCTCACTAAGTGGAACCGTTGATTTAGATCCTTCGGGAATAAGAATCGAGGGTTTCACTATTCCCAAAACAATATTCAAGAATATATTTTCGTAAATTATGTGTTTAGTTAAGTAATTCGACCTGATTGTTTCAGGTTTAAATATTAGCCCAAGAGAGCTAATTTGATGCGTGAAATTATAATTACATAACATGTTTGTGTGATTTAATTCTTATGCTAATATATTCATGTTTATATATCGCATGTGATTGGGATCGTATCGAATTGACATACATGTATTCCATATGCACCGAGACATCCTAGGACTATAGAGTTGCAAAGGTATAAGTCTGTAGAAATGGTTCAGGGTAGTCTAAAATACGATCTGAGGGGTAGTCCATTGTAACCAAAATATCAATCGTCTGAGCGGCCCAATTGATATTCACTCCGAGGGCAAATTAATAACTAAATATATCAACCGCCTGAGCTACTGATATATATTCATCTGAGGGTAGTCCATGAACACCAATATATATCAACCGTCTGAGCTACCCAACTGATATATATTCACCGGAGGGTTGCCCACTAATAAATAATAATTCCCATACTTTAGGCTTAGGCGAGTGTGAGAGCTTCCATGAGGACCCCTGGATCCGAGTCACTCAAAGTAGACATTCAAGAGATCGCACTGCTTGAATGTTTGTTTAAATTGAACATTGCACCGCACTTAGGTGGTGAGTACTCCACTTGTGGTGATTCTCCACCAGCTTTAGCTCACCCCGTCGTGGATCCCTTGCTGCAGTACCGGAGCTAAGCAGGAGACTCCGCCTGGCCCCCGAGGTCGTATTAGAAGAAAGCCGTCAGGCTTTCACATGTATACATGTATTAGAATTTCTAAATTTTAATGTATGTATTGTTTAAGAGTAAATATTGTAACCCTTGTAACTATGGGATATATAGTTGGATCAGAGTGGTATGTATATTGAGTATCGTTTATGTTCGGCGAACGACATTTCATATATTGATATATATTGCATATATTGGATTGTTCGGGGACAGATACGTGTATCAGATTTCCCGCAGCCCCGTACAGCTGAGACTCGCCCGATTTTCCGGGTGGAGCCTGCAACCCGACATCCACTTGTATTCGCTGTCGATTTCCGTAGTCAACTGACCCCCGGTTGGGCCTCACAAGCAAATTTCAGAACACTTACGACCTCTAATGGCGCAGCCCGTTGATCAAATACAAGCGGCTGGTCAATTGTCAATGGTACCACCAAAGGCCCCGCTGCGGATCGCCCCTCTACGCCCTCGCCCTTATCACCCATTTACACAATCAACATGGCAACAAAATCAATTAATTTTTCATTTCACTGACTAGTAATGCGTGATGCCGACATTAATGCACTCGACAACCATGAACTAACCCGTCATTTCCTAAGCGTGCTAACCTCAACCACATCATTTAATTCTATAAAATTCTGTGCCTTGTTCATTTCAAAGACTCAAATCCCTAAGGTCATAATTCTAACCTTAGCATTCACTCCATTTTCCCATACGCATCACACCATGCATATAATTTCGTACGCAACTACTCTACAATCACCATTTCAAATGGTTAAATCCAATACAAGATTCTAAGGCATAACCACAACCCCGAGACACTAATCACACATACCTGTATACGCAATCAATTTCGCTGCTTAAAAATATTGTTTTCAACAGTAAATTTTATTTTCAAAAAATTTATTTTTGAAAATTTTATTTTTTCAAAATTTATCAAAATTTATTTACTCTATTTATTTTATTTCAATTTAATAAATATTATTTTAATTTTTTTCAAAATTTTATTTTACAATGAACGTTGTCTTCATCGACCCATGAACAAGATCGAGTCAACCGTTCCAAAACTAAGTCGAGCCGGTGCCGGGCGCATCAGGCACCAAACTAGCCTAAACACCTGCCCGGAAGACGCCCAAATTACAGATCGGCACGCCTGTGTCGTGAGCCCCGCGCATTTACCCCGTGCTCGCTTCGCGCTTCGCTGGCTTCGCGCTACCGCTCGTTGCGGTTCTGGCTGGCAAGGTTCATACTTGCGCCCGCGACGCCATGCCGCCAGGCCGCTTCGCTACTGCCGCCGCGGCCATACTACAATCGCCACAGACCCAAACAATACCAAGGCGCCAACATACCATCACTATGGCGCCACACTGCCATACAGCTCGAGTTTCTCAAGCCGCCTGGGTCGCTCAAGGCTCGCCGCGAGCTCACATACCTGACCAGGCGCCAAAGACTCCAACAAATTATCACACGAGACACACCAGATCGTGGACTCACCAAGAAATTTCGCATGCAAAAGATCTGCTAGAATAGACAGCTGAGACAGAACCAACCGTTTATTCCTCGCAATACACCCAAATTCCTTCCAACCTTCCTCGACGTAATATAAACCCAACCCGCCGTAATACAAAAATCCTTCTCACAATACACTGGCAGAGCCCTTCAAAATTTCTCAAGCACTCATAAATTTTTTTTTTCATTTTTCTCTTTAATTAAAATTTTTTTTCTCATTATTTCAAGAATTTAAAAAATCATCACAAAAATCATTTTTTTTTCTTTTTTAGACACTCAAATAAATTTATAAAATTTATTTTTCCATTTTCTTAAATTTATAAATTATAAGAAACCTTAGAAAATTGTTTTCTCACTATAATCAAATAAATTTATAAATTTATTTTCTTTTCAAGTTAATTAAAAATTTTTCTTCCACTCAAATAGTTCTTATAAAAATTTATTTTCTTCCATTTTCTTCACCTTACCACTCTGTAAAATCTAGAAAATTATTTTCCTCCATATAACCAACAATCTGAAAATTCTATTTCTTTGTTTTAAAATTTCTTCTCACTCTTCCAACATCCCAAATAATTTAAAATTTATTTCATTTAATTTTCTTCAGCTTTTACACCCAGAAACCTTAAAAATCTACCTTTCTCTTCTCCACTAAACCAACAAATTATGAATTTATTTTGGTTAATTCCTCGTTCAAGTTTACATTAATCGTAAACACCCAAAATGTTCCACACATCATCCCATGCTATCAACCAAGCATATCACCCATACCCAATCACATAACACCTACAATTCATGTTATGCACAACCAAGCATGCAAGCACACTCACAAAAATCCAATCACACAAAACACACCAACACATGCATGCGTTAGTCCTAGTGTTGTCCCATGATTCCCCTAGTAATCTCATACCTATACATATCATCAAACCACACCTAATTGTGATGCTCTCATCCAACTACGGCCTAAGCCCAATTTCGATCCATAGGTTCCATAAACCTATATTCCACACCATACCACCTGCTGGTGATGGATACCCAAACCCGAGCTCCTAGGTATTCAGATACCTAAGCCTGATACTAAGCCGTGGACGCCCCCAAACCCGGGTCCGTTGACTCACCCACAACCCGCTGATCATATGAGGCTCCGTTACCCGACGCCACTTTAGAAAACCCAGAGTCTCCTTTGTACGGAGCTCTACCCAAATACAAAACCTGTGATAAACTCGTCCCAATCAACAATATAGCAATATATATATCCACACGCGCCACTCGGGGTCTAATTAACCTGTGCTCAACACATATATCCAAACTATATCCAATAAGCCAAGAAGTTCAAATGTTTTACTTATACAACATATACAAAATACTAAATTTAATACAACATCATCAAAGCCACACCCTACTTTCTTCTTATCCAACCCTTGCTGACGAACCGTCTCACGCACGCTCCTCGTACTTTGAAAAAAAGGGGGGATTCCACGACTAGGGTGAGCCAAAGCTCAACAGAGACCGCCTCAAGCGCAAGGCTACTACCACCTGAAACAGAAATTAAGAACGTTTCCAATTTAAACGCCCATTCAAGCAAATGCATGATCCTACTTGAATGTCTACATGACCAACTCGTGATCCCGAGTCCTCACGAATTTCCTACACTCGCTCTGCTTCTCAGATGAGAATTATCAAGCTATTAGTGGGCAACTCTCATGAATATATCAATCTGGGCCGCCCGACGATTGATATATATTATTCGTTTGTGGACTACTCCGATGAATAAATATCAACTAGGCCATCCCGACTCATTGATATATTATTTGCTCAGGACTACCCTCCGATGAATAAATATCAACTCGGCCGCCCGACGGTTGATATTATTTAGTTCTCGGGACTACCCTCCGATGATTAACATTTGGGGACTACCTCGAACCTTTTCTCTCTGGGACTTAATTCATGCACTCACTCTATAATCTCTAGGTGTCCCAAAGGCATATGGAATGCATGTATGCCGCCCATTACAAGATAATCACATGCAAATATATAACATGAATATATTTACATAGAAATTAAATCATACAACATGTTATGGAGCCTTATCATTTCACACACACCAAAAAATTTACCTCACTGGGCTAATGAATTAAACATGCCAATTCGATTCGAATTATTTAACCAAACACATATTTTCACTTATTTACATTCTTAGGGAACACTATTTCCTGAATAGTAAAACCCTACATTATTCGAAAAATTCAAATCTCGGGTTCACTTAGTGAACCCTGTTTCACGACCATTTCCTCCGGCCCCTTAACTAATCAATACAATAATACTAACACACAAATACATGATCACTGCACCAAAATAAGAAATGGAGCAAACACTCGTCGCTCCATATTCCTGCAATGCTTTATCAATTCTGGTCCCATGTTTTCGAGATCGGATCTAACGCCCATTCCAGCCTTTATCATCTCAAGTATGCATTTTAATGCTTAATTTCCACACAAACAGCCCACTTCAGTTCTGGGCAGTCACACATCCCAAAAATCCTAAGAAAATTCTACACCGGCCCCATGTTTTGGGATCGACCAAACGGTCCCTCACGGCCTCAAACTAACCAAACATCGAAACTCCTTAAAATGGGAATAAACACAAGTAGGAGAAAATCCTACCCTCTTGAGTTGTCAAAACTCAGAAACCCGTGGTCCACGCGCAAACGTCCGTGTAACGTTTTCCTCTGTCTGGCCGAAATCCAACTGGCCTCGATCGCTGCAGGGTTTCTGTGAGAGAAGTCAAAGACTCTTCTCTCTGTAATCACCATTTTGGTCCTCCACGCCATCGTGATCCCACCGGTTTGAAAGTCACGCTTTGGCTTCGCTTAAAATGGGAGAGATGAAGCACTATTCTCTAATTTGGCATCTAGCTCATTAACATTCCAAAATTGACATTTATGTCCCTTTTCGTATTTGATATTCTGCACTACCTCTACTGGCCCATTTTCATCTATTTCTCTACTCATACCACTTATGGTACATGAGTACATGCTATGTGCCTTTCGTCGTGATCGGGAATCGGGATTTATTTCAGACTAAAACGATGTTCGAAAAACGTGCCGATCTCGATCGTCCTCAAAGAAATTGCGAATTTTACGTACTAACTAGATTACAGACGATTCCAACGGTGCAATCCGCTTGGTCATCTGAGATCGGGGAATTAATTATGATTTTTAACCGTAATTATAATTTTGTAATCAAACACATTTTTGCCTTATTCTTAATTTGGAATTTCTGCCCACAATTATTATCATGTAAAACCTAATAAATTAATGTAAAATATTGAATGAATGGAATGTTAAAATTAATTTAATCAATTGAAAACCTACGAGCTCCATTAAGGATCCAATAATAAAATGGTTATGTGAAGCCCCAACGGATAAACATGACCGGATTTTATTGGATTTAAAATAATTTCAATTTTTAATGAGGTTTTATGGACTCCAACGCCGATAACACTTGAATTATTAAAGATAAATTTGAAATTGTAAATTAATGGTTATTACATTTAATTCTAGTAACATTAATAATCATTTTTACGACTCGTTAGTGTTATTGAAAGTCTAAAGTTTATTGAAACAAAGTTTTGATTGATGCATGTCTGTGTTATTTGATAAATTTTCTGATCAATTTTCCATGGATAGTGACTTGTTGGTACATGTCTAGGAAAGTCCTGTTACAAGGGCTATAAGAGCCTAAGGTAAAGAGTTTTTCAGAGGGACCGTTGTGACCCTATGACTTACCTAGGGACTTTCCTCGTATTAACATAGAAACTCACCATCACATGGGTTACTATTTGAGTTTGAGGGGAGCTGACTTGGTAGGACACTTTCCGTATCATGTTCAAAATATTAGTTTGTTATAAATATCTTGCCCAACGAAGTATTTATAATGAAACTAGAAATAAGGTAAATATATAAACCTACTTATTGGTATATTTTTGATCATGTTTTTTTTAAAAAATTTTTAAAATGACATCCTTAATCCTCTAGTTGCACTTTAAGTAAAAAAACCATTGAATGGAAGTAGTTACGACCTATGGAAACCGATCTTTACATCAGTTCTTGTTTTTAGAGAATCGAATTTATTACAATCGTAACACTCCCTAAATATGCACCTTAGTCGCTAAAGATGTTTAGGGTATTTTGTAGGTATAATTGAATTTTTCGTAAATTAAATACAAAATGTGAAATCGAGAAACCCTGAATAAGTAAGGGTAAATTTGTAATTTGTCAAAACTAGTGACAAAGTCATAAGATAAAAGATGCAGGCCATTATAGAAATAATACAACTTGTGGAGCAAATAGAAAGAGTTGAAGGACCAAAGTGTAATAAAATGAAACTTAAGTCAAAAGAATGCATTTGTAATAAACATGTGGCCTTAACTCCAAACGAGGATAAGACCAACAACCTGTCTCTCATTGGGTACTTTGAGGTTCATACGTGAAGCGGAGAAGAAGAAGAGAAGCAAGAGGAAGCCAAGAGTGTTTGGATACTAGTTTGGATTTGCATGGTCTTTGTTTGAATTTGCTTGGGGTTTTGTAAGGGATTTGGTTTGTTCCATTTCTAGGTTTAGTTAGAATCCATCCTAACCCTAGATTACTTGAAAGTCATGGTAATAACCTTATTTTCCATAAGACGAGGCTTCTCAGATGATTCTTGTTTATGTATATGGATATAGTTAACCTAACTTACAAGTATTTGAATTAGGATTTGAAAGTTCTAATTAACTTCTATGTTTGGTTTTAGTCAGGGTTGTAATACAAGACCATAAATTTCACTTTGACAAAATCGTAATTTTGATTACAAAATTATAATTACGGTTAAAAGTCCGTAATTAATTCCCTAGATTTCAGATGACGAAACGGATTGCAATCATTGAATCGTCACAAATTTACAAGAATGTGAAATTTCCTCAATTTGTCGAGGGATACTGGGAAAGCTCAAGACGTTTCTTCGAGGTATCGCTGCCATAAATCGATTTTCGATGCATTTTAAAGGCACATATAGCATGTACTCAAGTACCATAAGTATGAGTAGAGAAATTATGAAAATGGATGGGCTTCGAGGTGAGTCGAATGTCAAACTCTGTAAAAGAAGAAAATTAATCAATTAAATGGGATTAAGTGAACTAGAAGACAAAAGGCTACATGCCTTCTTCTTCAAATTGAAAGCAAGAGAAAACGTGATTTGGAAGGTGTAGAGTCCAAAAGAGCAAAATCGAATTATTTTCTTGTGAGAGAGAAGCTTAAGCTTCTAGGGATTGCTAGAGATCCAAACCGCCTATAGCTTTCTGCAAGAGGGAGAAACGTTTCACGCTGAGCAGCCTGTGACCCCTGGTTTATGAAGTTTTCGACAACCCAAGAGGTAGGGATTTTCCTCACTTGGCGCTTTTATTCCCATTTTTAAGGGTTTTTCGATGTTTCGTTAGTTTGAGGCCGTGAGGGTCCGTTCTTTGATCGGTCCCAAACATGGACCGACCAGGGAATTTATTCGGGATTTTCTCGGCCGTGATCGCCCATGGATGTTAAATGCTTGCGATGGGTGTTAATTTGTGCATTAAATGTCGTTGATATGCTTTGGGCCGGAATGGCCGTGGATTGCGGGTTCACTAAGTGAACCTGTTTTAGATTTTCTCCTTAGTCATAAACGAGGGTTTCACTATTCTCAAGATAGTGTCTAAAATATATATTTTTATGAGTATCGTTGGCCGAGTGATTTAAATTAAATTACTGCGGTATGATCGCTAGCCCAAGTGAGCTTAATTTTGATGTGTGATTAAAGTTTTATAAATATATTCATGTATATATATTTGCATGTGATTTAGGATCGAATTGGAACCGGCATACATGCATTCCATATGCACCGAAACATCCTAGGTTATAGAATGAGTGCATGAGGATGAGTCTAGGAGAAACAAGGTTCTGAGGGTACTAAAATGTAAATTATCTGAGGGTAGTCCAAACTAAATAATATATCAACCGTCTGAGCGCCCAACTGGATATTTATTCAACTGGAGTCCACAAACTAAAGAATATATCAACCGTCTGAGCGTCTAGCTTGATATTTATTCATCGCAGGGTAGTCCACAAACAATTAATATATATCAACTGCCTGAGCGCCCCAATCGATATATTCATCTGAGGGTTGCCCACTACTGAACATAATTTCTGGGCTACTCGAGGCTTCTTAGGCGAGTGTGAGAGCCATGGAGGGCTCCTGGATCCATTGGTCACGCAAATTATCTCAAGTAGAGATCATGCATTTGCTTGAATGTTTGTTTAAATTGGAACATCACTACACTTAAAGGGTGAGTAGCCCACTTAAAGGCCTCCTGAATGTTTCTAGCCTCACCCCGTCAGGATCCCCTTCACGTGTACAGGAGCGTATGAGAGAAGACTCATCCTAGAGACCATGGATTAGAAGAAAAGCTTCTGATTGTGGCTTCGCTTGACGATACCACATGTATTGAATTTTCCCCACTTAATATATGTTGTATAAGAGTAAAACATTTTGAACCCTTGTAAACTATTGGGTATATAGTTGACTTCATGGTTAGTGTATTACGAGGATCATTGTGTCTGCAGTCGGTCGTGATTACTCATGCGTGATTTGATCTCTTGATATATTGAATATAAATTGACCACGACAGTTTCATGTAGGTATTTTAATCGTATCTCCGTACAAAGGAGACTCGACTCCATTTTCTAAAGTGGCGTCTGCAACCCGAGCCCACTCAGAGATTCGCAATGACGCAGTCAATCCACCCCGTGATCGGGGTGTCACGTATCACATTCGGGGAGTCAGCGGTGATGCTTTTGTATTTGAGGCTTTGGTCGGGTTTTTAGAAAAATGGACAAACGATAAAAATCTGTTAATGTCGAGGTCCACGTCACGCAAGATAGTGGACCCTCACAAGCAAATAAGGTCCCTACCACGGACGTGGTCGAAGAGGATTTCTTCCAATCTCAGTTCACAGATACAGAGCTACGCTCATAAATGAAGGGCTTCTGGCCAAGATAGCCACTGTCACAAAGATGCAAAAATCAAGCCGTGGTTTTTGGTTTTGTTTTTGTTATTCCGCTGCTCCAAAGACTCGCTCTATCGACTAATGAGGACCCTATAAGTGTATGAAAGATCCATACATGTTTGTAAGGTCAACGAAACAGAGAAATTAGACCGTACCTCGCAGCCGATGTTGGCAAACGTAATACCCCTATGCGATAAGATAGTAGGTTCCCCGAGCAATACAGTTATTATAGGATCAAGGTGAAGACCGCATATTGAATGACATGACACTTTTGTTACATGGGCGTGCACGCCTCCGACGTTGCTTTGGTACTCTTGCTAAGTGCTACGACACTTCGTTACGCGGCAAGCATGTTCCGACAAGGCCGACACTTCGCTGCAACGCACTGCTACATGGGCAGACACGTCTGAACAAGGTTTCTAAGACCGCTGCTGATATGACACTTCAGAATCGCAAGCAGATACGTATAGTACTTCATTCCTCCGATCAGTTCTTCTCGACACTCCTACTTTTGTAAGTTACGACACCTTTAGTATCATATCGCATATCTGAAAGTACTTATTATGTCAGGTCCTACTCATTTCTATTATTGGTCTGTATAGTCAAACAATGATATGATAAGAGTCCACTAATGAATAAGAGCAAAGGCAAGTATATCGTTATGCTTTGAATGTACCACGGTACCAGATAATATGTCAGTAGTACCGGGCAAATTTATATAGATATATACATATTCATATATATATATATATAGATAAGTCTCAGACAGATATAGATATATCTATATAGATATATACATATCTATATATATATATATAGATTAGCCTATATATATATATATATATATATATATATATATATATATATATATATATATATATATATATATATATATATATATATATATTTATATATCTATATACATCTATATATTTCATATATATATATATATAGGATATATAAATCTATATATCTATATATATATATATATATATATATATATATATATAGATATATATATATATATATACATATCTATATTATTATTCATATATATATAGGAGTATATAAATCTATATATCTATATATATAGATGTATATACATATCTATATAGATGTATATAGATATATCTATATAGATATTTATATATAGATTTATATATATATTTATATATCTATATATATATATATATAAACATATATAAATCTATATATAGATATCTATATATTTGTATATAAATATGATTATATTTGTATATAATCATATATGATTATATAAATATCTTTTTCACTTAGGTAGTTTTCCCACAAATATGATTATATTTGTAAATAAATATAAGAGATCTATATATATAAATCTATATAGATATTCATATATATAAATCTATATATATAGATAGAGTAGAGCTATATTTATAGATATTTATATATAGATTTATATATATATTTATATATCTAATAGATATATAAGCTACAGAGGGCATATACCTATATATAAATATCTATATAGATATATCTATATACATCTATATATATAGATTTATATATATAGATATCTATATATGTAGATTTTATATATATAGATAACTATATATATAAATATGTATATATTTTATATATAGATATCTATATATATCTATATATATAGATTTATATATATAGATATCTATATATAGGATTTATATATATAGATAACTATATATATAAATATGTATATATCTATATATACATATCTATATATATATATATAGATATATAAAATCTATATATACATATCTATATATATATATAAGTGATATATAAAATCTATCTATATATATAAATGTATATACATATCTATATATATAGATATCTATCTGTAAGACCCGAGAAATTCCAATTTCTGGAATAAGGGCAAAATCGTAATTTTGATTACAAAATTATAATTACGGTTAAAAGTCCGTAATTAATTCTCTAGATCTCAGATGACGAAACGGATTGCACCGTTGGAATCGTCTCGCGAAATCTAGCTAGCACGTAAAATTTCAAGAATTTGTCGAGATTTAGCTCCAAGACGCTTTTCAAGGCATCATGCTTTCTCGTGCCGTGAACTCGATTTTCGATGCGACGAAGCCGCATTAAATGCTATGTGACTCACGTACTCATAAGTGGTAATGAGTAGAGAAATGATGAAAAGGGACGGCTTAGATAGTGCCGAATGACAAAACCGAAAAGAAGGGACATAGCTGTCATTTTAAAATTTTAAACGTTAATAAAACAAAATTGGCCATATGCTCATCTTCAAATTGACTAAAAGGAGAGAAAAAAAACGGGAATGGCAGGGGAGAAAGGTCCAGAACTGAACATGGCGATTTTTTTAGAGAGATAATGCCATCTTCTCTCTAGATTTGCTAGAGATCCAACCGTTTGCAGCCTTTTCTGCAAAGAGGGAGAACGCTCTACGTGAGCAGCTACGCGTGGACCCCTGCTCATGAAGTTTTGACAACTCCAAGAGGTAGGATTTTCTCCCTACTTGTGTTTTATTCCCATTTTTAAGGGTTTTTCGATGTTTCTGTTAGTTTGAGGCCGAGGTTGCTGAATTTTCATCCCAAACACGGGACCGAATCGTGGGAATTTATTTTGGGATTTTCTCGTGGTGACTACCCGTAAATAATTAGGGGCTGCTTGGTTGTGGATGATGTTAATTTGTGTATTAAATGCTTGTTGATATGCTTTGGGGCCAGAATGGCCGTGGATTGCGTTCACTAAGGAACCTGAGCTGTGATTTTCTCGAATAGTAACGAGGGTTTCACTATTCCC
This sequence comes from Tetrastigma voinierianum, assembly GCA_016808115.1. Taxonomy (NCBI): domain Eukaryota; kingdom Viridiplantae; phylum Streptophyta; class Magnoliopsida; order Vitales; family Vitaceae; genus Tetrastigma; species Tetrastigma voinierianum. The sequence continues at coordinate 9,969 of JAEQBH010007895.1, read as the reverse complement.
TAATAGTGTTCAAAAATATATATTATGAAAGACGTGTTGGCCGAGGATTTAAATTAAATTACTCGTATGATCATTAGCCCAAGTGAGCTAATTTTGATGTGTATCAAGTTTATGCAAATATATTCATGTATATATATTTGCATGTGATTTAACACCTGAATCGCATACATGCATTCCATATGCAATCGGAACATCCTAGGAATATAGAATGAGTGCATGAGGATGAGTCTAGAGAAACAAGGTTCTGAGGGTATCAAAACAAAATGATTCGAGGGTAGTCCAAACGAATAATATATCAACCGGCCTGAGCGCCCAACATATTTATTCATCTGAGGGTACCATTACCAAAGAATATATCAATCGTTTGAGTGGGGCCCATTTGATATTTATTCATCTGAGGGTAGTCCACAAACAATTAATATATATCAATCGTCTGAGCGGCCCAATCTGATATATATATCTACCTGAGGGTTGCCCACTAATAAATTAATAATTCCTCATACGAGGCTTTCAAAGTGAGTGTGAGAGTCTGCACCCCATCCCAGTCGGTCAATGTAGACATTCAAGTAGGATCATGCATTCGCCAATGCCATTTAATTGGAACATCGTGACCGCACTTAGGTGGTGAGTAGCCCATTTAGATGCATTCTCCCATCGAGCTTTAGCTCACCCTCAAGCCGGTGGATCTCCCTTTCACAAAAAGGCAGCCAGATTTATAAGGCCCATCCTGTAGACCGTGGACGAAGAAAAGCCTGATTGTGGCTTCAGCTTGTGACATCTAAGATGGCTAGAATTTTCCCTAATTTTAATATATATGTCATAAGAGTAAAACATTCAACTCTTGTAACTATCAAGGCTATAGTCAATCTATACTAGTATGCATTATTAGTATCGCAGGCCCAAGTGGCCGTATTACTCATGTGATTTGATCTCTCGATATATTGAATAGATTGACCGCCGATGTGCTCTGATGGTATTTTAATCGGGTGAGCCCCCCGCACAAAGGAGACTCGCCCGATTTTCTAGGCTACGCGTAACCCGACCTACTTGTATTCCGCTGCCGACGGTAGTCAAAGGACCTAGTTTTGGGGTGTCACAGCCAGAATGTAGCTGCATACGAATACCTAGGGAGCCTTGCCTGATATCCATCACTGAAAAGGTGGGAGTATAGGTTTACGGAACCTATGGATAGAAAATTTGGGCTTAAGCCATAGCCGATTGGGTTAAGAGCATCACCACTAGGGTATGGCTTGACGCTGAGTTTAGGTATGAGATTACTCTAGAAAATCACTGACAAAACTAGGACACCACAGGCACGTGTGTTGACGTAATTTTGTGTGATTTGATTAAATATTTGTGATGGTGTGTATGCCATGTTTTATGTGTGTCAGGAATATGTGTGGTAAACAGATTAACACATGAATGTAGAAAACATTTTGAGTGGTGCAAACAGACAAAAATCGAAAAGAGAATAAATTTGTAAATTTATTCGCCTATTAGATGGAAAGAATTTTCTAAGTTGAAGAAAATTAGAGGAAATAAATTTTATAAATTTATCGGATGAGGATTAATAATAAAGAAAATAAATTTTAGAAATTTATTTGAGTGGGGAAAAAATTTTTCAGTGGAAAATTGGAAAAAGAAAAATAATATAAATTTATTTGTTAAGAGGAGAGAAAATAATTTTAGATTTATGATATGTAAAATTTAAGAAAATGGGTTAAAATAAATTTTTGAGTAAATTTATTCGAAGTATTAAAGAGTGTGGAAAAATGATTTTTAGTGATTTTTAGAGATTTTAATTTTGAGAAAAAAAAATCATTTATAATGTGGAAAACGAAAAAAATTTTTGAGCAAAAATACTACGGCTATCGCCCATTTGTATTGGTGGATATTGTATCAGTACAGTTAGTGGGTTAGCAATTCTGTATTACAATACAATCGGGCGGATCGAGGGGTATGCCGGAAGGCAAATTTGTATCGGGTAATATCGTTCGGGCAGGGGGTGGATCAATGCAATACAAAAAATCAGACAGGACGAGGCGCCGCGGCCGTGACAGAATACAAATACCGGGCTACGGCACGCCGCGCAGCGCAGGCGGAAGCGGCAGCACGCTGCTGCGAAACGCAGGCGCGCACGGTGCGAGCGCAAAGCGCTGCCAGCGAAGCAGCATGAGCGCTGGCGCGGCGCGCAGCGGGCGCAGCGCTGGGAAGTAGCGCTGGGCGGCGCGCTACTGGCGTATTGGCTACCGGGCGCGCCGTCAAGCCAGATCAGGCACTGGCAGGCACTCGACTTTATTTTCAACTAGCTTTTACTCTGTGATTTTCCCGAGTCGATACGAACACTGCTCATCTTGAAATTTTTCAAAAATAAAAATATTTTTTAAAATATTTAAAATCAATAAAATCAAATAAATTTTGATAAAATTTAAAAATAAATTTTCAAAAAATAAAATTGAAAATAAAATTTCGTTAAAAACAATATTTTAAACGCTAAATTGATTGCGATATACCAAGTTATAAAGGATTATGTCTCGTGGCCGAGGTTATGCCTGTAGACACTATATCGAATTAACTAACAATTGAAATCGCAATCACAGTAGCTTGCGTAGGGAATTATGCGCATGGTGTACGCGCATAGAAAAGGGTGAATGCTAAGGTTAGTGGATTACGACCTAGGGATTTGATGATGAAATGAACAAGAGCCAAAAATTTTATTTGAATAAAACTAATTAAGTGGTCGGAATTTGAAATCTCACTTAGAAATGGACGGTTGCCCATGGTCACAAGTCTACTGGGCATGTGCATTGCTAGTTAGACTGAAATGAAAATTACATGAATCGTAAATGGCTATAGATATCGAGGACTGTAGAATTCACGGCACCCGGTCGTGCACACCGTTGCTCGATCACGGACTCGCCGAGGTCAGTATTACAAATGAATGCTATAAAGACAGCTAGTATAGCATGTAGACGCGTAGATCCAGTAACCCTGGGAGGTTTAGTGGGCGATCATCCTCCGACCTTCACAAGAGGGAGGAGACCCGATGGTGACAGACCATTGGTTTATGCAACGAAAGTGTTGGGAGGCTATGGATTACCCTCCGACTAATCCTGATTAGACTAGTCGCTCTAGCCGGAGAATGAGGCCTATATATGGTGGAAATGTGGGCAAGGACCCTGTAGAGACCTTTAGAGGAGTCAAGAATGCGAGTTCTCCCCAGATTGCATGAATGTGGATGACATGTCGAGGTCGCGAGTTAGAGATCTGTAAACTCTACTCACAAATGGACCCGAGGATTATGGACATGTCAAAGTTCGAGGTCGTCCCCGGCATGATCACTCGATACCATGTGGTCGCCATCGATCAGGAGCGTAGGAGGATTACCATCGCCTACACGTTGTGATCTGCGATTCCGTGGTATTTCTCAGGGGCAAGCACGATATTTTCCTAGACAAGATAACGAGTCCAAGGTCGTGGATAAGAAGTGTCAAGTTAGCGAGCCTACCTTAGAGATGAGGTGAGACCAAACTTAGATCTACTTCTCGAGTAGTGTGCAGTTCAGGATGTTTTTCCAGATGAGTTACCCGGACTAATTAGCAGTGGATATAGACTTTTATTGAGTTACACCCCGTATTTCTCACCCATCTCTATGACTCCATGATGGCACCTGGGCTGAAGTCAATAGAACCGAGTCCAACATAGAGCTATCGACAAGGGTTACGATCAAGAATCTGCATCACTTATCGAGGATTAACGATTTATTCGACGGCTATGAGTGCGAAATACTCCAAGATAGACTTTCGACCGTTACCATCACCGAGGGTTGGAGACAGATATCCCTAAGATAGCGCGAAGACGCCAAGCAGGCACTTTGAGTTTACTGCGGATGCCTTTTTGATCGACTACGCGCAACAAAGATTCATGGATCTCGTGCATTGGGTATTCCAACCCTATTTAGATCATTTTGTCGTAGTCTTCATAGATGACATTTTGATCTACTCCCAGTCAGAGCGGGAGCATGAGAATCACTTGAGGATTGTTTTACAAATTACTAAGAGACCATCACAGTAATGGCTGTTCAAAGAAGTGCGAAGTTTTGGCTTTCATCAGGTGAGAGTTCGAGACACGTGGTGTTGCACCAGAGTGTCACGACCTAGAGAAGGTTGAGGTAGTGGATGCGTCGAGAGACCGAATGTCAATCTTCAGATAATGTAGTTTTTTTTTTGGGATTGGTGGGTATTACGAGAGACACGAGAATAATAAGTTGTCCATTCGGATGTGATCGTAGACTTCGCCTACTGACATGGACTCTCATGGCTGGGACAGCCTTGACCATGAGAGGTCGAGGATACTTGGAACACTTAATATGGGTGTTGGTAACAAGAGGGAGGATCAGCCTTTCTCCTAGTTCTAGAAGAGGCGTAAGACTTCCGCTTCACACTAGTTTCCAGGATCAGTGGCCGGATCGGTGCACATTTACGGGATTTCCTGCAGACGTGGATCCCAAGACTTTGGGACAACTTACCTGAAGCAGTCAGAGACGAGAGTATACAGCTCATTCCTCCACACCCTAGTACGTCGAGGAACCCTTAGTTTCGGGGCCAGGTGTTATACAGTACCTAATTAACACATATAGCCGAGTTTGTGTGTGGGTCAAGTCGGATGTGACTAGTGTCATACAGCGTAAGCCGTAAAGGGACCTAGGTGGTATACATATTATGTGTTGATTGTCAAGCTTGACAAGGACAGCTCACACTACCCAGTCACGTAATTGAGACCTTAGCCTGATTGTCATACTCGACAATTTACATCGATTCGGGGCTTAGAGGTTAAGGCCTTTAGAGAAGCCGCCAGAATAGATGTTCTTCCCTAGGATGTGGGTGAGAGGACTCCTGACAGCTCCAATTTATGAGGAGAAATCTCATATTCTACTCATGGTGACCTGGTTTACCCGACTGTGTCGCAAGATGGAATTATTACAGCTCAAGGTACGTGAATATCATGTCGAGTCTCTGATGTGGGTGCACAAGATGGTCATCTACCACTTTATATATGGTTAAGTTTGTCTTAGACTACTGGCCCAAAGAAGACTCCATAGTTGAATCAGAAATGTACTGTGCTCAAGTGTAAGCCGAAGCGTTATGTTGCTCGAGATGAAAACACACTGTTAGATTATCACGCAGACTGAGAGTTGAGTGATAGGAGTCTCGAGTGACTTTAGGCTTGATACCTTTGTGAGGATCAGATTGAAAGGTTTACAGCCGGGTAAGAGTTTCAGATAAGGATGCCATTCATGCATACGGACTAGGCTGGACGGCCCATAGGGACTGCTGCGATTGTGACCTGGAGAGGTCGTGGCTTACACACCCGTTATGCAGGGTTGTGTAGGATACCGGGCTGCATTTGACATAAGACCGAGGTTGGGAGGACACGCCGGGAGCATGCGTCCCGGGTCATAAGGGTATGGCACTGCCTTTAGTGGAATTCGCCACGACAACAAGCATCAAAGAGTATACAAATGGCAATATATGAGGCATTGTATGGAAACATAGATCACCGCTTTGTTGGACCGAGGTGGAGAGCTCCATCACCGGTCCCGATTCACGGGGAGACACCTCTCAGAAGGGAAGCTGATACGATAATGCCTTTCCACGCCGCAGCCTACGTAAGAGCTTAAGTGTGAGCAAAAAGGACGCCGAATCCCAGAGTTCGAGGTTAGTGATCACGCTTCATGCGAATCCTAAGCAGAGGAGCTGGGCTTTATTCTACGAGCGTGGCTATCGAGGTTCATTGAACCTTCGAGATACTCGAGAGGATAGACACGTGACAGATCGGCCATGCGAGTATCGCCGCCATGACAAAGTCCACGAGGAGTTTACCGCCTCCACGTCCTAATTATGCACCCGTGATCTCGTACCATGGTGAGATTAAATGATCGAGGTCGATTAATCGACGGACCTTCGGCGAGGACCAGTGGTGCATTGCTCAGACTGCGGATCGCTTTGCGACGCAAGACCGCGAAAGCAGCGAGAGTGGCGCGGTGCACTGCGGGAGTGGAGTGGTCAACGCCACACTGAGATACGACGCGGCTACCTATCCCTTCGCTTAGGACGGCCGACGGATTTAGTCGCTAAGGTTTAAATGACCAGTTTACATGCAAGATAGAGTATGCAGCATATGCATGTGTTTGATAAAGATCGTCAATTTCTGACGAAATTCCTTTAAGGAGGGGAGAACAAGACCCGAGAAATTCCACTGAATAAGGGCAAAATCGTAATTTTGATTATAAAATTATAATTACTGTTAAAAGTCCGTAATTAATTCTCTAGATCTCGCATGACGAACTGACGCACAGCTTGGAATCGTCACAATCTGAAGCTAGCACGTAAAATTTCGCAATTTGGCCAGAGACAAATGGAGTTCAAGACGCTTTTCAAGGCATCACTTTCTGGTCAGAACCGATTTTCGATGCGATTTAAAGGCAATAAATAGCATGTACTCATGTACATAAGTGGTATGGAGTAGAGAAATGATGAAATGGACGGCCGAGATAGTGCCGACGACAAAACCGGGAAAAGAAGGGACATGCGGTCATTTTAAAATTTTAAAATGTTAATAAAACGTGGCTACAACTTCATCTTCTCAAATTGATTAAAGGGGGAGAGAAAAACGGGAATGGCAGGGGAGAAAGGTCCAGAACTGAACATGGCGATTTTTTTTTAGAGATAATGCCATCTTCTCTCTAGATTTGCTAGAGATCCAACCGTCTAGCCTCAAGGTAAAGAGGGGAGAAACGTTTCTACGCGAGCTACGCGCGACCCTGCTCAAGGAAGTTTTTGACAACCCAAGAGGTAGTGGGATTTTCTCCCTACTTGTGTTTTATTCCCATTTTTAAGGGTTTTTCGATGCTGCTAGTTTGAGGTCGTGAGGGGTTGTGTTTGATCGGTCCCAAAACATGTGAATCGAATTGTGGAATTTATTTGGGATTTTCTCAGGGCCGTGACTCCAAATAATTAGGGGCTGTTTAGTTGTGATGGGTGTTAATTTGTGTATTAAATGCTTGCTTGATATGCTTTGGGGCCTGAATGGCCGGATTGCGGGTTCACTAAGTGAACCTAAGTACTTTAGATTTTTTCTAGAATAGTAATCCAGGGTTTCACTATTCTTTAATAGTGTTCTAAAATATATATTTTCGTGAAAGTACGTGTTGGCCGAAAGTGATTTAAATTAAATTACTGTATGATCATTAGCCCAAGTGAGCTAATTTGATGTGTGATTTAAAGTTTTATGTAAATATATTCATGTATATATATTTGCATGTGATTTAGGGACTGAATTGGAACTCGGCATATGCATTCCATATGCAATCGAACATCCGAAAGATAGAATGAGTGCATGAGATGAGTCTGTATGTCAAGGTTCTGAGGGTAGTCTAAAATGTAAATTATCTAGGGTAGTCCAAACTAAATAATATATCAATCGTTTGGAGCGGCCCACGGATATTTATTCATCTGAGGGTAGTCCACAAATTAAAGAATATATCAACCGGTCTGAGCAAACTCTACTGATATTTATTCATCTGCAGGGTAGTCCACAACAATTAATATATATCAATCGTCTGAGCGGCCCAATCGATATATATATTCATCTGAGGCCGCCTCCACTCAATAAATTAACACCTCATATCGAGGCTTAGGCGAGTGTGAGAGAGTCGGTGAGGGCTCCGGATCTGAGTTGGTCACGTAGACATTCAAGTAGGATCATGCATTTGCTTGAATGTTTGTTTAAATTGGAACATTGCACTGCACTTAGGTGGTGAGTGTTCTTATTTAGTATGATTCTCCTACTGAAGCTTTAGCTCACCTCATTGATCCCCCTTTCACAGTACAGGAGAGCTGCATGGCGAGGCGCTCATCCTGTGGTATCGTGGATTAGAAGAAAACGGACAGGGTTTCTGGCTTGACGATATCTACATGGGCTAGAATTTTCCTCACTCTTAATATATGTTGTATAAGAGTAAAACATTCAACTCTTGTAACTATTGTATATAGTTGAATCTATAGTTAGTATGCATTATGAGTATCGTCAGGCCCAAGTGGCCGTGATATCATGTGGATTTGATCTTTGGATATATCAATATATTGACTGCTTGGGACAGGTTTCATGCGTGTGAGTTTTTAATTGGTAGAGCTCCCCGCACAAAAAGGAGACTCCCCGCCTCGACTTTAAAGTGGCGTCTGCAACCCGACTCCACTTCGTATTCCGCTGCCGACGGGTAGTCAAAGGACCCCTGCCTTTGGGGGTGTCACACTATCTATACATATCTATATATCTATATATATACATATCTATATATAGATATCTATATATCTATATAGATAGAGAGTCTATAGATAAGTAGATATCCATTCATAGATATATCTATATAGATATATAGATATCTATATAGATAAGTTATAGATATCTATATATATAGATAGTCTATATATACATATCTATATATATATATATATACATATCTATATATATAGATATCTATCTATAGATATAGATATATCTATATATATATATATATATATATATATAGATATGTATATATCTATATAGATATATCTATCTATATATCTATAGATAGATATCTATATATATAGATATGTGTATATACATCTATATATATATAGATTTTTATATATCTATATATATATATATAGATATGTATATATATATATATATATATAGATATGTATATATAGATATATATATATAGATATGTATATAGTATATATATATATATATATATATATATATATATATATATATAGATAGATATCTATATATATATAGATATGTATATATCTATATAGATATATCTATATCTATAGATAGATATCTATATATAGATATGTATATACATCTATATATATAGATTTTATATATCTATATATATATATAGATATGTATATATATAGTAGTATATATATAGATATGTATATATAGATATCTATATATATAGATATGTATATATTTATATAGATATATCTATATATTATCTATATATATAGATAATTATATATATATATATATATATATATATATATATATATATATATATATATATATAGTTATCTATATATATAGATATCTTATATATAGATGTATATAGATATATCTATATAAATATATACATATCTATATATATAGATATCTATATATACATATCTATATATATATATATATATATATATATATATATATATATATATATATATATATATATATATATATATATATATATAGTTATCTATATATAAATATCTATATATATAGATGTATATAGATATATCTATATAAATATATACAGCCTATATATAGATATCTATATATACATATCTATATATATATATAGATATATAAAATCTATATATCTATATATATAGATGTATATACACACTACAAGGAAAAAGTTAATCAATGACACGGTAAATGCGTCATTAAAGAGTTACAATGACGCTTCCCTAAAGCGTCATGATCTCGACTGTCATTGTATAAGTTTACACACAATGACGCTTATTTCGAGCGTCATCTTTGTCAATCAAAACTATGACATTCATTTAAAGCGTCATTATCTACTCGTAATATTTCAATCTAATATTTTAACTATGACACTTATTTGAGTGTCATTGATTTTTATATGTTTTTGTTTTAGAATCATGACACTCATTACAAGTGTCATCATTTTTAGCACATTAAAAATCCTATTTCATTAATTTCATTGGCTATAAATCCTGATATAACAATATCATTATTAAAAATCTACACATAATATGGAAGTAATATAGAGCAGGACAAAAATATCAAAGTCATATGGATAAAGCTACAAAGCTATCGATATATACATTGATCCAAAATTACAACAAATATTCCCAACAAGTTTCATAAATTCTATGGGTAGGAGTACAAAATGTT
>JAEQBH010007894.1:0-91137 GCA_016808115.1 Tetrastigma voinierianum | reverse complement strand
GAGAGAGAGAGCTCTAACTTCTAACTTAACCAAGATTTAACACTAGTGTACATAGAGAGAGAGAGTTCTAACTTAACTTCTACCGAATCAAGGTTGAATGACTATGTACTTAGAGAGAGAGAGAGAGAGCTCTAACTTCTAACTTAACCAAGGTTGAATGACCATGCACGTTGAGAGAGAGAGAACTTTAACTTCTAACTTAACCAAGGTTGAATGACCATGCATGTAGAGAGAGAGAGCTCTTACTTCTAACTTAACCAAGGTTGAATGACTATGTACGTAGAGAGAAAGAGAGACTCCCATGTATTAATATCTAAGACTAAAGTTTTCATACCAACGGCTAAGTGTATGTTATCAATAGCTAAGACTAAAGTTTCCATACCAGCAGCTAAGTGTATGTTAGAGAGAGAGAGGGGGAGGGAGAGAGAGAGACTCCCATGTATCAATATCTAAGACTAAAGTTTTCATACCAGCAACTAAGTGTATGTTAGAGAGAGAGAGAGACTCCCATGTATCAATATCTACACTAAAGCCATACCAAGAACTAAGTGTATGTTAGAGAGAGAGAGAGACTATCAATATCTAAGACTGTAAAGTCGCATACCCAAAGAAATTAAGTGTATGTTAGAGAGAGAGAGAGAGAGGGAGGCAGAGAGAGAGAGAGACTTCCATGTATCAATATCTAAGACTAAAGTTTCCATACCAGCAGCTAAGTGTATGCTAGAGAGAGAGAGAGAGAGAGAGAGGGAGAGAGAGAGAGAGACTCCCATGTATCAATATCTAAGACTAAAGTTTTCATACCAGCAACTAAGTGTATGTTAGAGAGAGAGAGAGAGACTATCAATATCTAAGACTAAAGTTTCCATACCAGAAGTTTCAAGTGTGTATGTTAGAGAGAGAGAGAGAGAGGGAGGGAGAGAGAGAGACTCCTATGTATCAATATCTAAGACTAAAGTTTCCATACCAACAGCTAAGTGTATGTTAGAGAGAGAGAGAGACTCCCATGTATCAATATCTAAGACTAAAGTTTCCATACCAAAGAAACTTAAATGTATGTTGTGAGAGAGAGACTATCAATAGTTAAGACTAAAGTTTCCATATCAGCAGCTAAGTGTATGCTAGAGAGAGAGAGAGGGGGAGGGAGAGAGAGAGACTCCCATGTATCAATATCTAAGACTAAAGTTTTCATACCAGCAACTAAGTGTATGTTAGAGAGAGAGAGAGACTATCAATATCTAAGACTAAAGTTTCCATACCAGCAGCTAAGTGTATGTTAGAGAGAGAGAGAGAGAGAGAGAGAGAGGGAGGGAGAGAGAGAGAGAGACACTCCTATGTATCAATATCTAAGACTAAAGTTTTCATACCAGCAACTAAGTGTATGTTAGAGAGAGAGAGAGACTATCAATATCTAAGACTAAAGTTTCTATATCAGCAGCTAAGTGTATGTTAGAGAGAGAGAGAGAGAGAGGGAGGGAGAGAGAGAGAGAGACACTCCTATGTATCAATATCTAAGACTAAAGTTTCCATACCAGCAGCTAAGTGTATGCTAGAGAGAGAGAGGGGGTGAGAGAGAGAGAGAAAAAGAGAGAGAGAGGCTCCTACAAACAATATCTAAGACTGTAGTTTCATACCAAAGAACAAAGTGTATGTTAGAGAGAGAGAGAGTATCAATATCTAAGACTAAAGCTCCATACCAAAGCAGCCTAAGTGTATGTTAGAGAGAGAGAGGGAGGGAGAGAGAGACCCATGTATCAACATCTGACTAAAAGCTTACACCCACAAATTATGTATGTTAGAGAGAGAGGGAGTCTCTATCAATATCTAAGACTAAAGTTTCCATACCAGCAGCTAAGTGTATGTTAGAGAGAGAGCGAGAGAGAGAGAGGGAGGGAGAGAGAGAGAGACACTCCTATGTATCAATATCTAAGACTAAAGTTTCATACCAAAGAAATGCCTAAGGTATGTTGTGAGAGAGAGAGAGACTATCAATATCTAAGACTAAAGTTTCATACCAACAGCTAAGTGTATGTTAGAGAGAGAGAGAGGGGGAGGGAGAGAGAGAGACTCCCATGTATCAATATCTAAGACTAAAGTTTTCATACCAGTAGCTAAGTGTATGTTAGAGAGAGAGAGAGAGAGAGAGAGAGAGTATCAATATCTAAGACTTAAGTTTCCATACCAACAGCTAAGTGTATGTTAGAGAGAGAGAGGGAGGGAGGGAAGAGGGAGAGAGAGAGAGAGAAAGAGAGAGAGAGACTCCCATGTATCAATATCTAAGACTAGAGTTTTTATACCAGCAACAAAGTGTTTGTTCGAGAGAGAGAGAGAGTATCAATATCTAAGACTAAAGTTTCCATACTAGCAGATAAGTGTATGTTAGAGAGAGAGAGAGGGAGGGAGAGAGAGAGACTCCCATGTATCAATATCTAAGACTAAAGTTTTCATACCAGCAGCTAAGTGTATGTTAGAGAGAGAAAGAGAGTATCAATATCTAAGACTAAGTTTCTACACCAAAGAGCCTAAGTGTATATTGTAGGAGAGAGAGAGAGAGGGAGGGAGAGAGAGACTCCCATGTACTCAACATCTAAGACTCAAAGCTCCATCACCAGCTAGCCCAAGGTGTTAGATAGAGAGAGAGAAAGAGAGAGTATCAATATTTAAGACTGCAAGCTCCACACCAGCAGCCTGGGCGCATGTTGAGAGAGAGAGAGAGGGAGGATGATAGAGAGAGCACCCCACTGCATCAACATCTACATCAAAGCTCCATACCACAACAAGCGTATGCTAGAGAGAGACACCTCAGATCAATATCTAAGACTAAAGTTTCCATACCAGCAGCTAAGTGTATGTTAGAGAGAGAAAGAGAAGGAGGGAGAGAGGGAGAGAGAGAGAGAGTCCCATGTATCAATATCTAAGACTAAAGTTTCCATACCAGCAACTAAGTGTATGCTAGAGAGAGAGAGGGAGGGAGAGAGAGAGAGAGAGAGAGAGTCCCATGTATCAATATCTAAGACTAAAGTTCCCATACTAGCAACTATGTATGGTATTAGAGAGAGAGAGAGAGGAGGCAGAGAGAGAGAGACTCATGCATCAATATCCATAAGATCAAAGTTTCCATACCAAAGAATTGCGGTATGCTAGAGAGAGAGAGAGAGAGGGAGAGAGAGAGAGAGAGATTCCCATGTTTCAATATCTAAGACTAAAGTTTTCATACCAGCAGCTAAGTGTATGTTAAAGAGAGAGAGGGCTCTAACTTCTAACTTAACCAAGGTTGGATGACTGTGTACTAAGTCATTCGTTGAATGACTTGGTACTTTCCAGATTCCAAACTGAACCTTAACGTTTCATTTTCTCCCTCAAAAGTTATCCTAGATGCATTTTCCGGCCTTTTCTTAGCCATTAAATGTGTATTTCTTGAAGGTCCATAATGACTCCGCTTATTAAAAATTTCTCTTATTACTACATACAATTATACTTTGAAAATAATACTCAAACTATCGCGTCTCTTATCAAAAACCAGAATGCTGACTACCGTTTAAATTTTTTTTTTTTTTTTAAAGCAAACTACAGTTGATTACGCTTTAGCGCTTAGTTTGGGTATTATTTAAAAAATGTATTATTTTGAGAAAAACATATGTAAATGTGGTTTTTGTAATTCGTTATGCTTGCGACGAATTACGCACCGCTATCACAGCAGTAAATCCACCTCAGACCATGAAGTATCTATCTGAGAAGATTCCTAGAGATACTTCTAGCAAGGTTCGCATCAACCGGGATCTATACTCCCACGAAAGGTTAGTCTTTCTTATTTGTCTTGTGTTTTACCTTATGCCTCGATGATGGCAATGGGCTCGCCTCGGTTTCTATCGGATTTTGTGGGATTCCCATCCCGATCTCCTTTTATTACTTCTATTCCCATCTAGGGGTGTGATCGAGTCGATACAGAGCCAAGCCCAAATTTCGACTGACAAATATCGAACTCGACTCGAACCTCTTCGATGTTCAAATCTCGACCTGAGTCTCGACTGACACAAAATAAAGAAAACTCGATCGAGCCATGAAAGCGTCTTGAATGGTATCAGGATAATTTAACTCGAGCTTGACTCGATTAACTCCAAGTCGAGCTCGAAAGTAGTCAATTCGCTTTTGCACTTTATCCTTATCCCTACATCCATAGGAGAATCGAGTACCCATACCCCGTACCCTACTCAAATACCCTATTTCGATTTGTGAAATGAATTGTTTTAGAAAATTCATTAATATTAAAAATAATTTATTGTGCTACCTGCACACAAGAATTTACTACCGATTAGAAAACAAATTGTACTTAAAACTTTTAACCTTTTCTAATAATTTTTAACTTAATATCCCGCTCAGATTTTTTTAGGCTATATTTGGAACCTTAAAGTATTAAGAAAAAAATAGAGGAAAATAAAAATAGTTTTGTTTAATAAATTAATTTTATATATTTATTCAAACTTCATTTTATTTGTTCATCTCTATTATAGAAGGACTAAAAATTTAAAAACAGTAAAATTTTGAAGAAAATTGGCTATATTTGATTTGCTTTTATATTTTTTACAACTGAAATCACAAACATTTAAATAATTTTCTTTAGCATTTTTTATTTATTTTCCTATTATTTTCCAAGTTACAAACGGAGCCTTAGGGTTTTTTTAATATAAATAATTATATATTATATATTTAATCATGTATTTCTGTGGGGTCGTGACCTGACGAGTAGGATATACCCGACCGCCCAACCCGACACCTCGATATTTTAATCGTATTTCAAAATGTTCTTCCATACTCTCCTCTTTCCTCCATTCGGATCGGGTATATCTGATTCTTCATCGGGTCGTTAAAATCGCCATCCTTATCGGTGACCTTACCGGAATGAATTACAGTGTGCACCGAGCCGAGTCGATACAGAGTCAAACTTGAACTCAACTCGATTCAAACTCGATTGAGGTTTTTTTTTTTTTTTTCTTCAGATAGTTGAGCTACTCGAACTCTGACTCGACAGAGTTCAAATCGATTAAAAAACTAATAAATAATTATATTCGAACCTCACTCGATTAATAAAATAAAGAAAACCGGGATAGCGTTCTCAATAGCCGAAAGAAGTCGAAGAGTCGTAGATTTATGATACTAACTCGATTACTGACGAGTGGTGACTGCAGAATCATGGAGACGGCGCCGCAACTGCCGGATTTCGCATTGGCCCTGAAACCGGACGAATACCAACTTCCTCCGGTGGATCCTTCTTGGAACGACAGCATAACGAAGGGCCAAAATGTAATTAACCAGCTCAAGAACAACGACAGAAAGTAAAAGCCGTTATGGTATATTCTCTCTCAGTTGCGGATTCCGAGTTCGGAGCGATACGAGGATTATATTCGTCAATTGTAGTACTAGTAGTAGTATCGAAAATGTCGAATGTTGTTTAGAGTGAGTGTCTTTTGTTTTTTTGTCCAATTCCATTTGTTTTTCCCATTCCCCATGGAATATATATATTATATATGACTGTCATAGATAGAGCTTTTGTATATGTTGTGTGTAAATTTCAAGTTTGTTGGGAGAAAGGGGATGGTTTTTTCTTTGTCAATTCTTTAAATAAAAATAATGTCTATACCTTTTGTTCATTATAGAGCCAAACCGAAACTAACCAAAATGTCTCGAGTTTAAGTCCCGGAATGCAGCCATAGTGAGACAGAGGCTTAATTGCCTTTATTTATCCTGGTCACTGGCCATAAGGAGGATTAGTTTGATGTCTTTAACAAAAAAATAAAAGAGCGGTTTATTTGTACTGCTCTTTGTTTTATGGACTCTTCGATTGTGGATTTGCAAAACTGAAGTTTCTGACACGCATTTATCGTTGAAACACTAAGGTGTTTGTTTTTTTTTTTTTACTTAATATTGAATAGGGTTTAATAAAGATTAAATATTGTTGTTGCTTTTTTAACATCGAAAGAACGCTGCAGTGATGACAATTTACGAATTATTTCTTGCTCTGGCCCCGCCTCGCTTTTACTTATTTGAGTTTCATGAATCGTAGAATTGGCTTGTGGAGGATTGAGTTTTTATTTTCTTAAATCCGATACTGTTTGCTTTAAGAGATTGGCACTCGCTTGGGCTCTCGATTATGCTTAAAATATTTTATTATTATTTTATTTTATACTTTAATATAAATAATAATAATCATTAGAATGTTTTTAATAAATTATTTATAAAAATTCATAATATTTTTATTTTTATGAAATATATTAATTTTAATATAATAAAATATACATATAGGTATATATATATATATATATATATATATATATATATATATATATATATATATATATATAGTATATATATAAAACAAAAATTAAACGTAAAAAGCAGTTTAATTTTTTTCTATCTTCAGCCTGCTTAATTTTTTAACGAGATAGCTGGGACTGAAATAACGAATGCCGAGATGCAGTCAGCTTCGCCCCAAACCTTTCTGTCATTCATGCGAGCCGAGCTGCTGCTAACTTCTTTTTCTTATCAGAATGCATTAAGTTTTTCTGCTTAGTAAACGATTTTTTTAAATTAAAAAACTAAATAATTTCACTTTTTTTATTCGTAACTTTTAAAAAAATTCTTAAAGAATAAGTCAGAATTTTAAACAAATACTTAATAATCGAAAATCGACAGTTTTCTATCATTAAGCTCAAAACAAATAACTCCTAACTCGAAGCATTTTTTGCGGGTTTGTGCTGAGTATAATCATGTTTTGGTCAAATTTGTGTTGACCCGTATAATCCATTTAGTAACCAGGTTATATTTGCGTCAATCTACATAACACCAATTTGACCCTATTAACTTATTTAATTACAATGTTGATTAATATATATCCTAGATTAACCTATTTAATATGTTATTTGTGTTAAATATTGATGATTGATCAAAATTTATATCATTTTAAATCACCAAATTAATAAACAAATTGTTCGTATCATGTTACCCAATCATTAATTAGGTCATGTTTGAATTTGTTATTTTTAACCCGTTTATTATTATGGTTTTGCAACTAATTGAAATGGTTTCAAAATTGAAATTAGGATTAAGGACTTTTTTATTTTTACTTTCTACATCTATTGCCCATCAAATGCTTAATTCAAGTAACAGAGCGTTCAACGTTTAAATAAATACGAGCATAGGGAGGGGATGGGTCCCGGGTTTGAGTCCCAATGAGAATAGTTTACTACAATGTAACTAAAACCGTTTAGCTGTTAAAAAAAAAACACTGACATCTATTAAAAAGAGCTTATTTGTGCTTATCTCAAAGATGACATAGTCAAAATATTTATCGGGTCTATCACGTCACTGGGTTTTAGAAATTGCAGAGGGTTCAACGCCTTAAATAGACAAAAGGTATAGGGACAAGAGGTCCTGCCCGAATGTCCTACTACAACATAACTAAAAGTTACAATTAAAAAATATAAACCAACATCTATTAGAAGATGACATAGAGATTGTTAAATAACTTTTAACATTAAACTGTTTGTTTTTTAAAATTTTAACGACTTATTATCAATTTTTTTAAAAATTAATGTAAAACAAAATATTTCGCTTTTCTATCTCGTAAAAGTCATTTTCATCAAAATAAAGCAACACTCACGGCGGTCTGGGACGGAGTACCCCATTCCGACCGCACTCGTTTTATTTTTTCACTTCCAAACTCTGCTTCATTTAAAAAATTAAATATTACCGAATGGATATAGGAAAATTCCTAAACCCATCCTATTTATATTTGATTTTTGTTTTTACTTTTTATTTTAATTTTTTTATATTTACCTCTTTATTTTTATTATATTAAAATTAATATATTTCATAAAAATAAAATATTATGAATTTTTATAAATCTTTTATTTATTAAAATATTCTAATAATAATTATTATTATTTATATTAAAATATAAAATAAAATAATACGCAAAATTTAAAATATAATCGAGACAGGGCAGGAGTAATAATACCTCAACCCGTCCCGAACTCGTCTCGAATTTGAGAAAATAAATTCAAACTCACTAAAAACCCGATTACAGTTAAACCAAACCCATCCCATTTAGAGTAGGGTAGGACAGAAACCCGAAATAATCCATCCCATTGTCATCTCTACTCACTACCCAATGTTAAAAAAACAAACAACTTAATACTTAATACTATTAAATACCATTTAGTATTAAGTTAAAAAAAGTTATATTCAACATTAAGTAAAAAAAACAAACACCACTACAGTCCTCTTCCAGTTTCATAAACCCAGCAATGAAGTGGTTTAACTCAACTTTACCGAAGGAAACCGAGCCACATTCGCACTCGCACTTCGCCTTCGTAAACATGTTCATCTTCGCCACTTTTCTTGCTCCTCTGCGGAGAAAAACCAAAGAGGTTAGAGTTTTGTAGATGCCAAGCATGTTGGGAAAACAGTTTTAACTATCCTAGATTATAGGTGTAACGAAGTCAAGCTTGAATTTCCTCAGCCCGACCTCGCATAATACTTGAATTGTAATTCTGTGAGCTTAATCGAGTTTTACTATTTTATTAATCGAGTCGAACTCAACCCGACTCGATTCGAACATCTGAAAAAAAGCTCGATCGAATTTGGGCTTAAAGAATGGCTCTCTATTGACTCGACTCGATTACACCCCTATCCCAGACTCGGTACTTCATGTTTATGCATAATGCGAAAAATTCCAAACTATTTTTTATATTTTCAATTATCGCTTGGAACACTCTAAAAAAACCAATCAAGAAAAGATCAAAATTTGTCTTGAAAAGTTCTCCTCCCTATTTTCTTTCCCTCAAATTTTCTAGAAACTGAACATAGCCTTTTTTTTTAATCGATAAAAAGCAGTATATTGATCAGAAAAAGAACCAAACGGTTCCAAGAAATACACTGGAGGTATACAGAGAGAGAACCAGACGGGACAAAAAAACAACAGAAGAGAGAAGGTGGCTTTTATCCTTTGACCCGAGGTAACCCCATTCTCAAACGCCACCCTATTCCTTTCCGACCATAAAGTCCAGAATAAACACCAAAGGGCCGCCAACAAAATATTTTTGCATTTTTTACCCATCGGCTCGCCTGGCCAAGAGAGAAGGGTTTGAATAACCGAACACGGGAAAACCCAAATAGTCCCAACAATCATCAAAAAGAGATCCCGACGCATCCTGGCTTTCTTACACGGGTCTAAAGTGCATTATTACATATAACTTGGAGAACAAACTTCCACAAAAAGAACAACAATTTGGTCAAGGGTCAGTAGGAAAAATCAACCAAATCTAGAAGTAGGCCAAGAACGCAACGCGCGCTCGTGTCGTGTCAATGTACGGATCGCACAACATTCGCTTAACCCAAACCTCGATACGACTAATAACGTGTCAACATTCGGCTAACCCAAACCTAACCCATTTATTATTCAGAGTTAAAGTGTGTCAACACGACATGACCTATTTAATTTGATTATTTAAAATAATAAGATTTATAATTAATCATCCATGCATATTTAACACAAATAACCTGTTAAATTTAACATGTTTATTAATTTTATTATTTTAATTAATAGGACTTATAATTAATAATTCATTTTTAAACACAAATAACTTATTAAATAGGTTAATCACCACACATAATAATTAAACGGCCACTCGTGATCAAATTCAGCGCAGTGTCAACACGAATATGACCCATTTATTAAACGCCAGCGTCAACACGAATATGACCTAAACATCGATTATACTCAACCCAAACCCGTAAAACCGTGTCGGTTCATGTCGTTGCTCACTTGTCGTGTCAAATTTGCCACTCATCCCAGCTCGAGTGATATAAATCCCAGGTTTTAAGTTTACTAAATGAAAAAAAAAGACAGAGAACAATGGAGAAACACATGAGGGGGCTTATGCTCTCTTCCATAAGGTTTTCCTAAATTATATCTATATATATATATGTGTGTGTGTGTGTGTATGGACATTTTGTTAGATTCATGTGACATTAGCGACTGCTTGAACTGAAAGACAAGGAAAAGAAACAAAGTGATGTAAAAGTGTGGAAGGAAAATTTTTTGGGGGGAAAATATAAAATAAGTTTGAACTTAATAAATTAATTCTATATGCTTTATTCAAACTCATTTTATTTGTTTTTCTCTATTATTTAAGGACTAAGAGCATCTCCAACGGTTAGCAAAAAGCATCAAGATTTAAAAAGTTTGTTATTTCGCTTCAAAAAACAATTTTTGAGATTTAAATTTTAAAAGTTTAAAAGGTAATAGCTCCAACATCTAAAGGTATTCCAATTTTACCCTTTCTCTTCTTTAATAATTACATCATATACCCTTCATTTATCTATATCACTCCATACCCAAAATGGAAATTTCCATCATATACCCAATATTGCTGATAAACAGTTGACAGCAATATTTGCCCAAATATTGTTGTCCATCGCTCACAAGCACCTTGTCAAGGATTGCTTCAATCGTCGGACGCTTTGTCAAGATCTATTTTTTTGCTGCTCCATTGCTGGAGATGCTCTAAGAAATTTAGAAAAATGTAAAATTTTGATTATATTTGATTTTCTTTTATATTTTCTATTGTGGAACCAAACATGATAAAATCATTTTCCTCAGTATTTTTTTTCTTTCCCTAGTACTTTCCGGGTTCCAAACAGAGCCTATGTATGCAAATCTTAACAGCTTAGCTTTTAGATAAATCGACAGCTAACATGGTACCAAAGCTTCGCTATCCGAGATCTTGTGATCAACCTCTCCCCATTTATATCACTCTGTCTGATCATCTTTATCACAATTTCAGATTTTTCGGGTTCGTATCAACATCTAACTGAAGGTGTTTAGTACATTATGACCCAAACAAATCCTAACAGCCAAAAAACAATAAGTAAACTGACAATTCAATATGTACCAATTCAGGAAATTACTCACCCATAAGTTTAAATATCGCCTTTTGTGTTCGTCTTTCCAGCTTATCTAGCTTCTTCTGCACATCCCTTCGAAGGTCCCAGTTTGGCTTCTTCGGAGCAATGTTTACAAATGGATCCTGAAATTCACAATATTAGAACACAAAGGAACAGGCTAAAGACATAGGCCCTGTTTGGAACCCGAAAAGTATCAGGAAAAGAAAAAAAATACTAAGAAAAATGATCTTCTCATGTTTGGTTTCACTGCGAAAAATATAAAAGAAAAGAAAATATAATCAAAATCCCTCAAAAGTTTATATATTTTAACATTTTTTAGTCCTTATATAATAGATATAAACAAATAAAATGAGTTTAAATAAACATTTTTCTTTCCTTCCACTTTTCCTTTCTATTTTCTTTTCTTAATATTTTCCGGGTTCCAAACAGAGCCATAGAGTTACTGATCAGGAGAAACCGAAATTGGAGTGACCAAGTACCTCTTTCTCCTCTGATGGTGGAGGTGCTACTGCAACAGGGTCTTCAAACTTCGGTAGCACCGGTGGAGCAAGCTTACCCTCCTGAAGCTCCTTATCATGGGGAAGGTAATTGCGGAATTTCATACTCGGATTACTGCAAAAGATGCGATACTTGTTTAGAAAACCGGCAAAATCAAGGGAGCAAATATGCAAAATGAAGAGTTTTGTCTCAAAATAATACATTTTTTTAAAATACCAATATAATGTTTTTTAAAATAATGCTCGAACTAGCGTTTAAAATCATAGTTGATGACTACGGTTTTGATGAAAACACACTAGTTTGGGCATTTTTTTCCAAAAACGTATTAGATTGGTATTTTTACATCCAAAATAAGCATATACGAGCATGGATTTTGAAACATAACCATGAACAATGGTTATTACTAGGGGTGCTAATGAGACGAGACAACTCGCGAGCTACTCCTGACCGACTGTGATACTCGAGCCCGACCAAATGTTAACTAGTCGAGTTTTAACAACTCGTAACCTCGACTGAAGTTCACTTAAACTCACAATATTTTCAGATATAAAATTTTAAAAGTTTTTTTTTTAAATTTTATATCTCTACTTTGCGATGACATAAATAATATATATCTATTTTTTTATTCTTAAACAATCATATATTTCCTTTTTATTATTTATTTAGTTATAAATATATTTATTTAAAAATAATTAATTTTCTTTAAAGAAAAGATGTAAGAGAATAGGATATTATTCTATAAATTATATTAATAAGTTAGTATTATAAACGTGATATATATATATATATATATATATATTCCATACACCGATTCTCCTAATTTGGATATTTAATAATTAGGAGTGCTAATGAAACGAGACAACTCAGCGCAGCCTAATTCCCGACCCGACTCGATCAAAACTCCGAGCCGAGCCCGAGCTCGACTCCAACAAGAACGACTCCGACCGAGCTCACTAACTCCGAACTCGACCACAGATCATTAGCACCCCTAGTTATTACTATACTACAAAATGTCTATCAGTGTTAGCCATAAGTAACGATATCCGTTTCTTATATGATATAATAAAAAAAAATTGTCATTTTTTTTTATGTTTTATTTATATGTTTCTTTGCAAACCAACCAACCATGTTCAACACAATCATGAAATCCATTTCAAATCACTCCCACAACCAAAATTTCTTTCAATTTTTCCACCCACAATTTTCTTTCTCAGCCAATAGAGAGCCTTAGGACCTGTCTGTTTACGGTTTTTGAAAACTGTTTTTTGTTCTAGAAAATAAGGAGAGAACAAGTTTGGTTTCCTGGTTTTCATTTTGTTCTGAAAAACATAAAGAACACAGAAAACGCCAAATTCAAATAACAAGAATAGTTTTCAAAAAACAACAAAATGTTGTTCTATGTGTCTTCAAAACTCCGTTTTAAAATGGTTTTCAAAACAAGAACTGCATGTTCTCTTTAGTGCCTATTTGTTTAGCGTTTTTTGAAAATTGTTTTTGTTACTAAAAAACGAGAACAAGAAAACATATAGTACAATTTTGTGGCTCGTTTGATCTTACGCTTTTTAAAACTATTTTCTGCTCAAAAAAGGAGCACTTACGGAAAATAGGGAGAACACCTTTCGTTCCAATTTTTTTTTATTCTGAACAAACGCAGAACACAAAAAACAATAAATGCAGATAACAAAAACAATTTTCACAAAACACCAAAATGATGTTATCATTTTTTTTACTTTCCCTTTCTTTTTTTTGACAACCATTCACTTTAAATCAACTGAGCTAGGGCTTATTGGTGTTCTCAATGTTTTCAAAAACTGTTCTTAATAACAGTTTTGAAAAACAGGAATCAAACATATGGTTATGTATAGCACAGAAAACACTAAATTTAAATAACAAATATCAGTTTTCAGATAAATAACATTTTTCAAAGCACAGGAACCAAACAGCTTTGCTTCTAAAGCATCATGAGCAAGACCCAATATCAAAGCTTTGCTTGCAAGAAAGAAAACATATCGAATTCATATAAAAAATACTCACTCTTCTTCCATGGTAGAATCAGCATCCTCAAGCTTATCTTGATCCTCAGGAGCATTGAGGAGTTCCTGTGCTGCTTTCAGAGCTCTCAGCCTCCATCAGCGCGGCAAGTTTCACCTGCTCAATCGACTCTTCTTCTTCGCCCATCACTTTCACCTACATCAAACAGAATCATAAGATTTGAATTCTTTCGGAATGAAATCAATGGCTGAATTCTACACTGTATCAACGGAATCGAATTAGATTTAGGCACAAAGAAACCCTAAACTTAGGAATTATAAACTATTACAGAGAGATTGAAATATTTTCACAAAATAACCTACCTCACGACGACGACGACGACGAAACAACCTTGACGACGACGACAACGATGGCGACGGCAATGAAAAAACCTCGCCGGCTAGCCCTCGCCTTCTTTGGGCCTTTGATAAAAAGCAGTCAAAGGGAAAAAAAAAAAAAAAAAAAAAAAAAAAAAAAAAAACTACATCTTCTAATTTCTATAAATAAAGAATAATTATAATTATAAAAAATAAAAAAAAAACTATATTTTCCTGATTGAAATTTTGAAATTTTTTTTAGAATTTATTTTAGTATGAAAAAAATGGAGGGAAAATATAAAATTTATAATTAATAAATTATATTTAAATATTTTTATAAGCTTATTTGTAAATTTATTTCAACTATATAGATAGAGATTATATAACTTTTTTTTTAAAATATAGAGATTATTATATAATTTAAAATTTGAAAATTTACTTAATCTTTTTCAATAAAATAAAACATAATAACTATTACTATTAACATACAAAACTGAATAAATATCTAAAATAAAATAAAATATAACATGTATAATATATATATATATATATATATATATATATATATATATATATATATATATATAAGGTTCTTTATATTCTATATTTTTATTTTTATGACATGTATAAAATTATAGAGATTTAATTAATAAGACACCAAATAGGGGTTCTAACGGGCTGCCGTCTCGACCCGGAAAATGAGGCCTAACTCGAGCCTTTGCATATTTTAAAGGCCAGAATCTCAAAGGCTGTTAATTAACACAAAGTTCGAATTTTTCAAGATAGTTCGTTTGCTTAAAATTTTCACGATCATCATTAAATTTTAAGTTTCAAATGTAAAACGAAAATATTCTACTGCTTTATCTCGTGAAGTTCATTTTCCACTAAAATATGAAAACTCCATCATCAGCTTCAAAAGAAGGCTACAGAATAATTACCACTAAGTGATTTGATAACTTTTATGGGCCGTGACGAAAAAATTTCTATCTCGACTCGCTTCGGACATTTTTAATTCACAAACCTATTTCATTTAAAAATTAAACGGGCGGGCTGATTGTGAAATTCCTAAACCTTGGCCCCATTTATACTTAATTTTGTTTTTGTTTTTATTTTTTTTTTTTTTATATTTACTTTTTTATTTTTATTATATTAAAATTAATATATTTCATAAAAAATAAAAATATTATGAATTTTTATAAATTATTTATTAAAAAACATTATAATAATAATAATAATTAATTATATTAAAGTATAAAATAAAATAATAAAAAATATTTTTAAAATATAATTGGGGCGGGAGTAACAATACCTGAACCTGTCCCGAACCTGTCTCGGATTTGAGAAAATAAACAAAAACCTGTTAAAAACTCGATTACAATTAAACTAAACCCGTCCCATTAAGAATGGGACGAGACGGGAACCCGAAATAATCCACCCCGTTGTCATCCATACTCACTACCTAATGTTAAAAAACAAACAACTTAATACTTAATGCATAAGATCGCTCAAAGATTAACAAAAAGTTATATTCAAAGATTATGAAAAATAAACGCAACCTTAGTCCACAAGCTTTATACTAAACAGGCTTAGGATGGGTGGTTTTGATAGATACAAGAATTAAAACCATATTTAAAATTTAATACACAAACTAAATTATATATATATTTGATTTATATAATAACTTTTAATAAAATACATATTATAAATAAAATTACATAATATATATATTTTAAAATAATATGTTAATAGAGTATAGCCTAAAAGGCTACGACCGAGTCTATGATAAAACGGGGTTCCCACTCGCTTAACCCTTCTAAAAACAAAATAGAGTTGACCGCCCAATGAGTTGGCTCGAATCGGCCAGAGACATTGGGCTTTTGGAGGCCCATGTCGCTAATGGTTGCTGCTTTTCCTTTTCTATGGATGTTTCCTGAAAATAAAATGACAGAGAAGATGTGAAGGAATTGGAAAATCTTCGAGAGAATGGAATAGATTAAAATTGATTGGATTTTTTGGATTTGAGGGCACGATCAGGAGAGGAGTGGGATTGAAGAAGAAGGATGGAGTCGATTGAAGAAGCGAAGAAGAGATGCAGAAGGGTAATGGAAAGAGTAGAAAGACTGATACCTCCAAAATCACAACTTCCTGCAAGGGCACTCTCCTCAAATTGGCCATCTCCGAGCTTAATTTCCTCTCCTCTACCCATCTCCATCAATCCCTCCCCCTCAGGTATCTTCCCACTTTTCATTTCCCCTAAATGGGTTTTGGTTTTCGAGTCTCTGTTTCCCATGGGTGCTTGTAATTTTCTCATTTATTTTTTCTTTTTATGTTCTGGATTTGCTATGTTTCTGGATTTTTGAGTTATGGGTTCTTAGGAATTTTATCTATATTTGCTCCGTGTTGGAAAGTTCACGCATTGATGCCAATTTGCTTTGGTAACTTTTCACTTTTCATTTCCTAAATTGGTTTTGGCTTTCGAGTCTCTGTTTTCCATTGGTGCTTGTTATTTTCTCATTTTTTTTTTTTTGCTTTTATGTTGTGATTTGCTATTTTTGCTTTTTGACATATGGGTTCTGGGAATTTGATCTTATATTTGATTTGTGTTGGAAAGTTCATGCATTGATACCAATTACCAAATTGCTTAGGTAATCACTGTTCATTTCCTAAATGGGTTTTGGCTTTTTGAGTCTCTGTATCACATGGGTGCTTGTAATTTTTCTCATATTTTTTTTCTTTTATGTTCTGAATTGGCTATATTTCTGGCTTTTTGACTTATGGGTTCTTGGGAATTTTATCTATATTTGCTTTGTGTTGGAAAGTTCATGCATTGATGACAAATTTCTTAGGTAACTTGATAGGGCCTCAAGTCCAATCGGAGAGCTCAACTCAATAGACCGACCTTATAAGTGGGAGAACCCTTTCCCGCTTAAGTGCTACTCCTTAACCTTTTGTGGAGTCGATGTGGGATCGTGATAATCTGCACTATTGAGAAGCCGGTCCGCGGCGACATTCACTCCAATCACCTTGGGGCACCGGCAGCCCTCTTCGTGCAACACTCTTCCCTAGGTAGCCCTCTCTCCCGTTAAATAGTGACTCAACGAAAGCACCACGATACAGCCCCTGCCCCACCTGGAAAAGCCCCGACCTAAACGACCAACCTGACAGTGCATGAGAGAATCTCTCAAGTTTAAGTATCATTCTACAACCTTGTGTGGAGCCGATGTGGGATCTTATCATAACTTCTCACTTTTCATTTCCCCTAAATGGGTTTTGACTTTTGAGTCTAATTTTCTCATTTTTTTTTTCTTTTATGTTGTGGATTTGCTATATTTCTAGCTTTTTGACATATGGGTTCTTGGGAATTTTATCTATATTTGATTTGTGTTCGAAAGTTCATGCATTGATGTCAAAATTGCTTATTACTTGAGAGAAGAAAATGGGGGTTTTTGAATGCATTGAGGAAAGATTAATGTAATGCAATTGTGGCAGTGTCAATATTGGTCATCTGGAGGCTGTGGTTCACATTCTCGAGCAGCCATTTATCACCTGTGTTTCCCGGGTCTGCAAGCCGATTCCCCTGTCACCTAGAACTGGAAATGGTGAGGAAAGTGATCCTTGCAGAGGTGAACTATGATATAGTGACTGATGAGAAACCCGGTTTGTTTTTGCTCGATAGAATCAAGTATGTTTCTCGGGAGGGGTGTTCTGGTCATAAGGGTTTAAGAACCCGAATCCGTGAAGTTCGATGCAAAGACTCATTCCGCTCACATTAAAGCCTCTATCCGTAATTTTTCTTTCCTCAGAATGGTCTCAACATTGTGTCTGGCTCGAACCTTCAAGATGAATTCGGGGCCTATGACTGTGCAGTAGAGTTTCCTGATTGTAGCTTTGAGTTTTTGGAGGAAGCAGAAAGCGAGTGGATAAATGTACTTGCCAGATCATATCAAGGGGCGTGCATCCTTGAAATAAAGGTCGATCATGTCGGGCGTTCCCATGTTGGATCAAGGATATCAAGGACTCAACCCGTATCGCTCGAATGTATATCTCCAAGAGGCACATCGATATGAGCTTGGTGCTTCTTCTTTTCTCATTTCGTGAATGAAATTTGTTCCTCGTGATGTAGAAGAACCGGTGACCTTACACCAAGATGATCCGATCAATTTTGACACAACCGCTTGATTTCTATTGTATCTGAATCCGCAATGGCGGTAATCGATAAACTGTCGCACTTAGACCGAAACGAGGTTTTCTGCCTGCTGGGCAACTATAAATTTGTTAAGTTGCACGTGCAATGGGGCCAATTTCTTCTATGTCATGATTTACAAAGCGTAAACATTTTTTAAATATCGCCCAAGTAGGCTACCTCAAGTACCTTTTGTGTGACTAGCTCATGTGGTAGAGCGCTCGACGTTTAAAAAAGGTAGGGCATAGGAGGAGGGGTCCTGTCTGAAACCGAGAGGACAAGCTTACTAAATTATAACTAAAGCCATTTAATTGTTATAAAAAACCTGTGGAGTTAAAAGACATCGAGCATAGGAGGCTCGCCAAATGCAACAAAGATAGACAAGTTGGATAGTCATTGGTTAACTGAGTGTATAGATAATTTATTTTACCGTCATTGAGGCTTGGCCTAGCTGCTAAAGGTCAGGGGTAATAGAAGTGGACCGTGTTCGAGTCCAATTTGATCTCTCAGCTTTCTGTGGTGCAAATTCGACACAACTTTATTGTTCATGATGATTAACGATTTCTCATCCATGTTCTCTTGTCTTTATAAGGCACTCTAGAAACGACAAGCGCTAGGAATACGCTTTCTCTTGATTTTTTGCCAGGTGTTGTCCGAAATTCAAAATCCAATACATGCGGAGCTGTCAGGCGTAATATTTGGAAAAAGAGGTATCATATGTGAAACCGTTCATTCAGAGTTCAAGGAGTTGGTATTGATGTGTGGAGGGCCAAGGAAAAGCGGAGGGTCGGACACCATCAAATGTCTCATGTGAGTTTCTTCACCTGTTTAATTCCTTGTCTTCGATAATTTAGTTTGATCTGCTATAATTTTAAGAGCAATTAGATTCCATATGATTATGAAATGTATATCGTTCGAGAATGTTTGATTGTTAATCTACACGTTTATTAGTATTCATTTCATTGTTATTGAGACCATATTCTTGAAGATCCAACAATCGATTTGGGTTTTGGAAGTAATATTCATTTATGAAATAATATATATTTGGTTGTGTTAAGGGATTATGATTTTGCTATTATTAACTATTTAATAGATTTTTGGATAGAAACTTTGGCGATTTATATGTTTTTTTTTCTCGTCTTATATTGAACACATGAATGCATATGATGGATAACTAGCAGAGTCTTGAGTGAGATTATGCTCGTCTAACACTTTTAGGCTCCGTTTGGAACCCGGAAAGTACTAGGAAAAGGAAAAAAAATGCTAAAGAAAATGATTTTTTCATGTTTGGTTTCACGGTGGAAAATATAAAAGAAAATCAAATATAGTAAAAAATTTTCAAAATTTTACATGTTTTTAAATTTCTTAGTTCTTATAATAAAGATAAACAAATAAAATGAGTTTGGAATAAAAACATATAGAAATTTAATTTATTAGGTTTAATTTTTTGCTATTATTTCTCTTTAGGTGAGGTATTGCCATACATGGAAATATGTGGTACAGTAGTCGGGAGGATTAGGTCTTTTTTTTTTTTTTTTGGGAGTTAGAAACATGACGGAAATGGGCTGGAGGGGTTGAAATCTCGAAAATTAGACATTTGGGGCCAAAACGATGGGTCCAAAACAACATACCAGAGGCTTTTTTTTTTCTTAAAACTCAAGGAACAACTCAAAGTGGCGTCGTTTTGGTCTATTAAAAAGAAAAAAAAAAGAGAGGCCAAAACGACGTTGTTTTCGTCTTTGCTATAGATAAAAAGTCCAAGGGCTTCTTTGCATAGCCCATTGAACTAGAAGGTTGAAATCTCGAAAATTAGGCATCTGGGGCCAAAACAACGTACTAGAGGCTTTTTTTAAAAAAATCAAGAAAAAAGAAATATAAAGACCAAAAGGATGTTGTTTTGGTCTTTGTTATAGAAAATAAAGCCCTAAGGGCTTCTTTGCATAGCCCGGCGGTGGAAAAGGGCGGAAATCTCGAAAATTAGGCATTTTGGTCCATAACAACGTCGTTTTGGCCCTTCTGTGTTCGAAACAACGTACCGGAGGCTTTTAAAAAAAAAAAAAACTTAAGGTATAACTCAAAACGACATTGTTTGGTCTATTTAAAAAGAAAAATATAGATAAGACCAAAACGACGTTGTTTTGGTTTCTGTTACATAAAAAAGCTCAAGGGCTTCTTTGCATAGCCCGACAAATGAGAAATGGAGCAAAACGACGTCGTTTTGGTCTAAGAAGAAGGAAAAAAAAACCTAAAAATGCTCAAGGTGAGGCGTTGCTGCCATCACTAGGGAGGAAAATGCCTTCATAAGATTGGCACCAGTGGATTTAGGTTTTCCTCCATTAAATATTGGAAACCATGTTTAAACACATATTTTTGATGATTATAGGAATTTTTGCACATTTTACTTTGTGCATTTTATAATTTAAACTAGATAACGATATTTTTCTTTTCATATTTTCTATGAAAAAATCAGTCATAATACTTTGATTTTCCACCCACTTGCTAATATTTGTTCTTGAATCGCATAATGTTGTAGTTCTCGATCATAAACGATCAACTCTCCTGGGTGCCTCAAACTCGCACGATTCGGGTTTACGAATATCACGCTTTAACATCGATAAATGTATAACATTCTTATTTGCCCGCACTAATAGATAATTGACGTATTGTGCCCGATAATCCTTCGCCGCATGACTGGTCCCAACAACAAGAAAGCTAGCGCTGAAGAACAAGATCGCTTTCTATGACTGAGATCATTGGCGTGTTCGACTTTAACTAAGCAAACATGAAGGCTTAGGAGGGCCATTTAATTCCATGTCTCTGCATCACAAAGCATAGACCCCGCTTTGACCGTATTAGTGAATTATATTTATGAACAACCCGTGCTTTCGAGATAGGTAAGCCTTGTGTTAATGGTTTGAGCAAATACGACTAAAACGAGAAATCGCTCATAGAAAAATTTCTTTTTTTTTTTTGATCGGGGTTTTCCTTTCGGGGTCGCTCGTCTTTCATTACACTAGGACCCATCCCCTTCTTTGTTACGAAGGGGACGTTTTATACTGCTAAACTAGGTCGTACAAAAAGTTACTCGATCGTGGCTCCATCCACGATGATAGTGAGGCTAGGGTAGTGGGTTAGAGGTTGATGATAGTAGAGAATTCTGCCAAAGCTTCGCTCTTCCTGCAAGTCATGGTGAGCTTGCTCGGTAGCTTGAGGCCCGATGCTTATGCCTTGAGGCCTCCCGATGTCATTTGTTTCGTTGTTCATGGGCCCGACATCCCATTCCAATGACCCATTATGTTATGAAACCCTCTGTTTCGTTTTACTCGAAAGTAGCCTTAAAAGTTACCATGGGTAGGGGTGAGCGTGTTTCGCTAACCTAACTGTCACTAAAAATAAACCGACCGTCGGTTTTTGGTTTGTTATTTGGTTTCTGGTAGGTTCATGGTTGTTCATGGCCTCGATATGAACCATTATGTTATGTTCCTCTTGTTTTTTACTGAAAGTAGCCTTAAAGTTACTATGGTGGGTGAGCGTGTTTCGCTAACCTAACCGTGTCACTAAAATAAACCGACTGGGCCGGTTTTTGGTTTGTTATTTGGTTTCTTGGTAGGTTCGGTTTCTTTGATATAGAAAAAGGTATGTCGATATACTACAATATTTCGCTTTATTCTCATATAGAAAAAGAAACCAATGTCTACACAAACTATGATAAAGAATGGGAGTAATCTAGACTTTTGGTCTAAACCGACAAGGGCAATATAGTAAATTGTCCCCATTAGGACTTAAACCCGGGATTTTCACTTTATCGAGAAAGATGGAATCTAGAGTTTTGGTCTAAACCGACAAGGGCAATATAGTAAATTGTCTTCACTAGGACTCGAACTCGGGATTTTCACTTTATGGAGAAAGATGAAATCTAGAGTTTTGGTCTAAACGTACAGTTACTTGCTCTGATGCTGATCAAGTTATCGGTACTCAAGCTATCTACCACCAACAAACATTCTACCAAAAATCTCACTTTCTTCAACTTCAACTTCCCCATCTTGATCGCCACCGGAACATCGACCTTAAGATCCAACGGTATTCGTCCCGTTCGTTGTTGTTCCTGCAACGCCGTCATTAGGGTACTTCCGGATCGGGTTTGACCGGTTAATACCACGTTAAGTACGGTGGTATTCCGGTGACCCTGGTAGAATTTTGGCAATGAACCTTGACATAGCTTGGTGTTTGTGTACCAAACGCCCGCCTTCCTCCTCTCAGAAGTATACCGATTTTCTTGTTAGGTTCGTCGCTCTGATTCACGCCAATGCGCGAGGGTCGCGCGCGGAGTTGAGTCGGAGGTCGGTTATTTTCAGGCGGTCGACGGAGTATTTCGGAAGTTCTGGCCGGAAAACAAGGTAGAGAATACCGGCTGTGGCTCCGAGAACGACCAAAAGGAGTACGAGGAGGAGGATTGTCCAGCAAATGCATTTGCAGCAGCAGCAGCTTCTGTTTGGTGGTTTGGAGTGGAAGACCGGAATCTCCCGACGCAACGGGAGGGAGCTGAGCCGGAGCCGAGGCTGGACTGGTCACCTCTTTCCGACGCGTGGAACGTGAGCCACCTCGAGGCACGAGAGGCGCTGGCCGGTGGCGGGCCGGGGTCTGCAACTGGATGAATTTTCTGGTGATCCGCCATTATCATATATGTCTTGGAAGGAAAGTGAAGTTCATCTGAAAGGATTTGGTAATGCATTGATGGGGTTATATAGATAGAAATAAGTTAACTTGTTTTGACTTTTTTTCTTTTTTTCCTTCTTTTTTTTTTTTTTTTTGGGTTTAATTTGTCCATAAAGATAAAGGTTTTCTCACCTTCCTCACCTAACAATGCAAAGTAAATGGGGGGTGGTTCAGCTAAGAGTGTGCCTTACAGGGGATCTTCATTCAAAGTTTGACTTATGTTTTTGATCTTTTTTCTTTTTCATATTCGTAAACGCAGATGTTTAAGGGTTAGTTTACTGCGAACAAAATACTCCAGAATACGTATATACTCCAGATTCTGGATTTTACTTGATATATCGGAAATATTGATAAATTTCGGTGGATATTTTGATAAAAATATCGGTTTGATTAAAAATTTTCATATCTTAATTAAGGTAGATTAAAATCAAATGGATTAGTAATTATTAAATAAAATATGTTACATTTAATATGTTATTCAAATATTATTATGTTAAATATCCATCGAGATTTACCAATATTTTGATATATTCAGAATTACCGATATTTTGGATAAAAATATCGGTTTGATTAAAAATTTTCATATCTTAATTATATAGATGATGAGAAATGATTCATATTTTAATTAAGGTATATTAAAATCAAATGGATTAGTAATTATTAAATTAAATATGTTACATTTAATATATTATTAAGATATTATTATGTTAAATATCCATCGAGATTTACTAATATTTTCGATATATCCGTAAAATCCAAATACCGATATATCCGTAATTTTCGATATTTTAATAAAAATTTCGGTTTGATTAAAAATTTCATATCTTAATTATATAGATGATGAGAAATGATTCATATCTTAATTAAGATAGATTAAAATCAAATGAATTAGTAATTATTAAATTAAATATGTTACATTTAATATATTATTAAGATATTATTATGTTAAAGAGATATTATTTATTTGTTTCGTATTATTTTAAATATTGCGTAGAGCAATCTATGAGATTTAAAATATTGTATATTATAATTTTAAATTTTTAAATGATATTATTTATTCTTTCTTTCAATTAATATTTGATTTAAAAAATATTATAAGTTTAATGTAAAATAAAATAAAATAAAATATTATAATTAGTGAAATGATTTGCTGAAAAATAAACGAAGTGAACAATAATGTAAAATAATAAAATATTCCTAAATAATAAGAAAATATAATAAAAGCTTGCATCATATATAATAGAAAATAATTACCGCCACAATTTATGTATCACATTCCAATATTTTGGCTGGTTGAAAACCCCAGAAAGCAGATTTTTCATATTTTTGCAGATTTAAGCAGGAATCTTGTTGCAGGATTGAAAATTTTATCGAAATATCGATAAAAATTAGATAGCACGGCGAAATTAGCTTATAAATATTGGTAACTGCGTATGTTTATGGTTAGCTTAATGGTACTTCGACTATTCTTATACCACGCCACGGTTAATCGATTGGGTAAACTTTTAGTGGTCGTTATGAACCTCAAACAAGCGAAAGAAGCTGCAAACCAAAATACATATGATAGGGGTTGTTTGTTTTGGACTTAATTAAGAAAGTCAAACAACTTTCTGTGAGATGTCGCTTTTTTCAATTTTCACGACTTATCACAAATTTTAAAAAGTTATGAATAGAAATATTCGAATTTTTTCCGTTCCTGAAAAGCTCATTTTTTACTCAAATAAGAAAAAACCCCAATCATCATTCAATAAGCAAGAGTTAAGAATACACACTACTAAAGGGATGATAACGAAGCTAGCTGATCTTATTAAATTCTATTCCCGACCACGTTTATTTTTCAATTCTAAACTTATTTAAAAATTAAACAGATAAATAGATGAGAAACCCCAAATCATTTCGTTTATATTTTTTATTTCTTTTGTTTCTAATTTTAATTTTTTATATTTACTTTTTTATTTTAATTATATTAAAATTAATATATTTCATAAAAAATAAAATATTATGAATTTTTATAAATTATTTATTAAAAACATTCTAATTATTATTATTATTTATATTAAAGTATAAAAATAAAATAATAAAATATTTTAAAATATAACTTCGAACTGAAAATGAGTAGCAATAATCGAACTGCCTCTTTATTTTGGTAAAACAAACCTAAACCTATTAAACCCGACATAATTAAACTAAACCTGGTCCCATTAAGAGCGAGGTGAGACAGGAACCCAAAATAATCCATCTCGTTGTCATACCAACAATTCACTACCTAATGTTAAAAAACAAATTTAATACTTAATGCTATTAAATACTATTCAACATTAAGTAAAAAAAACAAACACCAATTAAATCAATTGACTTACTTCTCAAGGTTGACAGTTATGCAATCAATTATGATTGATAAATGTTAATATGTTTACTAAAATGCGACAACATCACATTTTATTAGTATTTACCTCAAGGAAATAAATTATCCTCACCCTAAAATTAACCTAACCCCTTTTACTATTTGAGCAGCTAAGTATGACGACTTTACATCAATATTTAAATTTAATATAGAAAAAGGAAAAATTATTAAACCGGATCGAGACCAAGATGATCCGCAAATAATTAGTAAACTGCCGCCTTAAATCAATCGAGTTATACTAATTAATTCTTAAAAAGACTCCAAAACAAGAATATAAATAAGAGCCATAGTAAAAGCTCAGTTTTATATAAGCCTCAAACTTCTTTCTCACTCACTGGATCGAAAATATTTTGTTATTATTATTTTTTTTTGCGATTCTATTCCAAAAGCCGATAAGCACAAAGATCTAACGATAAAAAACTCGAGCTTATTGTAACTCTTCCTTATAAATAACTACTTGGATCGAAATATTTTGGTATCTTTTTTGTGGATTCTATTCCAAAAAGTGATAAGAATAAAGATCTAACGATAAAAATCCCGGAGCCTATTGTAAATCCTTCCCTATAAATGAACTTACTGTACGTGGATAACGTATCGCAACACTTCCCATCTACCATGCAGATCAAAAGCTTTGTTGATATCCTCAAAAGGTAGATTATGAGCAGTGAGTTCTGTCAGATCTGGATCTCCTGCATTTAGAAAATATACAAAAAGATTAATCATAAAATGCTTTGCCTCAATAAATTGTAAGTTTCTATTTATTTTGCTGCTTTGATCTTGAAAATAGTTTAGTTGTCATGGATTGAAGTTTTTATTTTATAACTTATGACACTGCTTAACCCGAAAGACTTTATAGTTAAAAAAAAAAAAACTAAGGAAATGATTTTCTAGTTTACTATGGAAATGCGAAAGAAAATAAAATATAATCAAAATTTTACGTATTTTTAAATTTCTTAGTTCTTAAAACTATATAAAACTATTTTATTAAGTTCAAACCAATTTTTTTATTTTCCGAGCTTTGTTTGGAAACCGAAAAGTACTAGGAAAAGAAAAAAAAATACAAAGAAAATCGATTTTCCTATGTTTGGTTTCACTGTGGAAAATATAATATATATATATATATATATAAATCAAATTTTCAAAATTTGACACATTTCTTAATCTTTATATTATAAAGACAAACAAATTAAATTTGAATAAACAAATAAAAATCCCGAAGTAATTTGTGTTACAAAATAACGCCCAAACTAGTCTCTTTTTGCCACATCACCAAAATCGTAGTTGGTGATTACGGTTTTAAAAAGATTATAAACTTTTAAAAGTTAAAACCGGGGAAGAAGGTTTACAACTTTAAGCTTGAAGTTAAAATCATGATTGATGACTACGGTTTTTTTAAGAAACTGTAAAATTTCAGTGACCAACAACTACGGTTTTTTTTTTGAGAAACTGTAAGATTTTAGTGACTAACAACAACTACGGTTTTGGTGATGCGACAAACAAAGTGAAAAACTGAAGGTGAAATCGACAGTAAGATAAATTGTGGTTCTTACCTTCCTCATATACATGTCTACTAATGAATGAAGATCAGATTTAGGTCTCCATCCTCCATATAAAGATCCTCTCAATGTTCTTCCAGAAAGAAGTAATCCATAGTGAGCTGATATTTCTGGATTTACTTTTGGCACACCTAGGGTTACAGTCACACCCCATCCCTGGAGCGACCGGGAAAATTAAAATTTACGGCCAATATCGAGAACAGCCAGGAGCTGGTTTTGCTAAAATCGTTATTTGGTGATCAGCTTTTGAAACATAGAGAACACCAGAAAATTGTTCTTGTTCTCTTGTTTTTACTGTTTTTTTCTATGTTTTTTAGAACAATAAAAAACAGTGAACCGAACGCGGTTCTCCTCGTTGGTATCGCATAAATCTGCTTTAAAAAATAAACTGAGCTGCGCCAAAGCTTTCCTTAAAAAGAAAAAAAGGATCAGATAGTCATAGGAATTACATCACAACACGGCTATAACTGAAAACTGTTCTTGTTCTCTTGTTTGAGTGTTTTTTGTGTTTTTCCGAACTATAAAAAACTGGGAACTAGACATGTTATCTCTGTTTTCTGTGTTGTCCTTGTTTTTGAGAACATAAAACAGTTTTCAAAAACAAAAATCAAACATGCTCAAAGCTTCCTTAAAAAGAAAAAAAGATCATAGTCATAGGAATTATATCACAACATGGCTATAACTACTAAACCGTTTCTGTCCTCTGTTCTAGTTTTTTTGTGTTTTTTAACAATAAAAATCGTAACCAAACGTATTCTCCCCGCTTATGTTTTCTTTGTTTTTGAGAGCGTAAAACGCTTTTCAAACAAAACTGTACTCTCAAAGCTTCTTAAAAGAAAAAGATCAAAAAAGTCAGTCAGGAATTACATCACAACATGACTAACTCGAAACGGCTCTTGTTCTCCCGTTTTAGTGTTTTCTCGTGGTTTTTCGTAATAAAAAACTTAACCAAACATGTTCTCCCCTGTTATTGTGGTTCTCCTTGTTTTTGAGAAATGTAAAACAATTATCAAAAAAATAAACTAAGCGTACTCCAAAGCTTCCTTAAAAGCTAAGGATTAGAGAGTCACAAGAATTACACGTACATGACTGTGAATCGAAAATCGTTTCGTTTCTCTTGTTTTGAATAAGTTTATGCTTCTGCACAATAAAAAACCGAGCCATTGTGTTCTTCCTGTTTTCTGTGTTTTTATTTTTGTGAATAAAAAACAGTTTTCAAAAACAAAAACCAAACCGATCCTTTTAAAAAGAAAAAAAGGATTAGTCACACGAATTACATCACAACATGACTGTAACTGAAAACTGTTATTGTTATCTTGTTATTGTGTTTTCTGTGTTTTTTAGAACAATAAAAAACTGGGAACCATTGAACTAAAACGTGTTCTTCTTGTTTTTGAAAACATAAAACAATTTTAAAAAACAAAAACCAAACAAACCCAAAGCTTCCTTAAAAAGAAAAAAAAAAGGATTAGAGAGTCATAGGAATTACATCACAACACGAACAGAATGCAAGAGTCACCATTCGCATCGCCAATGCATCTGCAAACAGTAATCCGCCCCACCATCAGTCATCCGTTTAATTACCTGAAAAACGCAGGAACGGGAACGGAAATATGCCCGCACGTAAAAAGTCAAACAAACCGAATTGAATCCTCCATGGACTTTCAAATCAACAAATGACATCTAATTATAAAAGAGCGACTCGAACCTGTGACCTTATGCCAAACTCCAATACAAAAGCATGGATCGAGGCCCAACGTAGGGGGTCCGGTCTAACGCTTCTGCAAAGCCCCAGCCCGACCACAATGTGGGCACTAAGGAAGAACAACTCAAGCCGCATACCACTTCTGATTCACGATCAAAGCCCATCAAGGCAGAATTAATTGCAAAAACCTTGCCCCAACAAATGAGCGCACTTACCAAACCACTAGAGGAGGTTGATCGACAAGGATGAAAATATCTAAGCCGACTGATATATCTAAGATTGATTTTACTTGGACATAGTTTATATATATCTATGATATTTTTACATGGAATATCGATATAACGTAAATTAAACTCAAGCAGATCAAATCCATAACTGTTGGATCAAGTCAGGATTTCAAATCTAACAATTTAAATATATCTCCGATATATCCCGATATATCTCGGATATTTTATCGAAAAATTAAACTTAACGCGTACAGTTACGGTGTGACTGAGATTTCCAATATGATATCTATTCCAAAACCGATATATCGGTCATCGCTATATCTGCAGTCAAACATCACCAATATCGGAGATATATCGACGGTCATATTGATATTTTCATCCCCTACATCGGCTACACGCAGAACCTCCTCCACCACTCCCTTATCCCACTTGGCACACTATTCTTATACAGCCTACTACCGCATTCACTCCCAGAGTTAATAGGGAGCCGACACATGGCAGTGTTGATTAGTATAAAATGTCTTTTCTGTGATCATGGACGGGAATGGGATAAGTCAAGGCCCAAATAAGCCACATGGGGCCCAACACAAAGCACGGACCAAGGCCTAGCAAGGGGTCCCGAGCCCAACGCATCGGGCAAAGCCCCGAACTTGCCCGTAATGTGCACTAAGGGAAAAAATACACAACCTGCATATCACCTCGGGCATAACACCCCTCGAATTCGGCAATCAAAGCCCGACCAAGACAAATGAAGCTACAAAAACAAAGTCTAACAAACGAGCAGACTCGATCAAACCACCAGAGGCGGTTACTGACACACAGCTCTCCACGTCCTCCACCCCTACGTAACCCACTACCGTGATGGACTGAGCTAATAGGGAGCCGACACATGGCAGTGTTGATTAGTATAAAATGTCCTTTCTGTGATCATAGACGGGAATGGGATAAGTCAAGGCCCAAATAAGCCACATGGGGGCCCAACACAAAGCACGGACCGAGGCCTAGCAAGGGGGTCCCGAGCCCAACGCATCGGGTGAAACCCCAAACTTGCCCATAATAAATGGGGTGGAAGAGATACTGCCGCATATCACCCTGCATAACACCCTCGACCGCAATCAAAGCCCGACCAAGACAAATGAAGCTACAAAAACCAAGTCTCTAACAAACGAGCAGACTCAAATGTTCACCGCAGGCTGCCATCGGCAGACACTAACCCACTACCAGCGATGGACTAAGAGCGCCATAAGGGCTTCACATGGCAATGTTGATTAGTATATAAAACATCCCGCTCATGACCATAGACGGGATATGTACTCGAGCAACCCGAGAGAAATAAAATTGTTCGTGAAAAGAAAATCGCTATTCAATGAAACAAAATACCGCTGAATAAGCTCACGCGCTCATGGGGCTTATGAACTTAATTCCAAAAGCCTTGGCTGCATCAAAAGTTGAATATCATCATCAACAACAGAAAATTTTTCAAATAGGTTCAATCACAAAATCAAAGGATATGAATGAGCAAGAACTGCTATACCTTTTTCGAGTTTTTCAGAATTGATGTCGACACCAACTATTCGAGACGCCCCTCTCTGTTTTGCACCTTGTAATTTAACTATATGTTATTTATGATTTATCAAAATCATGATATAATAGCTAACTGCTAATTATCATCATAACAATAACAGGCAGAAAAAATGAAGTTAGTAAGACTCTGTTCTGTACTTACAGAAAGGCCAACAGTTCCAAGTCCAAAAATGGCTACAGTTGATCCTTCGGTTATATCGGCAACGTTCCAAGCTGCCCCGAGACCTACATAAGGTATGGTATAGTATGTTTAGGATATAGGGGTATTTTTGTAATTTATGTCGATTTGAATGTCCATATACATTCATTTGGTTTATTTAATAAGGTTACATGATGATAGGGTATAATATGTTTCATGTATAGGGTATTTTTTGTAATTTATTCTCCATTTTGCCGATTCAACGTCTATGCTAATTATTGGTTTGTTTAATAAGTTTTACAATGATAGTATAATATGTTTAAGGTATAGGGGTATTTTTGTAATTTATTCTCCATTTGTCGATTTGAATGTCCATATAAGACTCTATTTGGTTTGTTTAATAAGGTTTAAGGATGATAGGGTATAATATGTTTAAGGTATAGGGGTATTTTTGTAATTTATTCTTCATTTGTCGATTTGAATGTCCATGTAAGACTCTATTTTGGGCTTATTGCACAAGGTCAAGGATGATAGGTATAATATGTTTATGTATAGGAGGCTTTAAGGGGATGATGTGGTATACATGTTTAAGGCATAGGCATGTAATTTATTCTTCATTCATTTGATTTTAACGCCCATGTACACTCTATTTGGTTTGTTTAACAAGGCTTTGGAGATGATAGGGTATAATATGTTTAAGGTATAGGGGTATTTTTGTAATTTATTCTTCATTTGTCGATTTAAATGTCCATAGAAGACTCTATTTGGTTTGTTTAACAAGGTTTAAGGATGATAGGGTATAATATGTTTAAGGTATAGGATTATTTTTGTAATTTACTTCTATTTACGCATTTGAATGTCCATATACACTTCATTTGGTTTGTTTAATTTACATTTGATAGGTATAATATGTTTAAGGTATAGTATTTTTCAGAATTTATTCTTCATTTGTCGATTTAAATGTCCATAGAAGACTCTATTTGGTTTGTTTAACAAGGTTTAAGGATGATAGGGTATAATATGTTTAAGGTATAGGATTATTTTTGTAATTTATTCTCTATTTGTCGATTTGAATGTCCATATAAGACTCTATTTGGTTTGTTTAACAAGGTTTAAGGATGCATAGGTATAATATGCTTAAGGTATAAGATTTTTTGTAATTTATTCTCCATTGTTTATTTGAATGTCCATAGAAGACTCTATTTGGTTTGTTTAACAAGGTTTAAGGATGATAGGGTATAATATGTTTAAGGTATAGGGGTATTTTTGTAATTTGGTAATATATAAGGTTATTATAAATAACCTCCTATGTAATCCTATTACAGTAATGGTGAAAGTTTGAGCTGTTGTTTTCTTTGTAAGTACACGGCCGAACCATGTAAAATATGTGCGTTTTCTTTGTTTTTCCGTAAAGTTGGGGGATTTGAATGTTCATGGAGGACTGTGCGGGTATGGGGATGCACGTGAGGGAGGGTGTTAAAGACAGATATCTCAGATAAACTGAATCCTAAAAAGTTCGAAGCACCTGGCTATTTAATGCTTAAGAATGGTACTAAGATTTGTGATGTTTAG
The DNA here is from genome assembly GCA_016808115.1 of Tetrastigma voinierianum. NCBI lineage: Eukaryota > Viridiplantae > Streptophyta > Magnoliopsida > Vitales > Vitaceae > Tetrastigma > Tetrastigma voinierianum. Next base: position 59,243 of record JAEQBH010007894.1, on the reverse strand, counting down.
GTATAGGGTGGTTTTTTTAATTTATTTTTTATTTGTTGATTCAATGCCCATAAAGGACTATATAAAACTCTCCACGTGGCATGGGTCACCCGAGGCGGGGTGCGTTAAAAGGCATGATATTCGCTTTAACCCAAATCCTAAAAAGCTCGAGCTTGGGAGAGTTAGTTACTTAACAAGGTCTAAGGATGGAAACTGGTGATATTTAGGTATATAAGTATTTTTGTATCTGCATTCATATCCATGTTATTATAAATACCTTCCTATGTGTAAACCCTATTTTAGTGATAGTAAAAGCTCGAATCCGCTGCTCGTGGATATGCAAAGTAATAACTGGCCGGCTAAACCCGTGTTTTCTTTGTTTTCCTTACTCCGATTTTATCAACATCATACAATTTAATAACACAACCAAATGTTAACCCTCTCATATATGTGCCAAGTTCATGGGAGGCAAGTTTTGTGGCAAAAAAAAGTCATATGGAACCCGGAAAGTACTAAGAAAAGAAAATAGTAAGAAAAATAAAGAGGAAAAGTGAATGGAAAGAGAATTTGGAAGAAATTAAAAAAGAAGTTTAACCTTAATAAATTAATTCTATATGTTTTATTCAAACTCATTTTATTTGTTTTCTATTATACAAGGACTAAGAAATTTTAAAATATGTAAAATTTTGAGGAATTTTGATTATATTTGATTTTCTTCATATTTCCACTATAGAACAAAACAGGAGAAATACTTTTCCTACATTTTCCTTTCCCTAGTACTTTCCGGGTTCCAAACAGAGCCTTAGTTTTATACACTTTTCGGCATGTTTTCTCTCTTAAAAACTTATTGTCAGTCTTCTACAACCAAATACGAGATCGTCAACATTCTTCAATCCTTGTGAAGAAATTTATCCAAAAGGATCATTTTAATTACGATAAGATCCAAGAAATTATAACTTTAACCCTCACTCCCGATGTGCGGGGGTTAGGTGAGAGGCCTTTCCGTGATGAACCAAGCACCGCCGTAAGTGGAAGCCGGGCGGTTTGCACGTATGATTCTCTTCGAGAATGGTGACGCACGTAAGCCTGAGAGGAAGTCAGTTGGTATACTAGGAGACATCGTGGGCGGTTATGGTAATCGGGGCTTATGGAAAGACATCGTAAAAGAATGGCTTACCTTCTCTCAAATGCTATTTCCTAGGAAATGGTAGAAGGTCGGGGTTTTTGAAGGATCCTCGTGCGACGAGACCGTTACGAGCCATGCCTTCCACTGCTCAACCTAAGGTACCACAAGGATGCAAGGTAGCATTTTCGGGATTCGCCGTTGGAGGTCGGGTTTGGTCCCATTTTCCTGTGACCTTTCAATGACCGGGAGAGCTAAGAGGCGAAAGGTTCTTTCTTTTTCTGCACAACAAGAAGATTAGGTTTGTTCAAGAGGATCGTCTTTTGCTAAAGGAGTCTATTACTGATGGCTTTTCAATTAGACATATGTATCGTAAGCTGATGGTTTCTCCTCCTTTAGATTTCCCAGCAGATCCATCCTGAACTCCAATCGTTCCCCAAAATCGTTTTTTCACCGGGAAGCTCTTGCAGTAGCGTATTTACGCCGAACAACTAAAGAGGAGGTGACTCTTTGGGCAAATGTGCGTTTTTATGCTGAAGAATTATAAACAATGCACCACTCGCTTATCCATCGTCAGAGCTGTGATGTTATGGGATCTTCTTTGGCACCATCGGGTTAATCATGCTCTCCCGCACGGTTCCTAAGAATCCTCCTTACTTGGCAAAGCGCTAATGTTGGAAAAAAAAGGAAGAGAGTTTGGATGGCGGCTCCTCTTTGTTTATTCTGACGTATTGGAAAGGAACAGCTTGCTTTCAAAACGGCGCCCTTCGTTTCATGATGAAATCTTCTTTCCTGGCTTACCTTGTGGGCTACATGTGTACAAAGGTCGATAACTAAATTTTCAAGGATTTTTCGCTTGACGGGTATAGGTGAGAGTATGATAAAGGTTCCTCGTAATTTCTCGTACTTTTTAGAGCTTTGTGCTCTTTTTTTTCATATATATATATATATATATATATATATATATATTGCTTTTTATCGATCAAAATAAAATTCTCATGTAAGGATCAAAGGTGAGAATGAAAGAAATTATAACCCCTAAGATCACGTTTGTTTTTTGGCTTTTTGCTGAAAGTTATTTAGCATGTTTGGTTTTTAACTTTTTCATGACTTCTTGCTGAAATTTATAAAAAGAAATTCTGAATAGAAAAAAAAAAAGTTCTATTCAGAAAAAAGTCATCTTCCCAAACGAGAAACACCACCCTTACCCAACAAGGAGGAGAGTTACCAGCACTCACTTTCTCACCTAAATGTTAAACAACAACTTAATACTTAATACTATTAAGACTCATTTAAGATTAAGATGAAAGCCTATTTAAGATTAAGTAAAAACAAACACCATCAAAGTATTTGGCTTTTTCTATTCATAAAAAAGTCATCTTCCAAAACAGGAAACACCGCCTTACCCAACAAGGAGGAGAGTTGGCAACACTCACTACCCAATATTAAAAAACAAACAACTTAATACTTAATACTATTAAATACTATTTAGCATTGTTGTAATTACATTCCGTAGCTATAAAAAAAACAAACGCCACCTAAGATCCAAGAACATAAACTTTGCCTCAATTCTTGATGTAAGGATCAAAGCTAGTAGAATGAAAGATATTATAACCCCTGAAAGCTAACTTCAAAAATGAAAAACACAGACTCAGGTCACGTTTGTTTTTCAACCTGTTTGTTTTTTAACTTTTTTATGACTTATTACTGAAAAAAAGTTCTATTCAGCATTAAGCTTAGCAGTGTATATATAGCTTGATGGAAATATCATAGTAAGAAATGTTACCCGCAGATACTCCACAGCTAAGAAGGCATATTTTGTCCAAAGGAGCAAGCGAGCTGACCTTCAAAGCACATCCAGAGTGCACAACTCAGATACTCAATCGGGGCTTGAAAAACAGATGAATAATGGTAAATCGGCTTCCCTTTTATCGAAAATCGGGTTTTCTGGTCGCTATGCATTAATACTCTTTCCTTTCCAATTCGAAGTTCTCGCAGATGTTGCTTTTACTGAGGTGCAATAATCGGGGATTTCATGTAGATTCTCCGAATAACAATGTAAGTACATGGTCTCCTCTTCGAATCTGGCCACGCCTTCCCCACACTCCACAATCCCGCATTTTGATGAAAGATTCAATATATGATATCGAAGTCCCGTGACGGCTGGACACACACTGGCCCGATTGAAGTGAATGAATCATATTAAAAAGGCTCAAGGCACTCCGCCACTCTAATTACAAGAATCTCGCCATTTAAAAAACATGCGCCTCAATCTAGCCGGACACGCTTTGGGGTGCCCATAGCGCCTCCTCGTCCAAACGAGCAATATCTATACTACTTGACCGAAATTGCTACAAATAAGATCGTGCCTAATTCCCGACCTCCGACGCGAGAGTTCTGGTTCTATTATATTCGCAAATCCCATGGGACACAACCAGGACGTCAGGTTTGCATGAGGTGTTCGCTACATCCCGTGACCTGACATGAGAGAAACTTCGACATTATATGCGATAAACTCATCTCAACTTAGTATTGCTTTAAAGCCGCGAGGGTCTCTTCAACCCAAACAAACAATATCTAGATGGTCAGGGTCAGGGTCAGCATGATTTGAGACAGTCGATTCTCACCCTCGATGTGGGGTCTATTCCGCTTTTGGGCTCCTCAGAGGGTGTTTGCCTGCTCGTCTCACAAATCCCATGGGACACAACTATACCAAGCAGGTTCCACCGCTTGAGAGGTTTGTCATATCCTACATCGATACGAGTAAACTTCCGACACTATATAAAAGTATTTAGCCCTCTTAACTTAAGAGGACAAAGGCTTAAAGCCATGAAGGCCCTTTAAACCTAAAGCGGACAATATTTGCATGGTTGGATTGGATCGTTACAAATGGTATCAGAGCTGATCCCCGACCCTTTATATAAGTATGAACTTATCTCAACTTAGTAGACATGTTTTAAAGTCGCGGAGCTCCTTAGCCCAAAGTTCGACAATATTCATATTTATCGGCTGATTGCTTACAATCATTTTCCTACTAACATAAGTAAACAACACAAGATAGAGAAATTACCCCCGGCTTCCTCGTGACCGAAAATCCGAGGAAATATAGGAGCCTGCACAAACAAGAAAAAGTTGCTAAAGATCAAAGATGGCAAAATTATCTATCAATTAAAGATGTAAACTTTCCCACTCATGATAAAGATCAAAGGAGATTAATGTTGCTATCCAATTTAAGGCTATTAATGATTAACCATAGAGCAGTATGTAGCCACACTGTTAAGGGTATTCATTCAACCAGCGTTTAAATTAATAGGCATCGGCCAACAATGTGTTAACTAAATAAATGGTAAGGCTAATAGCCATCATTAAGAGGTTTTGGGTCAAAATAGACTTGATTTTGAAAAAAAAAAATATAGCAGCTTTTTTTGCCATTTTTACAAACATATGTTCAAATAGTTTAAATCGTAGCCGAATCTTCACAGCGCATTTTTAGGCTAAAGCCGCATCAATTACGGTTTCATTTTCAGACAAAGTCGTAGCTCAACCGCGCTTCTAACTAGGATTAAAAAAATAAAAAATTTGAACATCTCTCCTAGGTGGAGCATGAAAGAGGCTAGATTGAATAACAGTTTGCAAAAAGGCCTAAAATCAAAATTTGTTTAAAAAGAAGGGTCATTTTGACGAGTTATGTCCCATAATAGTACTTTTAAAATAAATAAAAAATACTAATTAAGAACATGTTTGAAAAAAATACCCAAATTAGTGCTTAAAACCGTAGTTGGTGACTATGGTTTTAACTGCAAACTTAAAACCGTAGTCACCAACTATGGTTTTAATTTAAAGAAAATTAAACCTAGAAGCACTAATTACGCTTTAACTTTAAAATCTAAAGTTGTAGTCACCAACTACTAGCTTTTGGATGAGGACGCATTACTTTGGGCATTTTTTTCAAACCTATACTAAATTGGTATTTTTCTATTTTAAAAGTACCATTTTGGGACAAAACTCCCTTGAAACCATTGTTTCCAACTATGGTTTCTTATTTGTATTAAAATGAGGTTTGAACTACAGTTTACTTTTGTACTAAAGCTTGTAATAAAACTACTACGCTTTAAGACAAATACGTTTAGCTCCTACCATGCCTTCTAACTTAGATTTTAACAAATAAAAAATTTGAAACATCTCTCCTAGGTGTAGACCCCAAAAAGCAGTATTTTTTTATTTTATTTTATTATATTATTTTATTATTTTTATCGGCTTTTAATTTGTAGCTGAAAGAAATGTTAAAAAAACAAAAAACAAATAAAAAATAAAAAAAAAATAAAAAAAGAAGTCAAAAAGTGGGGGACATAGGGTCCCCCACACACCCACATTGCTCACCCACTTCTCCACTTTCCCATGTTTTAAGCCTTAAAACATAGAAGCTGAGAAGGTAGTAAAAAAAGAGAAAAGAAGCACAAAGAGGGAGAGAGGGAAGCCAAAATCCGTAGGAGGAAAGGTAGGGGGAGAAGAAAAACAGAGGGGAGGAGGAAAAGAAGTATGGGAGAAAACAGGAAAAAAAGAAGGAGTGAAGTAGAGAAGGGAGGAGGAGAGGAGATGCAAGGAATTTGATATCGATCGGACCATCAAACTTGAGCCGATCGATCTCAAATTTTGATATAACGTTCTACTCAACACCAGAACCACCGATAGTCTCCATTTAAAATTTCACTTATTAGTATCGTAAGCTTATTTTTGCATTAAATCGTTTGGTGATTGGGTAAGTTCATAAGATTTCGCTTTCACTGCTTAACCGTTGGGACTCTTCTATATTTTCGACATGTTTGAAATAATACATGCATTCAGTCGCTTAACGCGCAGATTATTCAGATTCCATTCAAAGTTATAATTGCTAGAACCAATAGCTATTGATTCGCTTTCAATTTTAAACGATTTTACTACAGAAGATTTTGATCATTGTTTTTAACCGCGATCGCTCAATTTTCAGTATGTTTATGATAATATATGTATCTAGCCGCTTAACTACAGATTATATTGCATTCCATTCAAAGTTATACTAGTTAGAACCAATAGTTGTTGATTTTGTTCCTCAACGATCTAAGGTAAGATTTTGATCATCGCTTTTAACCGTCTGCTCACTGGGGTATGTTTGCGATAAGACATGATCTAGATTACTTAACTAGTGGAGATCGATTTGAGTCCCGAATAGTCATATTTCGCATGAAAACAATAGCTATATTTCCGGTTTTAAGATAGAAAATCTAAGTTTTCTCTTCACTGTCTGTATTTTCATCGTAGGTCCGATCCCGCTCTCGCCTGTGTGTGATCTATCTCGAAATTTGAGAGAGTTTCTAACTCATAAATCTTCATTATGAACAAAGGAGATTAGGATTTGATTTCAAAACAAAGAGTGTTTTTGGTCCTATTTATTCGAGCTGGGGAGATTTTTTTAATTTTGCTTTAAGAAAATTTGTTACATTTAACATAAGGATTGATTAAGTACTCCTATTTAAGTTTATGAAGTTAATTTTACTTTAAGTCTAATAGGATCAATACTTATAGCATAAACTACCCAGGCCCAACTTCATTTACTTTAGTTCAAACCTATTAATCTGCCTCAACATATTTAGGCCCATCAACTTGGGTCCAACCTATTAACAAAGCCCAACAACATATTTAGGCCCATCAACTTAGTTCAAACCCATTAATCTAGTCTATTAAATTAGAGTACTAACCTCATACCTAAGTTCCACCAAATTCCGACCTAAAGTTCTCACTACATGCGCCCAACTCCATTTGATTCAACCCATTTACTTTGCCTGAAACTCTATTAACTAAGCCTAAATATATTTATACCATCAACTTAATTCAACCCATTAATCAGTTTCAAATATATTTAGTCCATCAACTTAGGTTCAAACTCATTAATCTAAGCCCCATCAAATTGCGCCTAATAAAACAGCCAACCTCATACCTGTTCTCACCACTCACCTGCTCACTACATAGGTCCAACCCATCAAATTAGGTCCAACCCATTTACTTTAGGTTCAAACCTATTAATCCAAACCCAATGGGTTGGACCAAATTTGATGGGTTTGAACCAAAGTAAATGGTCAATTTAATTACGGGCCGACCATGAATGGAAATTTCGTCACCTACGTTTGCGTATTTATGGGCCGAGCCTAATTTAACATTTAATTTGACGGACTTAGATTAATGGGTTCAACCTAAAGCCTCGACGACCTAAATATGTCGGGCTCGACAATGGGTCAGACCAAAGTCAGATGTACCAAATATGTCGCGGCCGATTAATAGGTTGAACCCCAAAGTAAATGGGTTTAATTTTAAATTCATTAACCTACGTGACTTACGCTTTATCGGCATTAATCCTATTAGGCTTAAGTAAATTAACTACACAAACTTCTAAATAGGAGTATAAATCAATCATATGTTAAATGTAACAAATTTTCTTAAAACAAAATAAAAAAAAGTCTCATAGTTCGAATAACTGTCCCACCAAAACACTACTGCTTTGAAATCAAACCCAATCTCCACCTCGCTCATAATGAAGATTTATGAGTTAAGAAATCCTCCTCCGTAAATTTCAGATAGATCACAATTGGCGTATGCAGCTGATCGACTCAATAAATTGACAGCCAAGAAAACTTCATTTTCTATCTAAAACCTTAAATATAACTTAACGCTTCCATAATGTAAATATGACTATTCGACTCAAAATCCAATCTCCACCGCTCATAATCTAGACGGCGTCTTATCATAAACATACCCAAAATCTCGTAACTATCTCGACGGCTAAAAACAATGATCAAAATCTTACACTAAAATCGTCAAATCAAACAAAATCAACAACTATTGGTTCTAACTAGTATAACTTTCAAATGGAATCTACAAATATAATCTGCACCGTTCATGACCTAGATCTATGTATTATCATAAACATACCCAAAATTCATAACGATCTGACGGTTAAAAACAATGATCAAAATCGTTTGAAATTGAAACAAAATCAACAACTATTGGTTCTAACTAGTATAACTTTCAAATGGAATCTACAATATAATCACCGCTCACGACCTAAATCTATGCATTATTTCAAACATATCCAAAATATAGGCTGATCTAACAAGAAACAATGAAACGAAATCTTACCTTGAACTTGCCAATACTAAAACCGATTTCAAAATCTCCAAAAATAACTTCCCATCTAATAAAATCCAAATCCATCAAATTTTCATCAAGACCATCCAAAGGGTTTCTCAAAGTGGGAGAGAACGTTATATCAAAATTGAGATCGACGGCTAAGTTTGAGCGGTCCACCGATATCAAATTCCTTGCATCTCCTCTCTCCTCCCTTCTACTTTACCCTTCTTTTCCGTTTTCTCCCATACTTCTTTCCTCCTCCCTCTCGCTTTTCTTCCTCCCTACCTTTCCTCCTACTCAAGGCCCTTCTCTCCTCTCCAACCTCTCTTTTTCTCCTTCTTCCCTCTTTCTTCTCTTCCTTTCTCTTCTCCCCTTCTCCTTTCTTTCTTTCTTTCTTCTTTCCCTCCTCTTCCTACCCGTTTTTTGCTCCCCTCTCTCCCTCTTTCCTTCTTTCTTTTTCTCTTTTTTTCACTACCCCACTTCCCAATGCTTTGTGCCAAAACACTTCTAAGTTCAGGTCAAATGAAGAATGCGTGCTGGTGCGGGGACCCTAGTGTCCTCACTTTTGGACTTTTTTTTTTTTATTTTTATTTTATTTTTTATTTGTTTTTGCTTTTTTTAACGCTCATTTCAACCTCCTAAATTAAAAAAAAACAATAAAAATAATAAATAATAAAATTAAAATAAAAAAATATCATGGCCTACACTCAAAGTATGAAAGAGGCTAGATTGAATAACAGTTTGCAAAAAGGCCTTGTCTACTAAAACAATTCGACCAGTTTCTGACTTATGTTTGACTTTAAGGCTCGCAGCAACTTTTGTAAAAAGAAAAAGTTGAGAAAAAAAGGGTTTTGTTGTGATAACAAAGGGGTTGGGTTTTGCTGTGGTATTTCAGTAATATCAATATTTTAGGATTGATTCTTTAATCTGCTAGGGCTGTGAATCATTCTCAAATTCAATGCCTTCCTCTACCCGTGGTTTTTTCAGAAGGGTTTCCTATAAACCTCGATACAGTTGTTGGCTGCATTTTATTATCGCGCCTATCGATTTTAACAACAATCCTAAATTCAAAGATTTGTTTAAAAGAAAGGTCATTTTAACTCATGGCGATCAATGACACAATAAATGAAATACGAAATGTTAAAAAACAATTTGATGCATGCAAACCTTAACAGATGAATCTGAAAATGATGACAGAGAACAACAGAATATATAATAAACCCTAAAATGTTGATATTATAAAAACATCCGAGAAGAAAATTCCATACCATACCACATCCCTAGTTTTTTCTCAACTTTTTCTTTCCACGAAAATCTCATCACGGGCCTTATTAACAAGAAAGAATTAGGGATTAGAAATGAAGAAGGTGAAAAAATGGAGATGAGATGACCTGAGACCAGGCGGTGATATCACTGCGGCAGAGAGAAGTGCAGACAACTTTAACCCTAATCTCCATAGGCTCCGGTGGGCTGACCTCCACTTCCTCCATCACCAACGCCTCTCCAGCTCCATACGCCACCGCAGCTTTTTTTTTTTTTTTTTTTGGCCTGAGACGATCACAGAATCGTTAATTCATTAGGCAAAAGGATGAAGACATTGAAGAAACCATGAAGGTAAATTATGAAGATTTTGAAAAAACCTAAAAGTATGAAGATTTTGAAGAAATCGTGCCGGAAATCAGACAACTTGAGCAAGTTCCCACTCTCTGCAGGATGATATTGGAGGAGGAGAAGGAGAAGACGTAGATTTGATCCAGAGATTGAAGAAGATGGACTGAAGAAATTCCATTTCCCAGTTTAAATGGGGCTGTTAGGGTAAAGGGTTGCGCCATGGGTTAGTGAAGACTCGAGAGAAAAGCCAGAGATGAGAGAAGGTGGGGATAGTTTTTAAAATATTTATTTATTTATTTATTTTTTTTTTTTAAGTTTTTTTTATTAATGGGTCGATCTATTTTGACCCGCATTTTTTGAGAATCGGATTAAGAAAATGATGATTCGAATATAACTAAGGTCTATTGGCCTATTAGGGATTGATTAACTTGTTTGGCCTATTTTGTTACGTTTTTTATTTTATATTTTTTAGTGATTATATAATATTTTTTAATTATTAAAAATATTTGTTTTTTTATTATGAAAAATGTAAAATAGTTGTTTATAGAAAAAAATAATAGTTATTAAATAATTGTTTTTAATAAAATAAAATAATAATAATACGAAAAATAATTTAAAATAAAATATAAATATAAATATAACTAAAATAATTTATTTTATATAATATTTTAAAAACATAAGAATAAACTATAAGAATTTTAAAGAAAATTTATTTTACAAAATATAAAATAAGTAAAATTGTTATTTAATATTTTTTTTAATTTTTTTAATGTTAGACCCATTTTGCCCCTTTTAGCCCACGGCCCTCATAAGATCAAACTCGAATAAAAATGAGTCGAATTGATCCGACCCATTTCCTAGCTATAGTCAGGAAACAGGTTCGTCCAATTGATTTTGGCCCAACCCACTCAAACCATGGGCCATAATGGGCCGAGCCGTGTTATACCATAGAAGAATTTTGATAACTGACCATATCCTCGTCAGTCACTTCCGGCCACACGGATTTAACTAATGCGCATTAAAATACTATTAAGATGGAGTGTCGGGAGGATAACAAGTTAACAACTCCCATTTGTTCGCTTAGTTAGCTCGTGATCTATGCTGCTTAATACAAAGCCTACAAACACGAAAAATCAAAACACTGTGGACCGAAAAAATAAACCATAACCTAAATTCGGCATACGACCGTGAATCTCATTTGATGAATATGGGAGAGACGTCGCCAATTCGCCACGCGTTTCTTCGTGTCACCAATAATCCAAATACGACCCAATTAATAAATAGGTAACACGACATGACACATATAACCCATTTATTAATTTGGTCATTTAAATTAATATGAATTATAATTAACTCTTCAATATTTAACATAAATAACATATTAAAACGGTTTAATCCAAGTTAAAATTCATTTACATAATAATTAAACAGGTCAATTTCGTGTCATGTGGATTGACACTTATATAACCCGTTTATTAAAAGGGTCATACAAATCAACATAAATTTGACCAAAACACGATTATATTCAACCCAAACACGCAAAAATAAACGTGTCAAATTCGTGTCGGGTTCACGGGTCGTGTCAAATTTTACTGTGAACTTCTTTACCATAATATATATAACGACACGAGGGCTGCAGTAGTCCGGGTGCCACTGTGTTTGGTCCACTCGCCCAACCATGAAATCCTTCATTGCAGCTTCTAAAAAGTATTCAAGGATGGAATCTCGCACCCAAAAAGGATCACCGTCACGGCTTCTGCTTTGTGAAGTGAAATGTGACCTTTAGATGCACAAATAATTTTATAAAATATGATAACATTAATAAAAATTTTAATATTTAATGATTCGACAGTTAATCTTTAAAACCCAATTTTGAAAGTAAACCTGCCTTCTAAGAGATAATGTAAATACATGAAATAAAAAGGGGCAGTTTTGTCCAAAAAGGATTATTTTTTCAAGAAAAAACATGTGATAGGTTGGATTCACAAATCTTGCATTATTTTTTGATGTCTTTTAATTAAAAATTTTTAATATTTATAGAAAAGTTTAATATATAATTAGAAATTTAAAAAATAAAACTGTTTTTAAAAGAAGTTATAGTCTATAAGACGCGCCTAGAACCAAGGAATGGTTGTGCCTTGAGCCTAGGCACGCCTTTGCATTTGAATTAGGGGTGTAAACTAGTCAATTTACTCGTAAGCTACTCGAGCTCGACTCGTAAAGCTTGTCAAGTCGAGTTCAAGTATCACAATACACAACTCAAGTTACTCACAAGCTTAATCGAGCTTTATCATTTTATTCATCGAGTTGAACTCGAAGCCTCAAAATCTAAAAAAGCTCGACGTAGCTCAGCTCGAATTTTAATCGAGTTTGGTCACGACTGACTCGATTACACTCCTATTTTGAATGATAGGAACAATTAAACAAATATTATTGTATCATCCGATTACCATTTCGAAGTTCTCCAGCCAAAATGATTGTTGTTTGTGCCCCAGATAGCTGCATTAGGGTAGCTAACAAATCAGCAACTGCACCTTCGCTATAAATTAGGTCTCGACTTGTTACTCAAAACAAAGAATATCAAGATAAAAGATATCAAACAATATAAAGATTCAGAGTTCAACAGATCCGTTTTTTTTAAAAAATAACCCTCTTAACTTAGCCTCTTATCACCTTTTGACATAATCTTTCTATATGTTTCAACCATCCTCAAATTCGTTTATTTACGAAAATGCCTCTGCCTTGACTAGGCCTGGGTATTCTAACTACCCAAAAACCTTTTCAATCTCTGTGAGTCTAAAGATTTCTAATTTGACTTCAAACCATCTAATATGAAAACAAATTGCAATTAAAGTTATTAATGACTCGCACCTAACGATATATGTCTCATCCAACATCGGATATGGGAGAAACTTCTTGACACTATATAAATATGAACTCCTCTCAACCAGACGTCGCTTTAAAGTTCGCGGCGCTCGACCAAAGTAGACAACATCTATATGATCGAAGCCTGGCTGGGCAGTGTCAGAGCCGATCCCCACCCTAATGCGGTATCCGCTTTCTGCTTGATCCCGTGAGTGTTAATTTGTTCGCCTCATAATCCCGCGGAAACTCAACGAGGACGCTTTGTCTCGTGAAGGTGAGCGGTTTGTCACATCCCACACGGAGCAAGAGAAACTCTCGCGACTATATTACGATGAGTTCCTCCCAACCAAATGTACGCTTTAAAGTCGGCGCCTTCGAGCCTCGGCGGACAACATCTATATGGTCAGGTCAGTCGCTACAATATAAATATTGTATGTTTTGGGCCCAAGAGACCGTTATGACTTTAATACATACTTACGAAGTTAGGAGGAGATCATACCATTATTAACATTCCCCGCATCCGATATGGGATGTGACAAATACCCCTCATGGAAACATCACGTCTATTATATATCATGGTGGATTGCAAGGCCAAACAAACACCCCTTAGTGGCCAAATAAACCAAACCAACCAGGTGTTGCGGACCGACTTTGATACAATTTGTAAAGACTTGCATCCAACCATATGGATATTATTCGCTTGGGTCTCTACGACTTTAAAACACATCTACAAGGTTACGAGGAACCAATACTTATATAGTGTCATAAACTTCTCCTTCTATCTGATGTGGGATGTGACAAACATTCCCCACATGCACGTCCTTGTTATGCCCTTACGGATTATAGGCCAAACAAACCCTATATTAGGCTAGATCGACTACGATACTTTGTAATGACTCACACCTAACCATATAAATATCGTTCACTTCTCATGTACTTTAACTTAATTTTTATTAATTTAAAATGCATATACAAGATTAAGAATAACTTATATTTATATAGTGTGAGTAACATTTCCACTGATATGAAATGTGATATATATATATATATATATATATATATATATATATATATATATATATATATATATATATATCTTCTTTTACATCGAATAGTGAGGGGAAAGATTTTGCACTCAAGCATTTAATTCCTCTTAACCTTATATATACATTTTAAAGTCGTAAGGATTCCTGTGCCTAAAATGTGCATAATATTTATACGGTCAGTGTGAATATTACAACTCAGACAAAGTCGATCCGCCCCGATGGTTTATGCCACCACTCATGGTGTTTGTAAGGTTCGGGTCTTGCACCTGAAGTCGATCCAAAATTTGTCTTCTTTAATGTAAGAAATGTTTCCATTTTCCGTACAAAAAGAATTCACATACACACACCAATGAAAGCAAGCAAACCAAAAATCCTGTTTTGCGTATTGAAAGTAGGGGTGGGCATGGTTCGGTTAACCAAACAACAACACATAAAAGTTGGATCCATCGTTTTTGGTTTATTTATATGTCCAAATCTCAACACATTACGGTCAACCAAATCTTCAATTAACCATTTTTTCGGTTAACCATATACCTTGGGTCTTGACTGATGCTTCACAAGGGAGGAGGAAGTGGTCTCAAACGACACCTCTCTTTTCACATCCTCAACTTCTAGACGCTATTATATATGTTTGAGTCTACCATATCCGGTCATATATCCTTTTTCAACCGCTTTCATCGACTTTATCTAAGCAACTTATTATTTTGAATCTCACTATCGGCCACAAATACACTATAAGCAAATTCTTCCATTTTTTCTTGCTACTGTCTACAGAAGATATACGAAAATATTTCCTCCTGAGAGTGAAGATTATCTGAAATCATATTATAAATTTGATATTAATTTTTTTCAGTTATAGCGTTGTAGTTAGGAATGAAGATTATTTTAGTCAATAAACCGAAACCGAGATTTGTATAAAACAAAAACCTAAACTAAACTGTTAAGTTTAGTTAACCTATTTTTTTTATTCTGTTTCTCGGCCGTGGCTCTACTTGGCTCGGGGTTTCTTAGGTTTTGTTGCCCACCCCTAATTGAAAGTGAGGAAAGGGTAATTACCATAATCAGGCAGAGGTTGAATCAATTCTGGGTCAGGATCATCACCCCATGTGAGCTCATTTACTGTTGCAGAACCTCGCAGGTCTACCTGTTTTAGATTGGTTTCGACATTCTTTTTCAGCAGCTTCATTCTATCAGGAAGATCGGTAAGAAAAACTTGAGCACCCAAAAGAGCAGCAATGCAACTGGGGAACACAAAATAACAATAACCCAACTCCAATAAGAATAACACAAAAATTCCAAATTATTATTATTATTTTTTTTTATCGATAAAAGGTAGTATATTGACCAGAAAAAGAAAAAAAAAAAAGGACCGAAGGCGATTAGAGGTATACAAAAAACAGTTATACTCACCTATTCCCCAACCAAGACAAAAATTCTATCGAAGAGTTTGTGTTATCAACACTATGCAGCTTAGCCCAAGACCATAAATTGATCAGAAAAGAAACTTTCATCTTTTGAATAGAAGGGGCTTTGTTCTCGAAGGCAGTCCTATTCCTTTCCTGCCAGATAGGCCAGAGTAAATAGAGAGGGGCTACCATCCAAATCTTCTTTCATTTCTTGCCAAGCAGGACTCCTTGTCAAGACAGAAAGTTTTGCATCACAAAGGAGTGGAAAACCCGATTGAAGCCAACCACGACCAAAAAAAGGAACCAAAGCCATCTAGCACCGGGACAATGAACCAACAAATGTCAATAGTTTCCTCATCCTCTTCACACAAAAACTCCCCGCTGCAAGCTTATCCCCTTTTCGAAACGGGTTCAGCATACACCTACTCCGCAAGCTCGATACAAGAAAACGATCTGTGGGGAACAATAGGGTTCCAAATAGAGCAATGAGGGAAGGGCACAAAGGGAGAACGATCAACAACCCAAATTTTTTTTTTTTTTTTTTTTATGGATAAGCAGAGCAGATATACTCATCAAAAATAATGTACAAGGGACGCCTAAGAGAGTATAAAGGACGTATACAGAGGGGGAACCAAGAGCCTAAACAAAAGAGGGCTCCTAAAACAAAAACAACCAACCCACTGCATAAAGCTTAGAGAATACACAAAATGCCTCTAACAAAATAGTGCTCCACATCTTAAATCAAGCTAGCCCAAGAAGAGATAGATCTTAAGAAACAGGACTTCAATCTAGTACTAGGAAAGCAATCATTTTCGAACACTACTTTGTTCCTCTCCTTCCAAATTTCACATAACAAATATTCCAAATTATGTTTCTAATTTTTCATGATAAAATTGTATTGTATAGTAGGTTCAATACAATTGCTTTTTACCGATAATAAAAAAAGTTCCAAAACAAGCCTACCTTCCTACTAGCTCAAGTCAGAAGGGTCGGGTATGGGTCTATAGTGTGCTCTTAGGTTCAAGATCCAAAACACGCCTATCAAGAACATACGGAACCAATAGATGTGTTCAACAAAAAAAAAAAAAAAGGAATTTCTATCCTTCCATCATTCACAGCCTTATCATAGTTTTAAAAGACGCAAGGCGCAAAGGTCTCTTGGAGCCTTGAAGCGCGAGTCACACCTAAGGCGCGGGCTTTTGTGAAGTGAAATGTGACCTAGGATGCATATCAATTCTTATAAAATATGATTAAAAGTATGATTATATTAATAAAAATTAAAGATTCCTAACATTAAAAGAAAATTTCAACGAAGAAGTAGTGAAATTATATAAATTTAAATATATAATTAGAAATTTCAAGAATAAAAGTGTTTTAAAAAGAAATTATACTTTATAAGACACATGTTTTGGAAGGCGAGGTGTTTTAACCAGGGAGTGGTTGTGCCTCGATTAAAACTATGAGCCTTAGAAACACAAAAAATAGACATTTGTTGCAATTTAATTGGACTTAAGATAGAACAAGGAAAAAGGGGCATTAGATTATTTTAGCCATGTAGCTATGCCATGAAAAATAGGGATAAAAGAATTAAACACCTAACTACATCAGCACTGAACAATTGTATTATACTAACTAATTAGAACCATAGTTAGTGACTACGGTTTTTAAATATGCCAGCTTATCTTATTACGCAGATAAGACTTACGCCATGGTAATGATGCGAGCCGAGCTTCAAGTTCAACTGAGTCGAGTCGAGTCATTTAATATTTCGAGTCGAAGCTCGAAGTTTCAGTTGGTTTTTATCGGTCGAGTTTTGATCAAGTTTCGACGAAATGAAATTTCAGAAATTTCATAGTCAGTTCTGCTTTACTGAAGCACCCTAATTATTATATATCCAACTTTAGGAGAATCGGTGTATGGAATATATATATATATATATATATATATATTTATCACGTTTATAATACTAACTTATTAATATAATTTATAGAATAATATCCTATTCTCTTATATCTTTCTTTAAAGAAAATTAATTATTTTTAAAATAAATATATTTATAACTAAATAAATAATAAAATGTATGATTGTTTAAGAATAAAACAATAGAGATATATTATTTAAGCTCATCCCCTAAAATAGAGATATAAAAATTAAAAAAACTTTAAAATTTTATATACAAAAAAATTCAAGTTTCTCGCGAGCTTTTTGAAGTCGAAGATGAACAAGCCGACTGACGCGAGCACATTTCGAGTCGAGCCTACACGAAATGAGTCCGAGTAGCTCATGAAGGCCTGTCTCATTAGCACCCCTAATAGCACTTGTGAGAAGATCAAAGAGGACTCAACCCCAGAAGGAGAAGTTGCAGGTTTTGGTGTATTACATAGATCCCTTCTTTCACTTAAAAGAAGGAACATCACTTAGGGGAAGACTGACACCGCTGCTCTTCAGCCGCCTTTTAAAACTGTGAATTACCAACCACTTTCGCTTTCACGACGCCATTCATAGAAAGTGGTGCATCTTAAACATGAATTATTTTGGGGAATTTTGCCAAAGTTTATTTTGGTGGGACATGAATGGAAAACCTAGCTCCAATCAGTGTTTCTACCAGTTTCTCCTGATTGAAAGCCACCTTTTCATTTCTTTTTGTAAGTAACCAATCTGTTTTTCCTTTTCAAAGTGATTAAAGTGACAAATATTAGATTGGATTAGATTAAGATACAGGATGGAAGAAAGTGAAGAACGAGACAGGGAAAATGATTACCCAACTAAACCACAGCCAGAGCCAAGTTCGACAACCTTCTTGCCTTGAAGAAGAAGAAGACCTGAATCAACGGAATGTTCAAGAAACTTCCCCAATACAACTCCACTATCCCACATCACAGATCCAGTGACTCCAGGTGTTCCTGGAGTTAATTTCTAACTTAGAAAACTGAAAATCCATAGCAATCCGTAGCAATCCGTAGCAATTAGCAACAAGCAACAGCAAAGAGAAGAGAGTAGTACTAGGAAGAAGGGATTGAGAATGGAGAGAGAGGCCGCAGGAATCGAGATGGAGAGAGAGGGACGATTGGGAGACGAAAGCGTTAGGTTAATATGTGGGCCGTTGAGTGTACCAAAATTCAGTGTTCGTTGCCGCCGCGCCGCCGCCGCCGCCGATGATTCCGATCCTTCTTCTTCATCCAAAACGCTCACCATTCCTCCGTACCCTCCCATTCTCGTTTTCGCTTCCTCTGAAGCCATTTTTGACGGATTTTGATTCCCAAATCACCACTGGGTTAGCACTTAAACCCTAGTGCCCCATATTGAGTTGAGACTAACAAAGCTTGTTTGAGATTTAGGGACGGTTTTGGTTTTTGTTTTGTTTTTGAAAACTGTTTTTTTGTTCTGAATATAAGAAAAACATTTTTGTTTTGTTTTTGAAAACTGTTTTTTTGTTTTCGAAAATAAGAAAAACATTGGGAACGCATGAGATTTAGGGACAAGATCAGTTTTAGGAGTTCTCTGCAAAAACAAGGCCTGAAATGCCTATTTTGGTTGGGTTTTAAAACTGTTTTTTTTTTTTGCTTAAAACAACGATACTGTAAAGAGAAAAACATAAAAGCACGTATGACGTTTGCTATACAAATACGTTTTCTATTCTAAAAACAGTTAAAAAACATAAAAATACGCTTGCTTTTTTAATTATGGAAAACAAAAATCATACAAATAATAAATTCAAATAATGTGTTAACAATTTAAAAAAAACAAAAGTAATATTTTAACGCTTTCAAAACTATTCTCGCTAACCGCTTTTAAAAATATGACCGAACAAGTCTCAGTCTTATTTTTGGTGATTGCTTTTAGAAAATTGTTCTATGTGGGAATAAGTTTTTTGAAAAAAAAAAAACTTTTCTCAACAAAAAGGCCCATTTGGCTATTTTGACCCCTTATTTATTATTATTTTTTTTTATGATGACATAATATTGTTAATTATGAAAAATATATAATAATTGCTTATAGAAAAAAGAATAATTATTAAAAAACTATTTTTAATAAAATAAAATTATATATATATACAACTAAAATAATTCATTTTATATAATCTTTTAAGAACATAAAAATAAACTATAAACATTTCAAAGAAATCTTTATTTTACAAAATATAAAATTTATTAAATTGTTATTTATTATTATTTTTAATTTTTAAATTTCCGACCATTTTGATCACTTTGGCCCAAGAACCCGCATAGTATCGAAGAATAAAAGTGAATTAAATAAAGTTGATTTAATTAGTCCGACCCGTTTTGACTCCGTGATCCTAATGAGACAATAATGGAATATAAAACTTGATTTCTATGCCAAACCCAAATCGCTTCACACATTTAATCATCACCAAGGAAGCTCATTTTAACTATTCATTAATGCAGGACATAAGTATCAACTATTCACGCCCGTCACGCCGAAATGCGAAAGTAGGTTCCTCAACGTTAAAACAACATAAGCAAGAGCATAACGGGAAGGAAAGAGTCCCGGGTTCGAGTCCCGATGGAGACATATAGAATCATTCAATCTCAATCTGTTCTGGTAGATCTTCTGGCTTGAATTCTTCACCATCAATTTCTTCCTCTCTAATTCCAGATGCTTCCACAGTTCTTGAAACCCATTCCTTCAATGGATCTTCATTCAAATCAAGCCTTAAAAGACCTGCAAACATCCCACCAGCAAAGGCAACTGGTTCCTGGATGGACAACAAATACAAAATTTGGACCCGAGTTGACCCGTTAATTATATAATTGGACCCATCAAAGTTTCACGGGTTTATTCGTGTCAAAGCTATCTAACATGTCAAATCCAATACGATCTTGAATATATTGTTCATAATCGTGTTATACGTGTCGTGTCACCAAGTGGGTTGTGTTTGAATATGCGTTTTTAACACGATTATTGTTCGGGTTGGTCAATGTTGTGGGCAAATGGTAAGGCTGGCAAAATTTGACACGATTACCCAACAATGACTCGAAACCGACAAAATTCAAACACGACCCACTTATTAATTGAGTGACATGACACAACACGTGTAACACGATTATGAGTATGACACGGCCCACTTAATAATAATCGAGTTATACGTGTCGTGTTGTGTCACCCAATTAAAAAATGGGTAGTGTTTGAGAGTGTTTTAATACGACACATTCGTGGTCGTGTTCGTTGGTTAATGTCAAGTATCACCTACATTTCTGAAACGAACGAACACGACCCATTAACACGAATTGTCAGCCCTAACGGTTGGTCAAGGAGATTCACTTTCTACAAATGATGATAACCTTCTCATCAAAAAATCTAATGTTCAATCAAAAGAATAAAAAAACAACAAAATTATACAAACAAAATTTGATAGTCTCCTTATTCAAACAACTTTCATGGAAAATATGCTGGGAGCAGTGGCAGACCTAGAAATTGGCGTCGGGGGCATTTTAACATATGAAAATTTTGTTAAACTAACAACTGAAAGCCTCGACTTAATGGTAGAGGACTTACGGATTTTAGGGGCAGACTTTTCTTCCTTGGTTCAATTCACTTTGGAAATAAGGATAAAAAATTTTAGAAAAAAAAAATTAAGGGAGCATACTTTCCTTCCTAGGTTCGATTCTTCTTAGAAATATGGGTAAAAATTTTTGAAAAAAAAAAAATTAAGGGGGCATACTTTTCTTCCTAGGTTCGATTTCCCTTGGAAATAAGGAAAAGAATCCAGGGGCGATATGGAACTCATAATGGGTTATTATAATTCACCCCTCTTTCAAAATCGATTACCATAGCGGCTTGTGACTTCGTGGACCCTATTTTCTCTTTATGAGTGGTAGTTCTCGTGACACTATGACAGGTCATCCCTAAGGAACGAATCCACTTGTTACTTCACTCGCAGAACCATTTCAGTTGTGAACTCGCCCTTAAAAGCTAAATGTCGGGGCGAAGGAGTCCAAATGGTTATAAACTCATATGCCAAGTCATAGTTTAGCGATGTGGGACTTAGAATGGTTCATTACAATTTGCTATAACCACTCAAGTAAAACTCACCCTTAAAAACTAACTGTCAAGGGGAGGGAGTCCAAACGATTATAAACCCATATGCCAAGCCATAACTTAGCGACAGTGTGACTCGCACCTTACAGCACCTACGGCAACCACTGGTAACTCACCCTCGGAAGCTACCACATGAGAGAGGCCAAATGGTTATAAACCCATATGCCAAGTCATAACTTAGCGATGTGGGACTCATAATG
This sequence comes from Tetrastigma voinierianum, assembly GCA_016808115.1. Lineage (NCBI taxonomy): Eukaryota > Viridiplantae > Streptophyta > Magnoliopsida > Vitales > Vitaceae > Tetrastigma > Tetrastigma voinierianum. The sequence continues at coordinate 37,792 of JAEQBH010007894.1, read as the reverse complement.
GGTCATTACAATCCACCCATTTTTCAGAATCGACGTTCATGATGACTAGTGACTTTGTAGACCCCATCTCTTTATGGGTAGCAACCCGCCCACAATTCCGGGACAAGAGTCATCCCTAAGGAACGAACCTCTCTAATAATACTCTTATACCTGACGCTATGAGAACTCGGGCTCTTTAAAAAGCTAGATTTCAAGGGGAGGGAACCCAAATGCTTATAAACCCATATGCCAAGCCATGACTTAGCGATATGGGACTCATAATGTTATTACGACCGCTATAACCACTGGTGAGAACTCACCTTGCTTAGCCATGTGGAGGAGGCCAAATGCTTATAAACCCATATGTCAAGCCATAACTTAACGATGTGGGACTCATAACGGGTCATTATATGTAACTTCCCCGCCTCCAGAGATTCCTTCACCCAAAAAAAAAAAGAAAGGGAAGATTTCAACATGATCTTAGATGACAGATAAGGTAGCAAAATAATAGAAGGAAATTAATTTTTTCAAATTGTAGAAGGAAATTAATTTGTTGTCATAGAAACTAAAACTTGAATGATTGAAGTAGTAAAAGAAACTCAAGTAGAACTCACCCTTAAAAGCTAGATGTCAAGGGGAGGGAGCCTAAATGGTTATAAACCCGTATACCAAGCCATAACTTAGCGATGTGGGACTCAGAACGGGTCATTACAATATGCTATAACCACTAAGGTAAAAATCAGCCTTAAAAGCCAGTCAATGGGAGGGACCCCAAATGATTATAAATTTGTATGTCAAGCCATAACTTAGCGATGTGGGACTCAGAAGGGGTCATTACAATTTGCTATAAATGTCGAGTAGAACTCACCCTTAAAAGCTAGTCGCCAAGGGGAGGGAGCCCAAACGATTACAAACACACATGCCAAGCCTTAACTTAGCGATGTGGGACTCATAATGCGTTATTACAATCTACTATAACCACTCGAGTAGAACTCACCCTTGAAAGATAGCTGTCAATGGGAGGGTTCTCAACGATTGAGAACTTGCCAAGCCATAACTTAAATACGCGACTCCATAAATTCGGCCATTACAATTATAACCACTGAGATAGAATTCACCCTTAAAAGCCAGAAGTTGTCAAGTGGAGGAGCCCAAACGATTATATAAACCCATATGCCAAGCCATAATCTTAGCGATACACCCGTAATGCGTTATTACCATCCGCTATAACCACTTGTAACTCACACTTGAAAGCTTAATAAGGGAAGGAGCCAAATGGTTATAAACCCATATGCCGTTGATAACAGCTGGCGTGACTTATATGGCCACAATCCACCCTTCGCATAATTGATGTCCATGGCGACTGGTGACTTCGCATACCCCATCTTCTCTTTATGGGTAGCAACCCACCCACAATTCCGGGACGAGGGTCATCCCTAAGGAACAAACCGCTCTGATACTACTCTTATACCCACTTAGGAAGAACTCGCCCTTAAAAGCTAGATTTCAAGGAGGGAACCTAACAAAGGAGAACCCATATGCCAAGCCATGACTTAGCCGATATGACTCATAATGCATTATTACAATCTATAACCACTTGCAGAACTCACCTTGAAAGCTGTACCAAGGAGTGGCGCCAAATGCTGGCAAACTCATACGCCAAAGTTCTTACACTTAACGATGTGACTCATAACGTCATTACATCGTAACTTTCCCGCCCCTCCGTGATCTCTTCCACCCAAACAAAGAAAAAAAAAAGAAAGGGAAGGTTTCAACATGATCCTAGATGACTGATGTGGATAGCAAAAAAGATTTTTGCCCCCTTTTTTGCAGCAAATAATATAAGGAAATTAATTTTTTCAAATTGTAAAAGGAAATTAATTTGTTGTCATAGAAACTAAAACTTGAATGATTGAAATAGTAAAAGAAACAAAATAATTGAGAGTTTATGAAAGATATTCACTAAACTAAATCACTGACAGCTTGTTAAGCTGAATCAGATCCATGTGTTGCAACCTAATTTGAGCTCGGTTCGATTAACTTCGAAATGACCGGTATTCTACTTAGTCGCATCGAATATAATTATTTATTATTTTTTTAATTGATTCGAACTTTATCGAGTCTAGTTCGAATAGCTCCACTTTTTTTCGAACATCTAAAAAAAAATTGATCGAGCTCAAGTCGAATTTAAGCTTTTTAATAGAGTCGAGTTCAAGCTTGACTCTGTATTGACTCAACTCGATTACACTCCTACATGGGCCATGTTTTTTAAAACTGTTTTTAGTTCTCAAAAACAAGGAAAATTAGTTTGGTTCTAAGTTTCTTTTTGAAAATCTTCAAAATTTTACGTATCTTTAAACTTCTTAGTCCTCATGTAACACAAAGAAAGAAATAAATTGGGTTTGAATAAAACATGTAGAATTCATCTAATAAGTTTAAACCGATTTTATATTTTCCTCCAAAAATTTCTTTCCTTATTACTTTCCGGGGTTCCAAACGGAGCCGAAAAGACTAGTTTCAGTCAGTTTCCCATATCCCAAGTGGATAAAATTTCAATTAACAAATACCAGGAGATTGAAGAACAACATCAAGCAAATCGAAATTGAACAGTTATTATATGCAATTAGACCTCCCAAACAATCAACAGCACAAACAATCTCAATCAATGGCGACGAAAGACAGAACGACTAAATTTCCCGCCAAACCTAACAACCAATTCATCTCCGTAAACTAAAACACAAAAAAACAATATCCAATCCAATCCCAAACCATACAACACAAATTGATTAACATCGAAAACATGGGGAACAATCAGCAGCATCAATTCGTTCAAATATAGTCTCCATATAGAACGATTAGAAAGTGAAATCTGGACAGAGTCTGGGAATTACCTTAAGGGCTTTTTGGAGGATAGGGTCGGATAAGAGGGCATCAACACCGGGATTTCGGAAACAGGTGACCTTCCATTTCGATTGTGATATTCTCACCGGATTTCTGATATGGTAATTTGCAGAGATTTTTGGCGGGAGCGGATTCACCATTGGGGATTTGGGAGTGGGAGAGTTGAGAAAGAGGAGAGACATCATGCCTACTGTTTATGCCTTTTGCAATACCGCTCGTCTTCCAATATAATCCATCTTTTTTTTTTTTTTTCTTTTTTTTCATTTTCTTATTTCCCTTTCAAAACAATTAAAATAATTTGGGTTCCGAGTTTTATTCCAAAATAATACATTTTTTTTTTAGAAATAAATCTAATACGTTTTTTAAAATAATACCCGAAGTTATAATATAAAACAAATTGTTTTATATTATCCCTTTTTCTTAAAGAAATTGAAATGTGAAACAAATTTTATTAGTTCAAAATTTATAATTTTGTAAAGATATATGATAAATTTTATTTTAATAAAATGTATTTTTAATACAGATTGAATATAATATGGAATATATATATAAATAATAAACTGCACCCTTTTTAACTTTAACTTATTTAAAGAATTTATAAGTATATATTATAAAGAATTTATTATATATATAATATAAATATGTTTTATTCAAATATATATTTTCTATAGTATTTAATGATATCATATTCTTTACAAAAAAAAAACAAAGATTGCTATTCTAAATTTTAGGGGTGGTTCGATTGGTCTGTCCTAGGGTTTACTTCCCAATGATTATCGGTTCGAGTCCCATTAGAGTCATCGAAGCTTTGATCCGATCATTAAATTAATGGTCCCATAAGATTAGACTCTGATTAATAAAAAAATAAATCATATTCTAAGATATATATTTCTTATTTTTTTGTAAAATGCGAGTGCCAGTTTTACTGCCCGAGCATAAGGCTCAACTTAAGATCACCGTGCATTCAATGAATTATATGATATTTTATAATATGTATATTCTATCTTGTTTTATATTGAAAACGAAACACGTTAATTTTTATTTTTATTTTTTAAAAATTAGATAAATTTATTTATTCAAGTTAACAATACAATCGATATAAATAAATAATGAAAAGTGTTAAGACAATATGGTGATGATAAGAACATCCAAGTTAATGTAAAAAAGACGGCCAGCATTATACATTTGATAATACAAAATGCCTATAAAACCTAAGATTTCATATCACAGATAATCGACGAACAAGAATTTGATATAACGATTTCAGATCAAACTGCCATCTCAATTGTTAACGCTGGAACCCAATGAAAAAGCTCTAACTATCAAGACACAACTACCCACAGACAAATCGACGATAAAAACACAAAAAAATAAAAACAAACTCATATTGATGTGAAATAAACTACTTGATTGGAAAATAAAACCCAAATCCCAAGAAGAAAACGATGAAAAAAGTGACTTGAGACCAAGAAGGTAAAAAAAACACGTCTCATTTCTAACGATTAAATGCTTGAAAGAGATAACATAAGGAATGACGATTAGGGTTTCAAAATAAAAAACAAAAAAATGTGATGATATTATTAGTTTATTTGAAAAGGAAAATGTAGTTATAACTAGTTCTAGCAGTATCGTAATTCGTGTCAATGGGTCGTGGTTAATGTACCTGATCGCACTAACATTCACATTCCAAACCCGGCTACCGAATAATACTAAACGTGTCAACATTCATTAACCAAAACTCAACTCATTTATTATTCGCAAGATAGCTAAACACGACATAATTCCATTTAATTTGATTATTTAAAATAATAAGAATTATAATTAATCATCCATGCATATTTAACACAAATAAATCATTAAATTTAACATGTTTATTAAGTTTATTATTTTAAATTAACATGAATTATAATTAATAATTCAATTTTAACACAAATAACTTATTAAATAGGTTAATTAATTAATATAATAATTAAACTGTCAATCTTGATCAAATTGCAGCAGTAGATCACGAATATGACTCATTTATTCAACGTAGTTATGGTCAACACGACATACTAATCAAAACCCACAAAAACCGTGTTGGGTTCTTGTCGTGTTCACGTGTCGTGTCAAATTTTATCAGCCCTAAGTCCTAGTACGTGAAATGAAACCTAAACGTAAATGTAAATGACGATAAATGTCATATTATAACTGGTTCAAAAGTTGTGATAATTTTTTTCTCACAAATTCTATTATTTGTAGGCGTTGCCGCTGATTTACGCCTGTAGTTAATCTGCACGCTGAACAAGTTTCAATTAATAACGCCATGTGGATCCCTGCTACCATTAGACGACAGAGTCCATTTAACTTATTATTAAGATATGCTAAGTGAGCCCATTTATCGGGCCTAAGGTGCTAAGTAAAACCTTAGGAGGATTATACACAAATTATAAATACACCGCTTACTAGCCTTTAGGTTTAAGTTTTACGTATTATTTTTAGAGATTGAGAATCTCAAGAGAAAATAAAAAAACACCTGAGAGAGAAACAGTAACTGTATGTTTTAGTGTTTTCAGACAACCTTCTAGTTTCTTTTGTGATCAGTGCTCACACGCGCATCTGCATGCAGAGAACAAATAAGTGTTACGTGATTCTAAAGTAGTAGAGATTTTCTCAAGACTACTACAAAGTAGTAATGGATGATGAAAATATGGTCTATCATACATTATAATGTTAATCAGGCGATTCCCTCGCTTCCATTGCATTTATTCCGCATTGCAAAGCGTAAAATCACACGCCGAATTCCAGACATCCCAAAACCCGAGACGTGATCTTAAGTCAAAGGTTTGACCCTAAAGGTTTCTCATTATCCAAGCTGGCAATAAACTAACTACGGGGCATAAAATTCAAGATCATTACAAAAATTCTCTTTACATCCCAAATCCTAATAGTTTCTTTTATTATTCCTCTTTTAAAAGTATCTTCTTTATCATTTGATTCCATATCCCATCCCACTTTTTTAAAAGATTGTCCTCTTTTTGATGATCTATAATATCTCTAATGATCCTCTTCCTTTCTTTATCATTTGTTAATAATTTGTTTTTGGTCTTATAATCACTATTTCATTCCTAAGAATCTCCCTTGAATTGTATCATGATTTTTTATTTGATTTTAACATTAATTTACTTTTCATTACATTATCGTAATATTAATGCTTATAAGGATTGGAACGATATTAATTAAATCCATCTCACTCTTTTTTTTTACAACTTGAGACGAGTCTCGCTAGCTAATGTACCTGATTGAAAGCCGTTATAAGGAGAAATATAATCTAATGAATGGATGTTATTTTATTTTTACTTTTTAAGAAAAATGAATGATTAGATCAACTTGGGTTAGATTTATGTCACTTATCATATCAATTTGCCAACACGTAGAGGTGGAAACATAGGGTCGGTTTGATGGGTCGGTCCACTTTGACTCACATTTTTTGAGGATCGGACTGGAAAATGGTGGCTCGTGGTCCATTAGGGCTTGAGTCGGGCCAGCCCGCTTGGCCCATTTTGACTATTTTTGATTTTAAATTTTTTTGATGAGTATATAATATTTTCTAATTGTTAAAAATATAACTTTTTCCATTATAAAAATAGAAAATAGTTGGGTTTATAGAAGAAAAAAAAGAATAGTTATTAAATAATTATTTTTAATAAAATAAATAATACTAGTATGAAAATAATTTAAAATAAAAATATATATTAATATAAATAAATAATTTATTTTATATAATATTTTAAGAATATAAGAATAAAATATAAGTATTTTAAATAAAAATTTTATTTTTAAGCAAAATATAAAATTTGCAAAATTGTTAATTATTATTCTAATTTTTTAATATTCGCTCTATTTTGATCCGCTTGCTCGAGTCTCGCATGGTCGAAGCTGAGTTAACCAAAAATGGGTCCAAATAAAAAATTAAGTTTAACTGACTCGACCCATTTTGGCTCATACCCCACAGCCGCACCCATTTGCCGCCTCGCCTGCTTTCCGTGCCTATGTTGACACATAAACCTATCACATGAGTTAGGTACGGCGGTCCGACACGTATGTCTCAAAAATGACGAAAAATGTTGGCATGGAAAAAATCTCGCCTACCTAATAGTTTTGGTGTCATATGTTAATTTAGTTATAATTATATAATTTAGTCATGGTCTTCCATAAGATGTGGAGGCCATGTTTCACAAGCAACGTGTTGTATCATCCTCTTTTTTGGTTTTATTAATGAGGAACCTTATTATATGCTCCTTTAAAATCTTGTACATATATTTAATATTTAAAAATTAAATATTTCATATGTCCGTACACTATAGGTCTTCCTATCTTAACCAATAGCTTAAGCTCAGTCTGTGGAATACAACTATGTTAAGGTGAGAATTTTTTTATCAGTTCTGCGATCTTTTCTGTTTGGGACATGACTTACGGGCTTTGGATGCGCAGATGACTTAAAGACGTCTTTCATGTATACAAACCCGCTGTAACATCTTACGATCCGACAAAAATAATAGGATGACTCATCAATGATATCACTTGAAGCAATGCTAAACAATGTTCTATAGGTTCAACAACTGAATCCTAAGCCAAATCTTTATAATATTGCATTCACATGTACATGACTAACATCTACCTACCAATTTTATTTATTTATTTTTTTTATTTTATTTATTTACAATTTTTAGTATTTTCAAATTTATTTTTATAAAGAGTGTAAGGTTACTCTGAAGATTCTTATAAATATTTCGTGGAAATTAAAGGTGATTCGATTAAAAGACCTTTCAAAACTCCAATTTTGGAACCACCTCCATTAAATTTTGGCTTAATTTAAAAAATAAATAAAATTCTTATTTTCTTGGAAAAATAACCCATTCTTTTATTATAATGTAGTAAATTGTCTTTTCTTGGAAATAACTGATTTCATTCTTTTAAGAGATAGTGTAAATATATGAAATAGAGAAGGGTATTTTTGTCCAAAATTAGTTATTTTTCAATAAAAAATATGAGAAATATTAGTTGACAAAATGGGTTATTTGAAGATGTGAATCATAAATTTAAATTAGAAAAGGCCTTGAGGTCAAATGGTAAGGTCTGATGGGTGTATGTAAGGTCCTAGGTTCGAGTTCCTGTAAGAATATAATATTATAATATTTTAATTCAAAGTGAATAGATGTGTAAAAGTTAAATTAAAAAGAAAAATAAGAAGCACTAGAGGTGTAATCGAGTCGATACAAAGCTTAGCTCGAGCTTGACTCGAACTCAATCGAGTTTTTTATTTTTCTTTTTTTTTTCATGTTCAAACTTGGATTAAAAGGTGATTTGATTCTTTAAGAGATAATGTAAATATATGAAATAGAGAAGGCATTTTTGTCCAAAATGGGTTATTTTTCCAGAAAAAACATGGGAAATATTAGATCGATAAATTTAGGATTATTTGATATATTTTAACCAAATATTTTAAATCAAAATCATATATAGTTATACGATCATGGATTTATTTGAAGGTGTGAATCATAAATTTAAATTAGAAAAGGCCCTGAGGCTAAAATGGTAAAAGGGGCCCGGGATGGGTGTATGTGAGGTCCTAGATTCGACCCTGTGCACAAAATACTATAACATCAGAATTCAAAGAAAATTAAAAGAAAAACTAAAGAGCACTAGGGGTGCAATCGAAGTCGACATAGCCTAAACTCCAACTCGATCGAGTTTTTTTTTTCAGATGGGATCGAAACTTGACCCAAAAAAAAATAGTCGAGATGCCTGAATCCCGATTCAACAAAGATCAACTAATTTCAAACGATTAATAAAATAATTGTACTTGAACCCGCCTTTGATTAATAAAATTGTAAAACTCGATTTAATTAATAATAAATAATTAAGGACCATTCATTTGGCCTGAAAACTAGGTACCTCACTTACCTAGGTTTCTTCATCCTCATCTCTGGTATCTTTGACTTTTTAGTGGCTCCAGACCCACTTGAATCCCACATCACCTCACCTCCCATTCAATTGTTTTGTCCTTCCAATTATGCCCTAAACCACCATCTTCCCAGTATGATTTTTTTTCATCTTTTGTATGGGTAAATCTGGTCACACCACATGCATGTGCAATATAAAATTAATTATGTCCTTCTAGGCCAAACCCAGTCTAAATCTCTTTCGAGCTAACAACTGTCAAACTACTGGTACACATATCCATATATATATATATAAATATAAATATAAATATAAATAAAAAGTATATTCTAACTTCTGATTGTATACGGATTTGTGGTAGTGGGCATCTCTTAAATTTGAAAATGTCTGGCTTTTTGAAACTTGATTTGGACCATATATAAAAAGAGGTGTTTTGGAAAGCCACATTTGAAATTGATTCTTCTTGATCATCCAAATTAATACATTTAATCTAATTATGTGGAGAAAAATCATGCATGTTTTCTTTTCTTCAACCCTTTCTACGAAGATATGTTCGAAAGTGTTTTTTTTTTTGTCCAACCATAAAGTGTCTTGAACGGATCCATATAAAAAACGTTTTTAAGTCATATCACACCCAGAATAACAAGAAGGATATAACTCTACCACAAAGAATAAAACTACATTCATAGGGCTCGAACTCGATAGTTAAATAATGACATACACAATTTCAATCTTGAAAATTCAAAAGTTCTATTTGTTCTCACAGTAAATATACATGCATATATATATATATATATATATATATATATATATATATATATATATATATATATATATATATATATATATATATATATATATATATATATATTCTCATTCGGTCTTTTTTAGTTTAACCAGTGATCTCGAGTTCGAGATCTAAAAATACAATTGTGTTATATGGTAGAGCTTTATTGTTAAGCATAAGCCTGACTTGACGTGATTACAATCCTGATGCAGATGACTTAACCTAAGAGACGTTGCTAGTGTCTGAGGTCTCTTAAACCCAAATTGCATAATATTTACATGATTGGGTCGGGTCAGGTCATTACAGCACGGGTCTGAGACCCCAACTTAACGAGTGATCCCGAGTTTGAGCCCTGGAAATGTATTTAGTTGTGTTCTATGGGATATAGCTTTACCACCCTTATAGTTCATCTCACCATCGATAAGGATTAGTCCTACTTATGGTATGACCGAAGGTTTCTTCCGCAGCGTAAAGACTCGATTAAGACACGTCGTGATCCAAAAATAAATAAAAAATATTCCCATCATAGGGTGGGTACGTTTGTGGTGTCGGCTGGGAGGTTTCATAAAAGTGATTCCTTCCCTCCTTTAAAAATAGTATTCTACACAGTTGGACAGATCTTAGAATATGGTGTCCATCTCTTAAACAAACTTCCATTTATTTATTTATATATACTTCCTAACAACTTAAATGCATATCCATGTTCCATATTTGATCTAACGTTTGAAACCCGGAAAATACTAAGAAAAGAAAATATGTTTTGGTGAAAATGTAAAATGTTTTTAAACTTAATAACACTATATGTTTTATTGTATAAAGACTAAGAAATATAAAAATACTTTAAATTTTGAAGAAAATTATTTTCCGGGTTCCAAACGGAGCTACAAGTTGAATCCTCTAAAAAGAGTTACTAATCTGTCAATAAGATAGCCCTTTTAACACCAAATTCATTTTTACCATTTTCCTGATCCATGTTCATATGTATATATAGAGGTGGTGATAGAATTTTTCATTTGCAGGTTTCATCTGATCATCCGAACCCAAAAATGGCGGAAATTCATCTTCCTTGGCCTGTCCTCACAGCCACCCTCTTGTTCATTCTGTTTGCTGCCAAGCTCGTGATGAAAAAGAAGAAGAATGTGGCCGGAGAAACACCTTCAGTACCGGAAAAAATGCCGCCGAAGCCGGTTGGCCTTTTTGATCGGGCCATAGCTTAAGCTGGTACAACTCAGTCGCCAGTCCTCATCCTCCTACCTTGTTCATCAGCAAGCTCTGAAGTATGTATCAGAGATCAATATTTTCTTTTTATATTTATATATATATATATATATATATATGTAGGTGATGATCTTGATTTTGTTCTTGACTGTAACAGGTATGGGAAAATATTTTCTTGCAGTCTGTTTGGGAAACGGGCTGTTGTGTCGTCTGATCCTGGTTTTAACAGATCCATAATGCAAAATGAAGAAACTGTTTGAACCCAGTTATCCAATCGTCTAGAGATTTGGTCGAAAAATGAGCATTAAGGTTCAGGAGAATACAAAAGGAAACTGTATGGTATTGCTCTTGTCATGATGGAGGTTGGAGAAGCTGAAGTCTCATTTTCTGAAGGATATTCAAACATTATGATCCAAACTTCAAACTTGAGATGTAATCATGTTATTCTCCTCCAGGATGTTTGTAGAAAGGTAAGTAATTCACCTGGTTTAATTTTGCGTTAGGTTAGTGTGTACGTAAGGCTCCGGCTTCAACCCTGAAAGACTAAAACGATAAGCGAAATGGCTTCTTTCTTTATACCAGTTTCCCTATGGAAAATATTAAAAATCAAAATCATTTAAATTTTATGTATTTTTAGATTTCTAGTCTTGTATAATAGAAATAAGTAAATAAAACGAGTATATAATTAATTTGTTAAGTTTAAACTTTTTTTATTTAGTAGTTTTGGCGAAGAGAATTTGAACTGACATAGTATTAGGGAAGAGAAAAAATGCTATGAAAATGATTTTATCATGTCATTTGGTAGTGAAAATATAAAGAAAATCAACAATATAATTTAAAATTTTGCAAAATTTTATATATTAAAATGATAAATCTAAAATGGTTTTCTTATACTAGGTTTCACTATGGAAATTATTAAAGAAAATCAAATATACTAAAATTGTTTAAAATTTTATGTATTTTTAAATTTCTAATCCTTGTATAATATGTAAATAAGTAAATAAAACGAGTGAATAAACATATATATATATATATATATATATATATATATATATATATATATATATATATATATATATATATATATATATATATATATATATATATATATATAATTAATAAACATTTGTGTAAGGTGGGTAAATGGTCATTTTATTTAGTAGTTTCCGTGTTCTATTTGGAACCCTAGTATTAGGAAAGAAAATACTAAGAAAAATGATTTTATTATGTTTGGTCCGTAGTGAAAATATAAAAGAAAATCAAATATAATTAAAATTTTCCAATATTTTATATATTTTTAAATTTCTTAATTCTTATATAATAGAGAGAAACAAATTAATAAAATGAGTTTGAATAAAACATAGAATTAATTTTTAAGTTTAAATCTTTTTTAATTTTCTTCCACTTTTCTCCCTCTTTTCTTTTCTTATTTTCCTTGATTTCAAATAGAGTCTAAGAAAATTATTTTCTTATGTTTGATCTCATAGTAGAATATTAAAGAAACAAGTATAATTGAAATTCCTCAAAAAATTTTACATATTTTAATTTAATTAAAGTAATAGAGATGAATTTGCAGAATTAATATAATTAATTTATTAAGTTTGAACCTACCTTTTATTTCCTTTCTTTTCTTCCAAATTATCGGGAAATTTTGGAGGAAAATATAAAATAAGTGTAAACTTAATAAAGTAATTATATTTGTTTATCTCTATTATATAATTGCTAAAAAAATGTAAAATTTTGATTATATTTTATTTATTTTTATATTTTAAACAAAACATAAGAAAATAATTTTTCTTGACATTTTTTTTCCTTTCTCCTAGGGTTCCAAGCAGAACCTTCCTCTCTATTTACTTTTCGGGTTCTAAACCGAGCCTAAGAATCTTATCAATTAATACTATTATTATTATTATTTTTTTAATTTATTTTATTTTATTTTGCAGGTGGCCATAATCTTTAAGTGGTGAATCAGTTGTTAGGCATGTGTGATGAGTCTGGAAAATCAATAAGATGGCTGAATTGTTCTTCTGATTTTGTTGATGGTTGTCTCTCTCTTCCAATCAACTTTCCTGGTTTTGCCTTCCATACTGCCATGAAGGTGAATTATCCAGTCCAGTTGCTTTCTTTCCATTAATCACACCATCTTTAACATTTAGAGGATCGGTTTGGTTTTTGTTTTTAAAATCGCTTTTAAACACAGCTTAGAGAACATTGCTTGTTATTCGGAAAACTATTCTAAGTATTCAATCCTGCTTTATGCTTTTATTGCCAAAACTCGTTCGGTATCATTATTAAACACAAAAGAATACCAAAAATGTACTCAGAAAACTTTGTTCTTAAATATAGCTTCTTTTATGTTTTAAAAAAAAAATCGGAAACTAAGGGCATGTTTGTTTGTGTTGTTGAAAAACCTGCTTCGTTCTCAAAAACAAAAAGAATAGCAGAACAAGAGAAAGATGCTAATGGGCTTAGTTTGTTTTTTCCTTAAAAACATAAAAACACTACAAATTTAAATAACAACAGCAAGAGCTGACAACACTTATTGGTGTTCTTGTGCTTTCGAAAACTCGTTTCAATAACAATTTTCAAAACAAAACCATATGTAATTCTCAACACGCTTTTTCTTGCTTTTCTGTCTTCTGTTTTTAATTAGAAACATTTTTTAAAAACTCAAACCAAACAAACCCTTTTGTTGTTAAGCTCTGCGTTTTCTTTTGTTCTCTCGTTTTTCAAACAAAACAATTTTTTTTAAAAAACCGTGGTAAACAAAATTCTCATTTCTAAGTAATTGCTATTATACTAAAAGCTTTAATTATTAAGTTATCATCCTATCATGTTAATCTACATCGTTTATTAATACAGAGTTTCTTGTATAAAGAATCATATTTGTTGAATTTATAAATTTTTATATTTATAATTTATTAAATATTATTTTATTTATTACTAAATTATGCCCCTCAATATTTATAATTTATTTAAAAAAATTAATACTAAATTATACTTGTCACATCCCACATCGGGTAGGGGATAAACTTTTTAGCACTATATAAGTATTATATGCTTCTTCAAACTAGTAGACGCTGCTTTAGTGTCGTAAGGCCCCTTAAGCCCGGCTTAACAATATCACACTGCCAGCAAAATGAGATCATAGCGATCCTCGACCCCGATGTGAGGGTTAGTTTCGCAGCCCTCAGAATACCATGAGACACAACGCCGTAAAGCCACATCCCACACGATAAAGTGGCAACTTCCGGCCACTATAAGATGCATTTTCAACTTAAGAGATTTATTTAACCGTATAGCCCCTTAGGCCTAAAGCCTAACAATAATATCTACATGGTTGGGCCTAATTGTTACAAACAGACGCAGCCGATCCCCGATCCCGATGTGGGGCCATTTGTTTGGCCTCAGACACATGGGCACACCAGGACGTTGTGTTTGCATAAGGGGTTGTTTGCCACATCCCACATCGACACATGGTAAAACTTCTCAAGACTATATAAGTACAAGTTTCTCTCAACCTAGTAGATGTATTTTATTAAGCGTGAAGCCTCTTTCCAAACTACGAGAAGCGGACAATATCTACATGGTTGGGCTGAGGGTTGTCGCAAATGATATCAGCGGAAGTCGCCGGCCGTGTGAAGTCGAGTTTTGTTCGGCGGCCTTGTGATACTGCATGCAGGACTAACGGGGCGTTGTGTTTGCGTAGAGAGTGTTTGTCGCATCACTACGTCGGATATGGGGCACCAAGCCCATTATGTAGTCTGGCTTATAATGCAATGTGGTTTTAAAGTGTAGGCCCCTTAGCCCAAGAAATGAGACTGACTCTACGTGGATTGGATCGAGGTCGATTGCAAATGGTATCGAGGCGTCAAAACTCACAGATGTGAAGGTCAGGTTTGTTTATTACTGTGTGCCATGGGTTCTGGCGAGGGCGTTGTGTTTTACATAGAAATGTTCTCGCATCACCTCAGATATAGAACTTCTTGTCTATATAAGCCATGTTTCTCAGCCTAATGAGGCAGCGTTTTGGCGTGAAGGGCTGCTGGAGCTAACAGGATAATAATATGGACCGGACCACAGATGCATTATATACCCTCGAACATACAAGGAATTCTAAGAGTCCACACAACAGCGTCGTTACATGATATTTTCTATCATATCGCTGTAGTTCAAGGGTGGGGCTTATTAGGATTCTGGAAGCAATTTATTGTCGAGGCTAAAAATCAAGGTAAAATAGATTAGTATATTAAAGCCCTAGCCTTTATTTGTTCAGGCCGAGGAGGCGTGTCAGCAAGTCAGCTTAGATGTAGAAAGAGGAACACAAAAACTTGATGATGGAAAGGAGAAGAAGTGTTCTTGGAAGGGTGTGGAGGCAGCAGGAGATTGATGCGTGGCAGACTGTCGTCAGTCTTCTGTTTAAATAAACTCTCTCACTTCTATCTCTTTATGTTCTTCTTCCCCTGCTCTAAAACCATGCTGCTCTATTCATACATTGTGTACCATCTCTCATGAAGATATATTCTTCAACTTTTTATTAAATGTTCTCTTCATTAAGTGGTTTTCTTTTTTTCTTAATTTTTAAATGACGTTTGAAAGCCAAATTTTCAATCCATACCCTTCATCAATTTTGATTTGATTTTGACAAAAATGTTTTTTTACATGAAATATGAAAGAGGCGTTTTTAATCTAGAATATTATTTTAAACTTCCATAGAGAATGTTAGATCGCAAATTTAAAAGAGTATTGATATTTTAACAACTATTTAATAAGTATTTAGTTGTTTGTTTTTTCACTTTGTATTTTATCAGAATTTTGAGAGCAAGAATTTTTTTAAATAAAATTTTAAATATATATATGTTTTTACTATTTAATCAGCATGAAGCCAGTTATAGGAAGTTCGATTGGATCATAAATCTAGAATTTACCTATATTATAATATAATATTTTTTTCTTTATAGAAAAAAACATTAAAAAGGTATTAAGAAAAAGCCAAAAATTCAAATAATAGCACTAATTAAACAAAAGTTTTAAAAGCGTGATAAAGTGTAAATCTATACAACTGCTCAAAAAATAAGCTCAACATAGGTTAACAGTTTGACTTTGCCTCATCCCTGTGTTTATTTTCAGTGCACTAATAAACACTCAAAATATTGAGTTTTGATATTTTCTGCTTTGTGATTTTTATCATCGCGAAAAAATAGTGTTCCATCACTGGAAAATAAAAATCATATACTATGATCAATCGAAACTCTCATAATCACATTTCCACAAGAATCAAATAAAATAATATAGGTACCACTATTTTATTTGAAATTTGGTATCTCAGATTTTCAGATAAAAAAAAAAGTTGATATTTTAGAAAAAATAAATAACTAATGTAATCTTCAATAAACACTATTCAGGAACAAAAGTTGTATTCACAAAAAAACAATTAAGAATTTTAACAGGGATGAGCACAACTCTTTCTCACCAGGCAGACTTTATCAATGGAGGAAAGAAGAATTTCTTTGACATGCTTAAGGTATAAAAAGCGATGCCCTTCACTACGATTATTGGCAAGTCAAATCATTCATATGTCACCTTCCACAGAAGGCATAGATCCTAGGCATGACCAATCATTTTTCAATTACAAGATGAAGGTTTGTGTCGTTTCGCACTTCAAGCCTTCGGGCTGGAGGTGTGAAATGACAATCATACCCCTATACTAGGTTCACGATTGCCATTGCAACCCAAATGAATAAAAATGTTGTTGGATTTGGAAAAACAGGTGATTGATGAAACACTCTTCGTCTGTATTAGTTTTTGCATTTGGCAGAGCTTAGGTGTGAAATACTTGATAAATGCCACATCTGAGTTCACGGTTATGGAAAATTTGCAACCGAATTAATAAAATGTTTGTATTTGGAAACAGGTGATTGATGAAACACTAAGACTGGGGGATTACAGTATAGTTTGATAAGGGAAGCAAAAAGAAGATGTTAAATACTAAGGTATGTATATACTTAGTTATATTTTGTTTTAAATGAATAAATAAAATCAAGAAGAAATAAGGTTTCATTGGAACTTGAGAAAAGTACTAGCAAAAATTCTAAAAATGATTTTTCATGTTTTGATTTACGGTAGAAAATATAAAAAAATTAAATATAATCAAAAATTTTACATAATTAAAATTTCTTAGACTTTATATAATAAAGAAACAAACAAAATGAGTTTGAATAAAACATATAAAAACAAATAAAAATGAGTTTGAATAAAACATATAGAATTAATTTATTGGATTTAAGCATTATTTTATATTTTTCAGTTTTTTCCGCTCTATTTTCATAATATTTATATGCTTCAGTACTTTCGGAAGCTTCGAGGAAGTATTAGGAAAAGGAAAAAAATGTTAAGGAATATTTTCTCATGTGTTTGATTCACGGTGGAATATAAGAAAATCAAAATTCTTCCAAGAATTTTCGTGGTTTAAAATTTCTTATACCTTATATAATAAAGAGAAACAAACAAGAATTAGTTTGAATAAAACATATAAGATTGTTTTATTAAAGTTCAACACATTTCATATTTCTTCCAATTTTTCATTACATTGCTTTATCTGTTTTCCCATATTAACCTCATAATTAACAGGACTGGGAAGTGATGGAAAATGAAAAATGTTAGGGAAAATAAGATTACTCTCTGTATTTGATTTCACGGTGAAAATACAAAGAAAAAACAAAAATACTAAAGTCTCCTGTTTAGGCCACAATCCTCTCTGCTCATCATAAATAATTTGAGATAAATGTACAGGGTGTTTATTAGTTTAAACATAATTTTATATTTTCTTCCAATTTTCCTTTCTGTTGCCATTATTTTGTTTCCTTGAAGTACTTTTCTGGAACTTCAGGAATGTGAAAAGAAAAAAATGTTATAAATTTTTCTCACCTCATTTAATTACACACGATATAGAAAAAATATAAAGAATCAAAAATTCTTCAAAGGAATTTTAACGTAGTTTTTAAAATTTATTAGACATATATATTAGAAAACAAATAAATAAAGTTTAAATAAAACATTATTAGTTTAAAACATTGTTTATACTTTTAACTCATTGCTTTTCCTTCCCAATTCATTGGCCACTCTGCAGGGTTCCGACCGGAGGCGGCAAATAAGTTATTGATGGGTTATATGTGCAAATAATGTGTTTGAATTGAAAGCAGTTATGTGATTACAAAGGTGCTTTAGTAGTCTCACCACTATATCATAATCTGTGGATGAAAATATGTATAAAGAGGAACTCTCTCATTCAATCATAGAATGGATGATTACAATCAAGTAAGATTAACATTCATTCATGCCATACCTTTGCCTATATATATTTGTTCGTGTAAGTGCTACTTTATGTGGAAGCCAGATTATAGCAGGAAGGAGAAAATAAATGGTACTGGGAAGGCTCGGCAGGCAAGAAATATCCACTGGGTTTTGTGGATGTGTGGGAGGAAAATAGAGGTGGGAGGTAGTGAGGCACGAGACCGAAGACCTTGATCTCTTGGAACAGAATAATGTGTGTGTAGTAGGACGGAGGGAGTGGGGACCTGTGTTGTCGGTGATGTTCGGTATATACTAGAAGCGAAGAAGCCGTCATGAAGAAACTCTAGGCACATAGTATAAACAAACGTCAAAGGTGATCAGAACCGGCGAAATAGTGTATCGCCAAAACAATTTGGCCCCTGTCAGTGGGATAGTGGGCAATCGCGTCACCAGGATCAAACAGATGTGTTCCCTCAGCGTCACAGCTGTCGGAGGAGACTCGATGAAACCTCATGTTTGAGCAATGCCGCACACGGTAGTATGGCGGTGAGTGAAAGTGAGAAGTGAATTTTACGTTAAAAATAAGCGGGAAATAAATATATCTTAAAGTATGCCTGCGAAACGGACATGTTGGTTAAAATTATCACAAACAACCGTCTCTGATCAGAAAAAAATCTAGAAACTTAGATAGAGAAGATTGGACAGAAGCGAACGGTGCGGTGAATTAGGTGGGGGACAGGCCTAACAGCGTGGTCTCTCTTTTCCTACTAAAGTGGGAGGTACCACTAAATTTGAACCGTGAAAGAAACTAATTAACTAAACCATCTACAGTGCTGACTACGATGATGCTCAAACCACGTTTTTAAGTTTCAATTATAGGTTTCAGCCAGTTCGTCTAACACACAAGACCAGGCTTCGGAGAACTATCCCACTAATCTGGGTGGTATCAGACATGGCACGATTAAATGACTTGGACTGAGTCTTAGGATTTATATATAACTCTCAACCAAAATCTTGAGTTTCTTATGCCCAGCCCTTCAAAACACTTAATCCCGATGGGCCAAATAAATCACCACATTAGCTAAACCCACGTAAGTATTTACACGAAATGACTGAAAAGGGATTTTTATGGAATGTCATGAGGTGAAGGGAGGCCGGGGGTGAGGCGCGTGGTCCAAACGCGGAAAGCCAGTGCCAGTCTGCCGGAAGTATGGTGATGACTAATGCTGCCGTATTGTAGTGGGACGGAGGGGTGAGGACCATGACCGACCTCGGACACTATCTGCCCGATCTCAGTAAGTAGCCTCGACCTATTGATTGGAAGTGACCCGATTTAATCTCGGGTTTATATGTATATCATATATATATATATATATATATATATCTCTCGATATTAAGTTTTGAAAGAAAGGTGTTTGGGTTTTATGCACGAACTTAAAAGCGTAATGTCCCCTGATGAAACATAAGTCACATTGGTTCAAGCTCCCACTGTCCTGAAAAATATTTAAGGCTTTCAACACAGGAGATTTTGTAAAATATATGGTAGAAGGCAGCCTTGTGGTCAAACTTGGGGCCTGCCCGATCCTAATCAGGTATAGATCTATCCGTCCAGGCGACATTCTAATTTGGGAGGTTTATATATATATAGCATATATATATATATATATATATATACTATATATATATATATATATATATATATATATATATATATCGCATAATGGGTGTTTCAAGATCACGTATTATGAATACTGCAATAGAGATGGACATAGAGTCACATTGGTCAAATCACACGTAAGTCTGTGTTTTGTGGAGTTTTGTTTACTTTATTTATAATAAATTGTTGTTGTTACATGGCTATATTTCCTATTTCTTTTGCTCAAAATAATGTAATAATAATGAAGAAGGAAAAAAGTGGAGGAACTCAATCATTGGATCCAGTGGGAGGAATTGGGTGCCAGCCAGGAACAGAGTTGGCTCAATCTGGATTACTCTCTCATCAGCACGTCACTGCATTGGGTCTCTTCCCCATTCATCTTTAGTTAATTATAAATATTGGATTCAGCGACCGGATAGTCACTAAGTGGGTGAATCTGGCATCTCAAATGTTTTCTGAAAATATGTATTTGAACAAAAAACTCTCTCTCATTTCACTCAGCGTTACAATATCTCTCATATAAAAATAAAAAGAAAGGAGTGTTTACATCAGAAAATGGGATCAAAATTTTTGAAGAAGCGGAGAGACAAATTTCTGGAAATTAAGAGGAAGCTTATTTATTTATGTTTTTGCATATTATCTTACAAAAAATAAGAAATAACTGTAAAAAACTAAAATTTGAGAATAAATAAGAGTCTTCATAAAGCTCACTTTGTGTTATTATTATTTCAACCTTATAAAACTGTTCCAAAAACATAGACCCAGCATGCTAAGTTCAACGTCCTAATAAATAAATATGGAGGGAGGGGATATCGTGAAATTTACCTGTGATCTGATCAGAGGCATGTTGAATACTTATTTTTTTATTTGTTTATTTATTTTCGATGAGTCAGAGCCAAATGAGAGGGAAGATAAGATCATACACCACCCATCTGCCGTTTCCAGTCAATAAAACTCCCAAATTTGCCAACAGAAGCAGAAGCTTGCTGTCAACTGACTGGTGATAATTTTCATTCTCTACTCTTTCTTCCCCCTCTCAGAAAAGTATGTATCAGACTAATGACTCAAAAATATTATTAAGTGTTTCCCAAACATAGAAGCATGGTTAAAACATGTTAAAAAAAAATGTCCGGTTTTGGAATAAACTATTTTGACGGCATCAAACAACGCTGGTAAAACCACACAACAAAGTGATCTAAATCAAATCTTGTTAGGTGGGGTAGTAGCCCCAGTGATTAAGGTAGTGCGTTGCTCGAAAGTCAGTATTTTTCTTTAGTGTGGTTTGGTTATGTCTTCCTGTTACTATACACTACCACTATCTTCTATTTCTAAATGGCTATTCAGGAAGCGTGTCACTATAAATTGTGCTCTATATTCCCACTTGTTACAACCTATACATGATCATGGTGAATTAATTCATAGTCTCTAAATCAGCTTAAAAGCGTAGTGCAGTTCAGGGTTTGAGAATCTGGTAGTGGTTACTCTCAGGAAGTAAGTTTCTACGCCTTGTCTCTCAAACTCCCATAAAGAAGATGAATCTAGTGTTTTTTGCACTATAAATATTGCTTTACTATTATATAGTAGAGGTCAAATCAATAAAATAATTTGGCAAGGATCCTTTTACTTTCCTCACTTTTCTTTGTATCGCGTAAAAATATTTTAAAATAGTGAATGTTGTAAATGTTTGAGCAAAACAAAAGTCTTCATTAAATTGGTTTAAATAAACTAAAGGATTAATTTATAACATTGTTTAGATAATTTGCAAGTGTGTGAATAAAGTTGTTGTGGCGTCACACTTATCCGAGGAATTAGTTGATATCACATATATAGTTCGTCGGTTGATATCTGAAAAAATAAATATCGCAATCGATTCACGATCCGTCTTGGATCTCCGTTCCCAATATCAGATAGATATGTTTGCATTTCATTATTGATAATGGATGCTTGGTGAAGTAATCCGTAATCACTAAACCTCAGTGTTCAATCATGTAATTACTAAGACTCAATAAGGAACTAGTTGGAGCATGTGAGGAAGCGCCTCGCAAACTGGCGCTTTACTCTCAGCGATCACCTCGAAGGTGCATGTGGCTCAGCATCTAACCATGGTTTAAATATTCACGGTATATAGATGTATCGGTGTCATCGATGGCCAGATTACTACAAATATTGACAAAAATCGCAACCAACCGGGAGATATGTCGAGTTTGGGAGGCTTGAAAATATAATCACTAAATGAAAATTTATATTACACACGATAACCAATGAAGAGTTAAAAGAAAATATTTAAGTAGATTCAATGTAGATTTATGGAGTGAAAGGTGGAGGAAGGAGAAATAAAATATGAAGAAAAATAAAATATTCATAATAATTAATATCACTTGTGTAATGGCTCATGTAATAATTGCTATAAATTAATTGCTGTCTGAAAATAAAGAAAGATTAAGGCAGGTTGGAGTTATTATGTAAAAGGTCTTCCTTATTAATTAATATTAAATTTAGATTGAAAAATTTACATTAAAAAAAACGATTATTACCAAAATCTTTAAATACAAACAATTTAAAAAAAAATTATACTATTCTAAAATAAAAATAAAAAATAAAATCATAGAAAATGAATTTTAATGTTTTTTTCAAATCTAGTGAAATATTATTCTTTCATATAACAAACTAATTTTGATATATAAATTGAATATATATTTAAATTTTGAATAATTTATAAATACCACAAATATATCTATAAAATCCCAAAATCTATGATATATCATAATAGATATTTTCATCTGCATATGGCTCGGAAGCTGAACTCTAATCTCAGTCATCTCGGAAGTAAATACAACTTCAGGCGTGCTACCATCTCAAATAGCGCCATTAAATCAAAACTGCCTTGAGATGGACGTTCGGTCGGACAATAGCCCTGGGATGAGAATAAAAAGTAGTGGGACACACTCCTGCAACTAATCCGCCGACAAGGGTGTTATGCGCAGTGTGCCTCTTATGTAGCGTTGACCACTTCAAAAATGCGTAGTTCTTGGTCCGTTTCAGGTCTATGGGGATGTTTCATGAACTGGTATGTTTTCTCGCTGGCAACGAATAAAGCGTTTGCCAAAGTATATTAAGAACTACTGATCCTAAGTGGGCTGATATCGTATGATTGTGGGTCGATCTCAAAGTATAAAAGGAATTGGTCTGAGCCGGAATTAGAGACTGTTGGACCGTTAAGGTATTGACTAGAAAAAATGAGTACAGCCAGCCTAAACAATAACAACCACTACCCGTAAAACCATACGAGTACACACTGCTAAAAGCTATTGCTTAAACTCTTAGGGATTTTGGTAATTTGAAATGATCAAAAATTCTGGCTTGGAAAGTAGGACAATTTAAAAATTCAAACTGGGTTTTAAACTCATGTGTTGACCTCATACATTTGAAATGACCAATGGTGCAAATTCTAGATAGGTGGTGTAGCACTTACTGCATTTAATTAAATAAAAGTGAAAAAATTATCAAACGGATGCATTACATGAATTGTATCTCACGATGAAATGATCAAGTTTTGGATTTATGTTTGAAATGACAATGAAAAAAAAAAAAAGAATCAAAATGTTTGATTTTCAGATACTAGAAAAAATCTTATATTAATTTAAATGTTTTGTTTTTAATAGTGTGAAATTAGTATTAAACAAATAATCAATACTTAACTAATTAAATAATATTTTGATTTGTTAACTTATATTAAAGTAAGGATTACTACAATAGTAGGTGAGTTTGTTTTTTGGCACATAGTGATTATTACTAAGGCCAGTAAAAAAATTTGTGGCAATAGAGAAAAATGAAATATTTTAATTTTGGTTTCAAATATGAAAACTCAAATGTACTAAATCAGAATTAAGGAAAAACACCTCATTCTTGTGATTTGTTTCATAGTAAGAGCCTGCCATCATGTATATATTTATGGAGATTTTATTATAAATATATTGTCTCAAAATTATATAAAAATAAAGGTGGAGGTACATAGAAAAAACAAACAATAAAAATGCTTAATTCATTAAGCATTTATTCCATCACAAGTCATGTTAACATTAAGAAAATAAAAAACAATTATGCTTTATCGTCGGAATATGGATGAGTTGGCACAGGTTGGATGCAAAGATGGAAAAGAATCCAGAAGGAGAAGAGGAAAAGATAAAAGATGGAGTGTTGTAATTAGGAATAAAAGAGATAATGGGAGAAAGTTTCAGCATATTTGGACTATAGTGAAAAATATGAGGATGAGATCAATGGTGAAGAGTTGCATAAGTTTA
Source organism: Tetrastigma voinierianum (assembly GCA_016808115.1). Classification (NCBI taxonomy): domain Eukaryota; kingdom Viridiplantae; phylum Streptophyta; class Magnoliopsida; order Vitales; family Vitaceae; genus Tetrastigma; species Tetrastigma voinierianum. Next base: position 13,713 of record JAEQBH010007894.1, on the reverse strand, counting down.
CATGTTACACCATGAGTTTGATCCTATCTTCAGTAGATGAGGAATTTTGCCATTTTAGGCTACCGATGCGGCAACCTTGGCAGTGTATAATCGATAGCGCATAGGAGGCTGGGTAATATATGTATAAAGTCAATAAAATTTTGATCAGTTAATATCAACCAATTCACGTAAATTTCTTTATGTAGTTTACACGATACTGGCTGTTTACTAAGATAAAAAATCGATAATTAAACTATTGATTTTGAGAGGTGTTTTCAGCTAAAAGGTAATGAGTAAAAGAAATTAAATAAATAAATATCGGTAATTGAAGGAGTTTGCAAAAAAACGTATCATTTATTGAAGGTAGAACTATGTAAAACTTGCTTTGTGTATTGTTCAAAGTGATGCTTTTCAGGAGAACATTATACGTTTAAAAGTGGAAGTTTTGGAAAGCAGTTCAACAATAAAGTACAATAAGTGGTGAATCTCAGGAAGTTATAAATGTATCATCTGTTGTGTTTCGCCCATATAAAAGTGGAAGTACTGAAAATGACCGACTCACTGGCACTTTTATTTAGGAAGTGACCAGACAGCGGCCCAATAAATAAATATAGATACATTGATAAAACATGTTGCTAATATATTAATGATATATATCGAAAATAAGATAAATCCCAGTGGGTGAAAGAAACCAAATCACACAGTAAAAAAAAAAAACAGGTGCAAAGACTTTCAGTTCTACTTTTATCTCTATTTTCATATTTTAGGAATTATAAAGATTTTGTTTTACATTTTACACATATTGTATTTTGTGTATTTAAAAGCAGCACTTTATTTGAAAGGAGGGTGCTTGGGTACCATAAGCCTCCTCTCTCTCAATCCAAAAGTTTGAGTCTTTCTCTTCGATAATGTATGATCCCAATAAAGACTTAACACATTGGAGTTGTGAGAATGAGGTATCGAGCAGGTCAAAGCTAGCTCCCTAACTAACTTCTTAAGCCTGGCTCAGCATTCTAGAGGGATGAATTTTATTCTCATTAAGTCAATTGCTAGTTTTGGTTTTGCAATTTAATTAAAAATTATTAGAATGAATGGCAATGGCTGGACGAAGTTCGAGGAATACACAAATCTGACCCAGTTGAAAAGGTATTTACTTTTCTTCTCATCCAGTAATAGTTTTTATCTATGATTGGCCATAACTATCAGAAAAATTATAATTCTAATTGGAGTTGTTGCGGCAGGTAAAATGGGGAAAGGAGGGACAAAATCGATGACAGGAGCATCTTTCCAGCGTATGGTTGCCAAGGTTGTAGATCTTGTCCTGCTCCCCTTTACTTATTCGCTGCTGTTTTGTACTTTGGTTGAGATTTGGGGGATTATGTGCCGTTTCTCTGGAGGCCCTCCAGTTTATTATGTATATTTTTAGATCTGAGCTCAATTATGATTTCAATTTTGAGTTCTGAATGAGGGATGTAGAGTTTGAGTATAAAGCTCATTAATTCTCTAATTGTATGAAGGTGGAAGGGTGAGCTGTTTTCTGCAAAATGATTGCCTGGGGTTTTGCTTTTAAAGGAGTTAGTGGGATGGTGTAGCGTTATCACTTTGTCCAGGACTGACGCTGGCTGAAGGAATGATTAGCATTTTCCGGTAGATAGTCCGTAATGTCTGAGGTCGAGGAATGATTATATCATGCGAATAGATCCCACGTGTCTTATACCGTGTGGTACATGTTCCTATTTAGCTTATTTCCAAGGCTCAAGGATGTCACGTTTTCACGATTGGGGGCGTGGTGAGGCCTAGAGGCTTGACTACGCGGTTCATGTCCTGCATCGAGCGGTTCATTTAGCGGAACTTGGGCATGTAATGTCCGGATTTTATGTAGTGAACTTGAGCGGAGTTGATATGGTCCACTACAAAGGGGGTGTTTGTGTTCTTGTTTCGGGGTTCTCCATTTGTGCCTTGAAGTGTTCCACCTCTGTTGGGTTTTGTTTAATGAGCGTGCTAGGTTGAAGAAGATGATAGTGAATTAGAAGGAATATTTCTTTATTTATTTGTTTTCAATTTTGAAGGGTAACTCCGAGCTCAATTATGATTTTTAAATTTTGAGTTCTAGATGAGGGATGTAGTTTGAGGTATAATCTCATTGGTACCTAATTGTGGTGCTATATTTTAGGGTGATTTGATTTAAAAACCTTTTGAAAACTTAATTTCGGAAATTTGACCCATTATCAAGTTTTGGCATGATTTTGACTAAAACACCCTCCTTGTTTTCTTGCAAAAGTAATCCCTTCTTTTAAGAGATAATGTAAATACACGAAATGCAAAGGGGCATTTTTGTCCAAAAGTTTTATTTTTCAAGAAAAAACATGGGATATGTTAGATTCACAAATCTTTCATTATTTGATGTCTTTTAACCAAATATTTCTATATTTCAGCTATGTGTGTTTTCGATCGGTGATTTAAGTTTAATGTGCGCACAACACCATATCTGACCTGAAACAACTCATATGTCCAACTGGAAATATGCTCATTGTATGAGGTTTTCTTCATCTTCTCCTTCTCGCTAGTTCTTTCTTCTACTTAGTGATCATCTGTCAAGGGAGATTAAACTTGATGGAGTGGTGCACCATATTCATGGTCTTCTTGTGTAGAACTCCTGGTTTTAAATTATCCCTTCCTTCCTATGTGACAGTATGTGGAGGTTTTAGATAACATGCCCCGCGATCTTGGCATCACACCTATCGGGTTGGTTGATGTAGACGAGATCTGAGGTTCTTTGGAGAACGTGGAGGCTACCTTCATGGACGAGGCGGTACACTCTTCCTCTCGTTGACTGGGTCTTTGGTTCCCTTTTCCTTCACATGCTACACTTCAGCATAGTTGGAGCTGAATCTTAAAAATATAAAGGAAAATAGAGGAAAAGTGGAAAGAAAAGAAAATTTGGAGGGAAGAAAAGTAAAAATGAGTTTAAACCAATAGAAATTAAATACTAGATATCTATTCAAACTCATTTTATTTGTTTCTCTTTATTATACAAGGACTAAGAAATTTTAAAATATGTAAAATTTTGAGGAATTTTGATTATATTTTATTTTCTTTTATATTTTCTACAATGAAATCAAACTTGAGAAAATCATTTCGTTAGCATTTTTTTTCATTTCCCTAATACTTTTCGGGTTCCAAACAGAGCTTTAGGGTCATATGCTTTTTTGTTTTTTTTTTCTTTGGTTGAATTTTGGTTAAGTTTGAATCTGCTTGACGTGGGCGGTGATCTTGCTACCTCGAGAAGCGGATGGGTAGAGGAGGATCTTGGCATGCTACGCCCTGAAGCGTACCTTTCTTTGCCTTCGTATCCTTTCACATGCCTTTAGATTTATAACTGTGTACATTAGGGTCGCTACGTCATTGGGTTTGAAATAGCTTTTAATGTTCTGGCATTCAAATTTTCATTACCAATGTGAGTTCTGATGATAATGGCGGCTTAGTTTTTGCTCGGTGCAATGAGCTTGATGAGATTCATTTAGTGAGTCATGTTATAATTTGAAAGAAATCCATCAGTTATTTAAATGTTGGGTTTCCAAACTTGATAGTGATGAGGGTAGGGATTTTACTAATATCGATGGAAGGCGTGGGTACCTAAGCCCAATAGGAGAGTCTAATCCAAAAGACCGGCCTGATTGGTAGGAGAACTCATCAAGTTTAAGTACCACTCCACAACCTTATGTGAAGCCGATGTGGGATCATACCATTGCCCTCCCCTAGAGAAGTTGGAAGTCTGCGGATGACTCACAATCTGGATAACATTCACTTCGGTCCTACTTTTGGGGTATCGGGTAGCCCTCTATGCACTAGCTATGCACCAGCTCTCAATGAGGCAGAATGAGTTGCAGAGCCTAACCCAGACTAACTTTGATAGGTGGGAGAACCTATCAAGCAAGTACCACTCCATGACCTTATGTTGGTAGATGTGGGATTGTATTAGAAACTGCAGGTGATTTACGTGATTTATATATCAGAGTTGTGTTTTCAAGTGCTGTGAAAATTTAATAGGATTTCTAACAACTAAGTATTGGACTCATTTACAGAAAAATTCACACGTTTAGGTTATCTTCTATACATTATCTTCCTTAATTAGCCTCAGCAAAGCTGCAAGTATAGCAGATTCTTCACCAGTAACGGTTCCCTTGCCTTCGTGAGCAAGCCAAGAGCGGGATTAGAGTTTATCTCTATTCCTCTCTTTTAATAGACCTTCACTCTTTTTTAAAGAAAGTGCCTTCTTTGCTCTAATCTAAGTGATCATCTAAATTACGAACCAACAAGATCCTGCTTAAAAGGTGGTGGCAATTCAAACAGCTGACATAGAGTTTCTAGTCCATCTAATGGCGATCAGACTTCCCCAAATTCAAGCGACTCTGGTTTGAAAAAACTGAAATCCGAGGCTGACCCGCTGAAGGCAGGCGAAAGTCCTCTGTCAAGATCAAACGAGGCAGAAGACGTGACTAAAGCCGAGAACCATGTTAAAAGCTTGCTTGGATTAGCATATGAGAGTTCTGACGATGAAGATGAATGATAGAAAAAGAACGGTTACATGTGCTGGTCCAACATTCCATTTCTTCATTGTTGTTCTAAGTATGCTTTGTTTCTTAGTACAAATATTGTCCTGACTAAGTATTGAACAAAGCAGAGTAGAAAAATATGTAATTATACAACCTTCTGAAAAAGGATCTTCATGTTGGAATGGACCGTTTTTCGCCTTCGGCGGTCTTGATTCAGCATCTGGGATCTTTATTGCATCGTAAAGCTTGCAGCGATCGTGATGGCCCTTAACCGGCGTTAAGCGTCACGCAACTTAGAAGCTGTTGGTCGTTATAAGTGTGGCTGGTAATGCGAAGAGGGTCGGTCGCTGTTTGGCTGAAATGAGCTCCGTTTCGGCGTCCTCACAGACTGAAAATTCGGGTTCTTCCATTTTTCGGTTATTAGTCTTGCCTCAGGTTACTATGTCGATGTTCATTCGAGGAGTTTGAAGGAAATGGCTTTCGGGTATGGTAAATTTCAGCTCACAATCTTGAACATGGCTTTTGATTTTAAATCTTTGGGTTATCTTGTGTAGGCATATATGATGGTTGATCTTTAACTTTGTAACCACCTTTTTCTTGTATATCTTATTATCTTTAACTTTATATAAATGATGGAGGATTAGGTGCATAGATACATGACTTATAGTATTTCCAATTTAGCCCTTTAGTTTTTAGGTATATGTCGCTTGATGTTATAGTGTAAATTAGGCTACGTTAAATGTCACTATCGTCGCGAGACTTGCACAAATGGACAAACGAATGTTAAAACGCCGTTAAGATGGAGCATAACGTGGAGAGCTCCCGTTTGTTCATATGTGCAGGTTGTGACGAGGGCGTGAATGAGTTCTGACGTTAAAGAGTTGGGGGCACTCATTAGATGAAAAAGCGGGTTAAATTGGACATATGACTCGATAAGTCAGAGCATTTATCCCCTGCTTAATCCCGTGTTAGGAAATGGGTGGGAGTAGCCTTTGTCAATGTCGAAGAGAATGAAGCAGTTGTTGGGATATAAGATGCGAGAAATGCCCCGATGTTCAGCGTCGTCTAACGGCGCTAGCTTTTGGTCGCAACGTTTGTTTGGATTCTTTCGAATATCTTATCGTGAATAAGGGTGACAGTTAGCGATAAGCTAGCGATGTCACTACTTAATGCGATGGTTGACGTATCAGTGGCGTTAGGCAGTTAGTTTATTAAATCTGTTTTTGCCAATTTGAGGAGGCGTAGGCATGATGCCGACTACGGTACAAGGTTGGGGCGTATCGCTTCGGATTTAAGGATTAGATGGACATATAGCCAATATCAAGGCACCGACTATGTAACTATCCCACGTTTCTTTCGATTCTTTGATAGCAATCACCTCTTTGTTTACCAGTTCGGTGCAATAAAGAGTTTGCTTCACTCATGGCGCTAAGGTTCATGCTTCACTCTATGGCATACTGTTCCCATCCCTGATAGAGATTGTTGACAACATGTGCATATCCATGGCGGACCCTGCAAAGTTTCCAATATGATGGTAAGAGAGCAAATATATTTAACTTTAGGCTTTGTTTGGAACCCGGAAAATACCCAGGTTCCGTTTGAAACTTGGAAAGAAAATAGAGGAAAAGTAGAAGGAAAATAAAAAATAAATTCAAACTTGATAAATTAATTATATATGCTTATTTAAACTCATTTAATTATTTAGCTTTTCTTTTAGAAGAAATTTAAATATATGTTGAATTCGAAAAATTTTAATTGTTATATTTATTTCTTTTATATTTTCAGGTGAAACGAAATATGAAAAATTGTTTTTAGTATTTTGGTTCAAACGAGGCTTAAAGAAAGAAAATAGTGAGAAAGAATAAAAAAAGAGGAAAGAGTGTAAGGAAAGAGAATTTGGAGGAAAATAAAAAATAATTTATATATATATAATATAAAGACCTTGAAATTTTATATTTGATTATATTTGAGTATATTTGAATTTTTTATATTTTAAAAGTGACTAAGTATGAAAAATATTTTTCCCTAAACTTATTTTTCTTGTCACATTTTGGAGATTTGAAAAGTACTAAAATAAAATAAAAAGGAAAAGTGGAAGGAAAATAAAAAAATAAGTATAAACTTAATTAATTATTTATATGTTGTTACACTCATAATTTTATTTGTTTCTTTTTTTATTATAGAATAATGCATTAAAAAAGAATATGCAAAATTTGTTTTAATTATATTTGATTTTTCTTTATTTTCTTATAAAACCAAGCTTACAAAAACTTATTTGTTGGCATTTTTTTTCTTTTAGTACTTTTGAGTTTCAAAGCATGACCTAATACTTCGGGTTAAAATTAGCTTGAAATTTCAATATCATAATCACTTTCTTATTGTTAATCTCTTTGTGGTTAGTGGTCAGGCCTATGACCAATGTATATATACCCGTGGTTCGAATCTGTTGGTTTGGTTTCAACATACCTCTTACTAAATAACCTGTATAACTAAAACTCTGATTTTTAACTGCAGCAGCATCACTATTGTAATTTGGATAAAAAAAAACCACGGTTTTGTATTTTGTAAACCAAACGAATCCGAATCGATAAGGATTTAGGATTAGGTTAGGATTTGCTATTTTCAGTTTTGCTACGGAAGCGGGCTTGAGATTGGATAGTGATTTTACACTAACGGCATCCTCTGTAATTGGGACCAAAATAGTTTGAAAGCACTTGATGGCCACTCATCTTCTTGTCTCAGCTCAAACTCATCGTCATGGCCAAGCGGCATGACTTGTCATGGTTCCCCAGGCAGGTTGTTCGAGGCGGTGACGTCGGTGAGCCGGTACGTCGAGGAACTTGATCGTAACATTAGTAGGGTGTTGGTGGAGTCCACACCCTCGGGGATGCTGACCGATCTGATCGCTCTGTCGACATCCCCATTTCATCTATGAGTCAGGTCCCAACACTTTCTTGGGGCGTTTGGGATGACAGGTCAATTGGATACGGTTCCATGGATGATTCACATGGCTCCCAATCATCTCATCCTCGAAAATCATCATCATGAGGTCATAATAAGTTGAACACTGTTGGAACTGGAGGAAAGGAAAAGTCCTTTTCCATGCTTTGAAATTGTTGGGAAGAAAAATGTTAAGAAGAAAAGTGAATCCCTTCATGTTGATTAAGAGAAGTCAAAATATATGAAATCAAACATAGCAAAGTTTAAATAAAATATATAAGTAATTTATTAAAATTTAAGCTTTCATATTTATTTTCTATTTCTTTAAAGTTCAAGCCCACTACTTTCCACTTTTCACTATTCACTCTGCTGGCACTCTCAAGCCCACACTACCAATCTTCAGGTTACATGGAAGCCAGGCAAGAGAAAGGAAAAATGACATCTGAGTTTAATAAATATTAATTTGGGAAAAAAAAAAAAAATTATTTGGGAGTTTATTTGCAAAAAAATCGATTATTAATTTTTTTTTTTTTTTAAAGAAAGGGAAAAAAATATTTTCTTCAATTTTATAAAAATCAATAATTTTATATGGTTCACAATATTAAAAAAATTCCCTTCTATTTTTCCTCAATTTTTCCTCTGAGATTTTATGGAAGATCAAACAAGTGAAGAAATGAATTCTCTCTTTTCTTTGATTCTTCTATGGATAACAAATAAAAGGAAAATATTCTTTCACTTTCCTAATTTTTCTTTTCTTCCAAATTTTTATAACATTTTAACATTTGTGTTTCAGAGTTCCAAGCAGTTTTTTGCACTACTCATGAGATTACTTGATAGAGAAAGCATATTTTTTTAGTTAGAATAAATGCTTTATTCAGGGTAATCTTAAATACAATGGGAGGATGTAGGATGGTAAGCCTGCAGTAATACATGTCATATAAAAGGTAACAATTTTATATAGTTTCATAGCATTAAAAATTTCCTAGAGTTCTCATGGATAATCAGGCACAAGGGAAAAATTAAAAATTCTCTATCTTTTCTTTTAAGTTTCATGGATAACAAGCTAAAGGAAAAATCTCTTTATGTTCTTTTTCATAGCACTAACAAACTATTAACTCTAAATTTTATTTGTAGTACTTTAGAGGAGATTTCAAATGAGAACTACATGTACTCTCGTTGCACTGTGAAAGAGGAAGTATATATATAACTCTATCTCTCATTCTTACTATCTTTTCCAGATTTTTCATAAAATATGAAGCAAGGAAAAATTTTGTTTCCTTTCCTATTTTATTTTCTTTCATTTTCTTTACTTTCTTTCTAATGGTTTTGGGTTTCAGAAACATAACTACACTATGCCCAATTGCTTGATGATGGAAAAGCATATTAGTATATATATTTATTATAACCAGAGCTAGAAAGTACCCTAAGGAAAAAGAAGAAAATAACTCAAAATAATTTTCTACCGATCTAAGCATCAAATATAATCAAAAATTCTCATCAATACATTACATAGATTCTTGTGTAATAAAAGAAAACTTAAATAAAACAAGATTCGTAAAACTATATAAGATTAATTTATTAAGTTTAAACATTTTTTCTTGAGTACTCAGGTTTGAAAATGAAGACAGAAGGCGAAGGGAAGAGGAGGACTAGTACCTGATGAAGCAGAGGCATCCACCTCCTGCAATATGAACATAGCCCTCCATCCCAGTAATTAGTGAGAGAACCACTGACAAATAAGAAAGTTTCTCAACATCATATCTGTAGAGGTTATCCCCTACCTTCCACTTCCAATGGCGGTGGCGCCATATCAGAGTCCCCGGCTTCGGCTCCAGAGGGTGATCACCGTCGTCTGTAATCCTTATACCACCACGTCTGCTCCGACGCTTGTTCGTCATCTTCCCGGAAAGACCCCTACCGAGCAGGCCCCAGCTGCTGCCGGTGCCTCTGCCAGTCCGCTCCTTCTCCAGCAATGGTCGATCACGTTCAACTTAACGGTGGCGGCTGGTGGTGGTTGATTCGTTCCTGTTCCTGTTCCTCCATGTGCGTTACAGGGAATGAAGAAGATGATGAGAAAGAAAGGGAAGAAGAAGAAGAAGAAGAAGCAGCCATGGAAAGCCATTCTCCAGATCTTTGTTTCTTTCTTTCTTTTTTGATGTTTTATTGATGTTGATTATATAGGAGGGTTTGTTTGAATTGATTGGTTTTATAATTTTATGTTATGAAGTTGTTGATGTAAAAGAGGGTGTGTTTGTTTTAATGTTTTAATCTGTGCCCTACAAAATTTAAAGTAGAAACATAAACTATATTTGCCTTAAATAAGCTCAACTAACCTAATCTAATCAAACCGAAACATTTCGCCCGCTTAACCTTGAAAGTACGCAGTAAAGAAAAGTTAGTTAAAAAAAATTTTTTTTTTTTTTTTTTTTTTTTTTTTTTTTTTTTGTTTTAATTTTATATATTTATTCAAATCATTTTATTTTATTTGTTTTTTTAAGTTAGGCTAGAACTAATCAAACATAAGCATTTCGGCTTCTCGTTTGGAACCCAAAAGCTAGAAGGAAATGATTTTCGTGTTTGCAACACGGGTGAAAATATGTTAAAATTAAATATAATCAAAATTTTAAGAAATTTTGCATATTTTTAAACTTCTTATATTTTCTTTAAACAACCTAAACCGGGATTAATTAATCAAACGGAAACATTGGGTTTAGCTTCACCCCTCCATAAAGTCTAGTGAGGGAATATGATAAGGTTTGAAAATGGCCAGCCCACTGCTTAAACCCCAAAGGAGATAAGATGCCCAAAGGAAGGCCCAGCCTTGACGCCAAATTTCGTGACGACCTAATCCGCTTAAGTACGCCCATCAAAGATTCAAAAGATTTTTTTGACGCCAAATTTCAGATGAGGCTGAAGCAAGGTCAATTCGCTTCGGGCCAAAGGTCGACATTATGGGTAATCAAGAGAGCCCATGTTCTGCAAACTGCCAAATCCCATGTGATAAGGGAAATATAATAATCCCCCGTAATATATTATCCAAAGAAATTCAACTAAATCTTACTAGATAAAGAAAGTAAGATAATTCACACATACAACATCAAACGGATCCCACCAATAAGGGTAGTGCAAGTAATTCCAAATGTGAACCCGCACTTTCTATATCCATAATCAAACTGATATCAAGAAAATATCCCATCCAATGGGAAGAATCCTAATCACCTGATCCAATCTAAGAAACATCTCGCTTATAAATACGCGCCACCTCATCGGCAGCGTACGCAAACATATCGTAACACATTTCTCCGTCTCTAAGTTAGCCTATCTTTCTCTCGTAAAGAACCGACTTAGAGACGGAGTTTCGCCACTCGCGAAGCCCCCTCGCCAGCCTCTTCTTCTTCTTTCTTGTTTTTGCGCATGAGTGCCACATCCGTGAGCCTCGTAAACCAAAGATCAGAAGAAGCCCCACTTCTCAAACTCGACGATCCAAGAGCTCGCAGACCACCCCAACAAGAAATTCAAGTCCGACCTTAACGACCCTACACGCTCCAGCCCCAAATCGGCTTGAAAAAGCACACGAATATATCTATTATCACATTTAATTATGGTTAAAATGAATAATAATATATATATTTTTTTATCAATATCTCCTTTATTTATTTAGTTTTTTTTTTTTCAAACAATTCACTTTACATTACATCATTGTAGTATTATGTTCTCATGAAGATTAGTCCCTTCCTTATGCCTTACCCAAGTTTTGTCGTGACAGATCTGAGAACCATGTCGCAACATAGGAATTCCTATCGCTACAACTTTAACCATTAAGCGAGGCCTCAATGGCTATTCTTTCGGTTTTCTTAGTACTAATGATATTAGGTTATGTTTGATTGGTTGGATATAATATGAAATGGAATAAAGATCGGGATAATGTGGGTTTGTTTGGTTCATATTTTTTAAAAATGTTTTATTGTTCTAAAAAACAAGGCAAACATATTTAATTGCTAGTTTTTTTTGTTATGAAAAACACGAACAATTATTTTCAGAGAACAAAAAAAAATCTTCTCTCCATTTTCAAAAACAAAAACCAAACAGACCCTATATCCTCTCTCTTGGTTTGGTTGGTAATGGAATAGGATGTGTTATTTCATCACTTATTATATCCTATATTTCTTTATGTTAATCTTATAGTAAGATATGAGATGTGCATTTCTTATATATTATAAATTTATTTATTTATATCAATTTTTTTAATCATACTTACTATGTAACAATATTACTAATTATAAAACGAAATTTATGATTAAAAAGAAAAATTCAATAAATATTTATAAGATAAAATCAATATATTATATGTATATCAACGTTCTTTAAACTCGGACTCGCGATCAACTCGAAAAGTTACGGCTTCACAGCTTCACCTGCTAGGACCGCGGTCGAACCCGCGGTCGAACCGACGACGAATAAATATATTATTTATATTTTTATTTAAATTTTAAAATATATAATTAATAATATTTAAGATATTATTTATTACTTTTTTATATAAATAAAAGTATTTTAAAATTTATTTAAAAATATGTATAATGTTTATATATGAAAACATATTGTACCTAAGAAAATTATTTATATAAATATATACTTAGAGTAATATATAATTTGTTAATATCTAAAATAATCACAAATGACAACACGTACTTCATAGAGCTACCTCAGAATCCTCCTTCCCATTTTCGAATCCATGAGCCCGCATTATTTAATCGGAATTTTTTTGGGCACAGTCTTTAACCCTACAAGCTTTCTATCGAAGAAAAACGACGTAGCTTCGATTAAAAGATCAAAACGACGCCGCTTTAACTCAAAACAAAAAAAAAAATTTGCGGAAGCGGAACCGACCGGCTCACTGTTCTTATCCCGCTCAATGCAAAACGCTTTCGATTGACCTGACCGTTTTAGTACCGATCGATGGTTTGACTGGTCGGATCGGTCAGGTTTTCAAAACATTGGTATATATTCAATAACATAATATAAAAATTATTTATAGTCCATGATGAATACCTTGACTCAATAGCATATATTTATTCCAATTGATTTCTTCGGTTTTAGAGAACATCTACTGAAGGAATTGCGCTTTGAATAAAGATTACAATTAAAATGCTACGGAAAGGGAGAATAATATTACTTATTATTTTCTTTGAAAATTAATACGAAAAATAAAAGAAAGAAAAAGGGAAAATTTATATGCACTATATTTATACAATATTCATTCACAATCATATATGTGCATATTATATTCTAATATTCTTATAAAATATGAAATAATAAAATAAAATTATTAAGATTGCAAAAACGAGCCAATGAGACCTAACTTGATGATTAAGGGTTATACGTAATCACGTGGAATGACCAAGTTATGGGAATCAATGTTTTGAAAATCGACCTAAGCCTGACCGACAACAAAATCGATCCGATTCAATGAAACCGACAAGTGAATCAAACCGCATGAGAACCAAGGGAACCGAGAGTCGACCAGAAACCGAGCTGGCTCATTCCTACAAATATTTTTTTCTTCATTAAACGACATTGCTGCTTTTTAGGATTAGAATAATACTATAGGATTGTAAAGTTCAGAATTAAAAAAAAATTCAATCAAATACTCCGCACTCCACATGAATTCGAATACGAAAGGCTTAATGGCAGTTTTAATCATTCTTTCATCACTATGCATTGCGACATTTATTTATTTTAGATGTTAACAAAATTATATATTACTACTAATTATATATTTATATAAATAAGTTTTTTTTCCATTTTTTAATATGTTTTCATATTTAAACATTATAGATATTTTTAAAACAAAATTTAAAATACTTTATTTATATAAAAAGTAATAAATAGCATTCAAATATTATAAATTATATATTTTAAAATTTAAATAAAATATAAATAATATATTTATTACATTACCGATTCAACTACGGTTCGACCACTGGTCGACTAGCGAACTAGCGAATCGAGCACCTTTTCGCTTTCAACACGGCTCAAACAAAATAAATATTTTATATGACTTCACTTTTTCTTTCCTTTTGTCTAATTTTATTTTTCTAACATTTTTCGGAAACCAAACATACCCTCTCCAAGGTCCATGAATATCCTTTTTCCTGAATCTTGTTTCAGAAACAATGAAATTCATTCTCAATAGCATACATTTCTTGCAATTTTACTCCTACAGCTTTAATAAACA